>CADDXX010000753.1:249062-323877 GCA_902810485.1 Alauda arvensis
CTCTCTGCTGAGTAGGGAGTGACTCCATTTCCCTGCTCAGAGGCAGGAAATCCTCCTCCCTGCCCGTGCTGTGCCTGTCCCAGCGTGCCACACATTCAGGATAACGAGTTCACCAGCCAGGGTCAGTGACAGGGCTTTGTTCCTGGCCTCTCTTTTCCCCAGYTCACCTTTGGAGACATGAAAGGTGAAAACAAAGCCAGGGCAGCTCTGAGGGCACACCTTCATCCTCCCCCTTTTCTCAGTGCTTTTTTCCCCCCTCCATTCATCTGCCTCTGCTTGTTCCTTGCCCTGCCCTGATCCGTGTGGAGCACTGAGGCTGCTGACACGGTGCCCTTATCTCCAAGGGSATGGCCGGTGTTTGGGATTCAGAGGCGGCTTCAGGACAGAGTTGTGACTAATCTCCTCACATCAGGTGTGTCACAGCACGAGCTGCAGGGCACAGGCTCTSACACCACGGCTCCAGTGCCTGGTTTAGCTTTAACTCCCTCCCAGGAGAGGTCCAGGGGATGCTCCAGCCCTGCCAAAGGGGGCTGCTTGTGGGCAGAAAGCAGCTCTGCCTGCCAGGCTGCTCATCTCCCAGCTGGGTGCTCCCTGCCTCGTGTCCCTCTTCACCAGGGAAGGSGAAAATGTGGGGGAAAAAAAGAAGGCTGAAACGAGGTGCACATTGTAAAGCAGGACAGGTGTCCTGCAGTAAATCGAGTGACAGGCAGGAATAAGCACARAAGAATGAGATGGATAGATAGGRATGAGGGATCAATAAACTGAGCCTAAAGATAGCAAGAGAGATGCACTGAGGGCTGTTGACAGAGAAATGGATGTTGGAGCCAGAAAGAGCCTCGAATAAGAGAAACAGCAAGTGAGAGAAGGGTCATTTTAAGTGCACTTCACTGCTGGGCCAGGGTTTTAGCTCACACAATAAGTTCTAATGCTGCTTTTCTCCTCTCCGTGCTTCAAACCCCCTGAGTGCTGGGATGGGAGCAGCTCCACTCACGCCAGTGGGTCCAGACCTCCATGGCAGAGTCAGCTCATTGCATGTTTTGGAATAATCCTTTTCTTTTTTTTCTGAGGCACCACCACAGCCAGGGAAAGGCTGCTTGGAGCAATTTCATGGGGTCAGGCTGCAAAACTGCCGCTCTCACAGTCTCTTGATCAAATATATGTGCTCTGTACTCATATATTGCATTTAAATCACCTTAGCTGTGATTGAGACCAGCTTTTCTCWGGATCCTGTCACTGTCATCTTTAAGGAGTGGCAGATTTCGAAAAGGAAAAAAGGTGTAAAACAAAAAAAAGGTGTAAAAAAAAAAAAGAGCAGCATTGGGGTGTGAGGTACAGAGTGTCCTGAGGACAGGGGGAAGTGAATGGGAGGGGATTTTGGTGGGGTAAGGAGTAACAGATCCAGGTGTTGATCCCTGACCTGTTGCACKAGGCCTGGATTTGGTTTGTTTTTCACCAGGGTGATGAGCAGTGAGTTTGTTCTAACCCTAACCCTGTCCTTATGGGATCCTGCTCCCCAGCTCCCCAGCACAGCTCCCTCTCTGCCTCAAAGCCTGCTGAGTTGGAGAAAGCCTCATCCTCTGCAATTGCTTTGCTTCTTAAGGGCTGGTCTGAGCAAYGAGCAGAAGACTTCAGCAGCTTCACAGCAGCTGTTGATTTCCTCTTGTTTTATTAATTAGGCAAAACTACTCCCCATCTCCCTCCTTCTTCACAGGCATTTGATTAAAACCTGKGAAGCCACTCAAGGCAGAGGAGTCCCCCCCTTCTCCTCGTGGTCCTGGGAGGGCCAGGCAGGGTGGGCATCTCCCTCTGGGGTCAGGCTCCCCGGAGCCCTGCAGCCCAGCCAGCATCCCTGAAAAGCAAGGAAGAATTGGAGGGGTTCATCCTCCCCTGGAAACAGAGAGGGCCAGCCACGAACCCAGAGCCTGAGGGGGGTGATTTGTCTGGGGCTGGCTCGGATCCCACCCCAAGGAAGGAAAGGCTCTCAGTGCTGAGAGCAGGGCATGGAGGAGCTGCAGGGGGAGATGAGGCTGTGCTCCCTGCGCTGCCTCCCTCCCCTGCCACCTCCGGTTTATCCCAGCACAGCCCTTCCCCAGGGAAGTGTCCATGCCCAGGGCACTTTGTTTGACAGCGCTCAGCGCTCTGGAGCCATTTATCAGCGCCCATGCATATTTAATGCCCGAGTGGTGAGCAGGGCTGCCGTGGTGTTTGCTGACAGCAGGGCTGGGCAGCTCTGCCCCGGCCCTTAACGCTCCTGCATTAATTATGGCAGGATAAATAATTCACAGGGCTAATAACAAAGGCTTGTTTTTAATGGCTGTGGAAATCCCAGCTTGCTCCTGGAAGCAGGGGTGAGGAAGCAGTGTCTGGCTGTGCTGCTGAGCCAGGAGGACAGCAGAGCACAGGGCTGTGCTGGTGGCATTTTGGAGGGGATCTGTGCCCCTTGCACAGCCCAGGGACATCAGGACTCTTGCCAGCACCTGCCAAGGRTGTGTGGAAAGCCTGGGGGATGTGGGGATGAAGCAGCAGCTGCTCCTGTGGGCCCAGGCAGYAGTTTCCCTGCTGCTCAGGTTGAGGAGCAGTTTGGCAGTCAGCTCCTTCCCTGAGCACCCTGCTCATGCTGGGACTGGAAGTCTCTTCCTCTCCTCCATAACCCTGCTCCTGCTTCTCCCACTTGGTGCCAGAGCCTGTCTAATCCTGCAGGGAGGGTGAGGACCCTGAGCTCTGCAAGGCCATTGATCCTACAGGAATTGCAGCTCCAGCTTAGCCCCTGCCTGCATCCCCTCTGCCCACCCTTCAGACCCTTCATTTCTCCCTTCCCTCTCCCCATAACTTGCCCTTTCACTTCCCCAGACATCCAAATATGGATGTTTTCATGTGCCACTATTGTCCTTCAGCTTAAATAGCTTTGCCCCCCCCTCCCTGGTGTTTGGCCTCCAGGTGTATTTATAGAGAGAAAAAAAAAAATCCCATCACTGCCAGTTTGCTTTATCAAGGCTGAGCCAGCTCTGTTCTTCCACAACGCTTTTATACCATGTGTCCTCCATTCACCAGCTCGTTCAGGTGCCCTTCCCTGCTCCTTTTGAACCCTCCTGAATGTGCAGAGCCTTCTGATGAGTGATCCTGGGCAAATCATTCTRCTTTTCTTGCCTTGGCTTCCCTCCCTCCAGAGAGAAGACAATGCCCCATCCTGTGGCATGGGCTGAGTTAGGTGCTACAGGAGACACAGGAGATTTCTCCTTCCCAGCCCAGCTCCTTGAGGTGGGCTCATTTCAGTGTTCTGTGCATGCACATCTCAACAGAAACACCATCAGCAGAGATCTGGGACCATCAGTCCTGGCCCAGAGCTCTGCAGGCAGCTCAGGACAGCTGAGCAACCCAAATGAGCACCCAGAGTGGGCTGGGGATGTTATCCCTGGATGGGGATAACTCACCCACACACCACCCCACATGTCCTGACAGGAGCCTCAAACCAGGGGGGAAAGTCATGACAACAATGTTTTCCTGTGAAAACAACAGCAGCTGGGGGCTTGAGTGGTGCCACCATCTGTTGGAGGGGTTTCCTGAAGACATTTAGACCCCACAGACATTTTTGCTCCTCAGGTGTTCTGTCACTCTCAGGGTTTATCAAAGCTTTCCAGGACTCTCTGACTTAGACAATTTTCTTCCTTGGCCTTTCCCCAAGGATGAAGGATGGAGGATGCCCCATGTTGCCCTTTGCTGGGCAGTGGAAGCAGCTGCTCCTGACTCCAGGCTCCTGACCACATTTTGCTCCTCATTCCCCTCCCAGTGGGCCCCGAGCTGCCCCAGGCTGGGGCTCTGCAGCTCCATCTGCTCCTCCTGGTCCCAGAGCAGCTCCAAAGCCACCAGCATGAGGTCACAAATGACACTGGGATGGGYCACAAACCTGCCCTGCAGGGAGCTCTGCTGGCTCCTTCCCTCCAGCCTCATTCTTCCCATTCCAGCACTCATTTCTGGCTGGTTTTGGGTCCTCCCACTCCTCACATGTTCTTGCTTTGGTCACCATCTCCCAGTGCTGAGACCAAAGGCTTTCATCCTTTGCCTTTCTCTTTCAGGTACCACGTTAGCCTGGGAGGATAAACCCAGTGTGTTTGAGCCCTTTTTCTCCTGTGTTTGTGCTATTACCATCCTTCCCTCCTGCTCCTGCCTTGCACACCCATCCCACTGRGATGGCACAAGGAGCAGAGTGCACCTGAAAATGGATAAATAAACACCCTTGGAGTGCTCCCATGCAGGACCWGAGGCATTTCAGAGGAGCCCAGCACAGCCTCAAGCACTGACTTTGTTGACACAGGAGAATGCAGCAGATTTCAGGAGAGGAGTGCAGCAGAGCTCAGAAGTGCTCMTGTCTGAAGAGCTGGTGTTTACACAGGGGAATAGCGGGCTCACCTTGCTGCCAGAGCACAAAACAAATGTTTGCCCAGGTAAGTGCAGATCCCCAGCTCRGGTTTGGCTTTGGGTGTGCGGCAGTGGAGCGCTCACACACAGGGAGGCAGTGTCTGAGCGAGTATTGYAGGTGAATTGTCCTGCTCTGGGTGTCTGAGAGCAAAGCAGCAGCTTGAGAGCAGCTCCCAGCCCYTCCCTGGGCACCTGCAGTGCCAGGRGAGCAGGGTCAGGGACTGGGTGTGCTGCATTCACAACCAAGGCTGGGCTGGGGGAGGCAGCACTTAAACTCATCTCTCAAGAATTAAAAGCCACAGAGTGCACACTGGTGAAAAACTGCTTTTAATRCTCTTATTAGACAGCTCCTCCTTCCCTCTCTTATTCTTGTTCCAAGAGGAAAAGCCCTGATGGATTTCCTCTCCATTCCTGTTYAATCAGATGAACACATCTTCACACCACCAAATTCCCATGTGTTTTCCCAAGCTTCTGCAGAAAGTTTTGGGGCCATCACCTGGATTTGATCCCTGTTGTTCTGTGGGAGTGTGGCAGTTGATCCTCTCTGTGTCCAGCACTGGTGAGACACAGCCACAGGTGCTGTGATGGTTAAAAAGAGATCCATCCCTGTCCTCCCCACTGCTGCTGCACATTGCTGCTCACATCCTGCTCYTGCCCAGGCAGAGCAGCTCTGGTGTCTGAGAGCTTCCCCCTGGTACTGGGGGGAGAAAACAGGCAGAGACTGGAAGGTGGAGGGGCTGCTGGTGGGTGTGTGGGGTGAGGACAGGACCCACAGCAGCGGGGCTGGGAGCTGGGGASATGCTCCACTGCTGAGCACAGGGCTCGTGTTGGCAGTGCTGGGACAGGGTGGGCAGATTGCCCGTGGCACCACAGCCACTGTGGGGATTTCAAGCTTTTCTAGAGATTAGGTGTTAGGAGATGTTGTTCCCTGTGAGGGTTCTGGGGCCCTGGCACAGGGTGCCCAGAGATCTGTGGCTGCCCCATCCCTGAAGTGTCCAAGGCCAGGTTGGACAGGGCTCGGAGCAACCTGGGGTGGTGTAAGGTGTCCCTGCCATGGCAGAGGATGAAATGAGATGATCTTTAAGGTCCCTTCCAACCCAAACCATTCTATGATTTTAGGCTGCTGACAGCAAAGGAAGCAGCTCTTTTCTGTCCTGGGGGCTAACAGGAACAAAAGGTACCAAGCAGCTCCGTGATGGTGTCACGAGGCCTCTCCTTGGACCCAAATGTGGCAGTCACTGAGGTTCCTGGGGGAGCAGCACCTTGCAGGGACTGAAAGGCTGCCTGCTCTCTGCCAGGAGCCTCTCTCCCCTGTGGCAGTGCCTGGGGGGTGTGTGGGCAGCCGGGTCAGTGCGTGTGGGCTTTTGTTGCCGCACACTTTGCTGACTGTGGGGATCAGCCTCTTGCCAGACAGCTCTGAGGAGGGCTGCTGCTGTGCTTCCCGTGCTGGAGCCCGTGGGCTGGCGAGGAGGAGGCGAACCAAAATATTTATACCATGGAATGTGCACTTTTTTTTCCCGAGCTGAAGCTTGGGCAGCATCCCAGCCCGTCCATATGGGCTCGTCGACGTTGCTTACCTGATTTCTCCCTCTCTTGGGCACACAGGATGAGGCTGCTGGGTGGCACAGGGGGAGGCAGGCAGCTCCTGTGGCCTTCATCTGTGGGTCTGGGGGCTTCAGTGGCTGRGGCTGCTCCTCCCATGTCCCCTGTGTCCCCTGGAGCCCATGGGGGTGGCAGTGACCCATGTCCCCAGCTCAGGGAGAGGCCCCTGGGTTTGCTCTGTTGCTGGCTGAGTTCACATTCCCCAAGCCTTTGCTGTGGAAGCTCAGCCCACTGGGCATATCTGGGCATATCTGGGCATATCTGGGCATATCTGCTGGTCTGTGAGCTGGGCAGGTGTGGAGAGCAGGCAGAGCAGTGTGTGTGTACCTCCAGAGGATTTCATTAATGAAGTAAATCCTTTCTTTTTCACCAGGAAGCACAGGACAAAGCTGGCAGTGGTTGGTCTGTGTGAAGTCCAGAGATACCAGGAACCAAAGCAACTGAGTGTTCAGTGTGCCTTACCCCAGAGACAAATCCCCTCCAATTTACTTTCCTGCATTTGTTCCTCCCTTCTTTGGCCACATTGTCCTCCCTCTGCTCTTATCCCAGTGCTGAGGAGGGACAGCATTGAGGTCCAAGCTGATAAACAGCAAATGAATTCTTCCTGTTGAATTCTTTCAATTCTTTAATTGATTTCTGAGGTCAGTGAGTGCTCTGTGTGTGCCCCCAGCACGGGCTCTGAGGAGCAGCTCTGRGAGTGGGCAGAGGTTTTGTTTGCCTGGTGCTGGGAAGGAAAACACCTTCTCCTCTCTGGGATGCTGCTGTGGGGCTGTTCCCTCTTTCCCGTGGCTGGGACAAGGGGCCCTGCAGCAGCTGGGCTGGAAATGAGGTGTCATGAACARAAGCTGTGGGACAGAGGGTGTGTGGCTCTGCTGGTGTGTGCCACGGGCTGCCCAGGGACCTGAGCCTKTCCAYGATCCTGCAGCTGGGCTGCAGCAGGCTGYCAGCATCCTTGGGCTGTGGCAGAGATGCTGGGTGTCTTTGCAGTGCCTCTGGTGTTACTGAACCTCTCTCCCTGCTGTCTGAGGCTGGCTCAGCCCTGCCCAGCCCTGGAAGCACRGGCAGTGCTGGGGGCTCATTTGGTGACTGTGCTGTGGAAAGGGGGTGTCCAATCTTCCCACCTGTCCACTGGAGACAGTCCCCCTCATCCTCTCTCTGACARGATTTAGGATGGTCATGGATAACAGGCTCTCATTATGGCTGTGCTCAAAAATCCTCCTGTTATCCCCTTTCTGTTGGGCTCCTGCTGTCCCCCATGCCACTGCAGCCCTGGGTGATGTCCCCGTGCTCCCCTCATCCCTGCACATCCCTGCACATCCCTGCACATCCCTGCACATCCCTGCTGCCCTGTGCCATTCACTGTGGTGCCCTTGGTGTTTTGTCCCTCCTGTTTGTCCTGCAGCAGGGCCACACTCCCCGTGCTGGCTGGGCAGCTCCTGTCACTCGCATGGTTTCCATTGCTCCCCCACCTTCCTCCCGATGTCCAAAGCTGAGGAATTCCCTGCTCTCACAGCTCCCATCCTGCCAGGGCTGCTCAGCCAGGCAGGGCATGATTCACGTCACGCCTTGGGGTTTTGAATGACATCTGTTCCTTTCTTTTCATCCCCAGCTCACTTTTGACATGTTTTTGGCTCTGCCTGCCCAGCACTATTGATCAGGTTTTTTATGGAGTGAGTGTTCTTTCTGTCTTCACTTCTCATGCAAGACACATTTCTGTGGTAGAAGGGGTGTGCAATTAAACAAACTGAGAAAGAAAGGAGAAGGAAAGAAAGAAGGAAAAAAGGAAAGAAGGAAAGAAGGAAAGAAAAGAGGAAAGAGAGAAGGAAAGAAGGAAAGAGAATGAGAAAAGAGGAAAGAGAAGAAAGAAGGAAAGAAAGAAGAAAGAAGGAAAGAAAATGAGAAAGGAGGAAGGGACGGAGGAAGGGAGGGAGGAAGGGAGAAAGGCCTCCTCATAAAACCAGACCTCATGTCCTGCTCCTCCAATTGCCTGTGAGCAGAGATAGCAAATAAAAATTCTTCAAGGCTTCCTATTTAATTTTTAAGAGCACGGCTTTTTGCAGACCTCTGGCCCAAAACACAGGCTGATAAAGGTTTCTTTTGGGTCTATAGAGAAGACCACAATGGTTTCATCATCCCCTGGGAACATGGTAACCCCACTCCTTTCTTTTCTCTAGGAAGGGGTTTGTATGGATTAGTGCWGGGACTGGCCAGATGTGAAAGAGGCTGTGAAGGAGGCACTGAAGGGGCAGAATTGAAGGACATCACTGTAGAGAACATCAGAAAATACCCAGGGCTTTATGGAAGCAGCCAGGGGTTGATGGCACTGGCTGCTCCCTACAGACCTCAGAGGGCCCTGGAGCTGCAGGAGGAGCTGAGGTGAAACAGCCACAAATCAGAGAATGGTTTCAAGGGGGAAATGCAGATTTCTGCAGCCAATACTTTGGGATACCCTGGGAGTGAGACCAGCCCTGGCAGAAAGTGTGGATGCCCAAAATGCAACTGAAGAGGAGCCTGTGAAAGCTCCTGAGCATCAGATTTGGTGTCCCCAGGTGAGGAAAGCCCAGGAGCTGCTTTGGGCAGACCCTCCCTCCCTCCCTGGATGGGAAGCAGAGTCTCATGCCCTGGGCTCGCAGCCACTGCTGCCCAAATATTTGCATTTGGGCTATGGACACCTGCCAGCCACGCTCAGGCTGGCCCGAGCAGCTCTCTGYAGTGGCCAAACAGCCCCAGGAGATGGAGATGGAGCTGGGCTGGCTCACCATCTGCCCGGGCTGGTGGCAGGGCTGTGAGGCCAAAGGGAGCTGAGCTTTGTGCCTGCACTGGGGCACCGGGGCTGTGTCCCCTCCCCTCAGGCAGCTGTGCCAGCCCCGGGGRCAGCAGGGACACCCTGTGCCACCACCTGCAGCCCAGCAGAGAGGCAGCAGCCCCTGGCAGCGCTGCAGCCCCTGGCCATGGCAGGGGGCTGCTGGGGATGCCAGGCTGGAAAGGGAGTCCTGCATTCCGTGGGTGCCAGTTTGGAAGGGAAGCGCTGATCCCGGGCCAGTTTTCCAGTCCATTTGGTCTCTCTGYGGCTTGATGGGGACAATAAATGGCAGGCATCGTGTGCTCAGCTTGGGCATCCCGTGCCTGCGTGGAGAGGCCGGTGATGAGCAGTTCTCAGGCAGGGACACAGGATGAACATCAGCAGAGGCTGCAGAGGAGTCTCCCTGCAGGACAAACAGGGACACAGGGGTGACCATCAGCAGCCCTGGCTGTGGCTGTAGAGGAGTCTCCCTGCAGGATAAACAGGGACAATGCTCCCTGCAGGAGCTCCTGCTCCAGTCCTTCCCCAGCCCTGGGTTTGAGACAGAGGGTTTGATTTGTGGGCTGCAGCAGTCACGGAATAAAAGGCTTCTGCAGCCAGGCTGTGCCTTGCTGAGCTCCAGGTGAGCCATCCCCTGTGGCTGCACATCCCCAGGGGCAGCAGAGCAAGGRGCTCACGTCTCTGCTGTGCCCCAGTCCAGCCCCAGGAGCTGTCTGCTGCCAGCAATCCAACTTTGAACAAAGCATGTTTTTCCCCTAGACTTGCCTGTTCATTGACTAGATTTCAAATAAGATCACCACAGGTCTTAAGCAGAGTTTCCTAAATTAATCTCCTGAACATAATCATCAGAGGGAGCCTTGTTTCTGCAAGGCTGTACCTTACACTCGTTAGGAGGTGAGTGGCAGCAGCTGTCACTGAATAATCGTTCTCATTAACTCATCTTTGTACCTTTCCTYTGCCTGATGAAACCCTCTCTCCAAAACACAGCCTGGAGGGCTGCTCAAAAACAAAGCAGACAAACAGGGAGAGACAAGGCCAGGAAAGCTGGAAACTCAYTCACCTCCTCCTCCCAGAGAGAGAGTTTAGAGGGAGAACATGTCCCAGTTCCTGTTCCCTGATGGGAATGGAGGAGGAGGGACCCTGCCAGGACCTGGGCATGACCCAGGTCACTGCATTTCCCATCCCTTCATCCTTCCCCCTGCTGCCAGTGACTCCAGCAGGGACCTCATTGCCACTGCCCCTGTGCTGGCCTCGCTTCCAGTCCCTGGTGAAAAGCTGCCTGCATCACCTGGGGATGCTTGCTTAAGGAAACTCYCCTCAATCTAATGTGAGCTTCATTTGCAGGAGATGCTGTTCTGTGATCATCTTTGCAATCCCAGAACCCAAAGCCCCTGCAAATTTAGCAAATTAGCATAATTGGCCAAAATTACCAATTAACAGCACAAGTGGTGATGCAATTTCCCCCCTCCTTCCCCCAGTTCAAGCCCCTTCTAAATCCCCCCCCTCAGATGGGACTCAACTTTGTTGGTGGAAATGTGTCTCAAAGAGTTGTTTTTCATCCTTGGTTCCCAGAAAGAACCAAGATGGGATAGGGGCTCTGGAATGTGTTTTGTCTTTCTGCTTAGGAAAAAGGTAGGGAAAAGTACTGGGAAAACCAGCCACAGGTACAAGAACAGAGCTGAAAATGTATGTATAAAGAATACAGAGAATATATAAAAGAAAAAAAAGCAAAAAATCATTCAGCATCAGCACATGGTCTACATCCATCTCTGCCCACAAACAGAGAAATGCACAAAAAAGCAGATGCAGAGAGAGACCAGGGCAGGAAGGAGGAGTCCTTCCCCTGGGGAAGGCTCCAGGCAGGGCAGGGAAGGTGAGGAAGGGATGCAACACTCAAGGATGAAGGAGATGTGGTCATCAGAGAGCAAAGGGTGCTGGAGGAAGCCCTGTGAGGTGTGTGGGGACAGCTCTGGCACAGAAGCTGTGAGGTGCTGTCCCTCTCTGCCAGAGCCCAGCTTTTCAGAGAAGCAAGATCCTCATGACCTGGAGAGCTCCGTGCCTGCTGCTCTTGGCACAGCATTTCTGCAGGACACTGAACCAGTTGTGACTTTTATTTGCCCAAAGGTCTGGTGCTGACAGGGAGCATACGGCCAGGGCTGGAGCAGCAGCAGGGGCCATAGATTATCCCTAATTGCCTGCAACAGATGAAGCTGACCTTCAGAGAACACAGCCATGAATCTTCACACAAGGCAGTGACTGCCATGTGGATTTACTGTCCCCTGGATTTAAAGCTCCACCAACCTTCTGCTGCTGTTGCAAGAGAAGGAGAAGGGCCAGAAGGATCTGCTGTGCAAAGCTCTGATTTACAGGTGTCTCCCAGCCACGAGTCAGGAGCACCCCTGGGCTTTCAGGCATGTTCTGCCTTGCAAGCTGTTCACAGCTAGTGGACAAGAGGGAGAGCAGACAGATGGACATGGAGCAGCAATGTTTTCTGTAGCCTTCTCTGGAGGAAGTAAATCTTCTCTGTTAGACCAGGAACATCATTAAAAAGAGCTACGGGAACCTGGGGTATTTTTTGGTGGTGTTGGTGGCTTTATAACTCAGCTTGGGTGAAGGTAGAACACCTTCCAAAAAGGCATGAGGAGCTGAACAGGGAGGTCTGGGTTGTTGAGGAGAAAGTGCCCTACAAACCTTGCAGTGCTCCATCACTGAGGCAGCAGGGACTGCCTGAGCTGGAAGCAAATGYCACTTCCAGAGTGACCTGAAGGATCCCAAAGCTCTTGCTGTCTTTGAAACAGGGTGCTGTGCTCCTGGCAGGACAGAGGGACGTGGCACAGCACCTGCCTTTCCCCAGCCTCACCCTGGATGTGGCTGGGAGTGCTGGGCAAAGCTGCACTTTGAGGGATGAGAAATCAAATCCACAGGGTCTTTCTGTGTGGTTTCCACTTCTGCAGTGCCAGTAGTCACCAAGCACACGCTGCTGATTTGGGAGGATTCCTGTCAGATGCTTGGTCACTGAATCAGCAAGGCTGTGTTGATGTGCACCCACTGCAGCCTGGCCCCTCCTGGACACTCCTGGTTGTGCTCAGAACCAAGACACAAATAAAAAAGAGAAGGAAAAACCAAYCMAATGAAAAAGCCTYGCTGCCTGAGAGCAGCTCTGAGGATCAGCCAGWTTCTTTGTGGGCACAGCCAGAACCCAGCCAGGGTTTGTTTGACTGGCTCAGCATTTCCAGACAAGAGCCAGGGTGTTGGTGTCACTTAGAACCTGGGAGAGGCATTTCACAGGGCTGCCAGGACAGTGGGGGACAAGAGGGGACAGTGCCAATAGGGGACAAACCAGTATCTTAGCTTTGAACACAACAATCTCTCTGGGAGCTGTCTGTGCAAGTGGCTCCCTCCCTCCTGCACTGCTGTGTCCTGATGCTCCTCTCTCCCCTCTGCTCTTTCTTGGGGCAGGAACAGCTCCCACGGACTAAGGGAGAGAAGCTGTGGCCMTGCTGTGTCAGTGCACTGACAGAACACATCTCCTGGGGAGGGGAGCCAAGGTTCCCAGAGCACTGCTGGCYTTGCTGGTGGGCAGAGCCAGCTTCTGCCTGGCAGCTCCATCGTTTGCCAGCTGCAGAGGGCTGGGGAGGCAGAGGAGATGCAGAGTGACAGGCCGACCCCTCTGGGGGGGTATCTGCAGAAAAAAGGCAACCACAGACAGGCAGGGAAACCTTGGGGGGGGATCTGCAGTGCTGGAGGGTCTTCTTATGGCAGGAGGTCACCTCCCCAGTGCCCCTCACCTTGGGCTGCCCCACGAGTTGCCTCGAGACACGTGTGGAAATGTTAGGGGGTGATTTTAATGGCCACTGAAGCAGTGATGTGGCCAGATGTGCCCTGTGGAGTTGCCTGCTCACTGCTGGATTCCCAGGCTGCCCATTCCCACTGCAGGGCCCTGAGCTACCCCGATTTCCATGATCTCTGCTGCAGCAGGGTCACTGCTGGGCTGCCTCCAGCCCTTCCTGCCCTTCCTGAGCTGATCCTCCCCCTGACTCAGCATCACTCATGACCCTTCCCATCCTGAGCCTGCACAGCCAAGGGCTGCAGGACCTGCAGGATCCAAGGGCTAAATCCTCCCTGCCTTTTGGGATCCAGCTCCGTGTGTCACCAACCCCTTTGCCTCCATCCCTGCTGTGTGCACAGAGGAGCATCACAATCCTCAAAGAGGATTGTGATGCTCCTCTGACACCTTCACAGAAGGCCTGTCCAAATTTTGGGTTCTTCTGCAAATTTCCCCATTCCAGAAGTTCCAGCAGTGGCTGCTGCTTGGGTATTTACTTATTCTGAGGCTTTCCACAGGTTTATATAAACTTCCTATTATAAATATGAACTCAGCTGGGGACTTGTGGGTTACATCATTCAAGTGGTTGTTATTTTACTTCTTCCACTTGGGATTYCTGGAAGAATGCAGTACTTAGCACATATTTTAATTACAGGGAAGTGCAAGAAACATTGCAATATTTTCTATCTCTATTTCATTAACCTCTTTGCTCTCTGAAGCCCCACAGGAGAGCAGATTTTTCCAGTACAGGGCCCTGTTGTCATGCCTGTCAGGAAGCCGCACCAAAATTCAGAGGCTGACTGCTTTTACATTTAATGGCCTAAATATTTCTATTTTTTTCATTAATATTGCTGGGCTTAGCTGCATTTTCATTCATTGCTTCCACTTTCAATTGACCCTTGGTTTTTTTCCATGTTGATCTCGCTAAGGAGCTGTCAAGTTCAAGACAGACAAGAAACTACTGGAGAAGGTCAAAACTTGTGCTTCAGGCCTTCCTGAAGAGTGTCCCTGCTAAGCAAGCACAGCACAGGAGGGTTGGGAGGGATGGTGCAGTGTGTCTAAGTGAGAGGATTCTATTTTGGTGGGGGTGGAAGTGAAGGTGAGGGCTGGTTGGGAGTTCCTCTGCATCTTCAATTATCTGCCATCTATTTCAAAACCCRTATTAAGTACCAAACTCAGCAGTCTTGGCTGAAACAATTGATTCTGGAGGCAATTCTTAATTCTTAATCACCTGCAGCATGTGGACAATTAAACCCCAATGTGCAAATGGACCAAAACTTATCAAAGTGTGAGACCTCGTGACCATTTGTCCGTTTTGTGACCATTTTGGGTCCATTTTATGACCATTTTGGCTCCACTTTGGGTGTAGCCCTGGCCAGGCTCTTGTCCTGCCCAAGGTGTATCCTAGAGCCTTTCAATAAATATCTCCTTTATTCTCTGCCTCTGTCCAGTCTCTGTTTCAGCTCAGCCCTCCCAAGGCATCACCATGAGGCTCACGACTGCTGGAGGGGGAAGAGCCAGCCCCGAGCTCAGCTGCTGTGCCCTGATGGATTTGGGAAGAGTTAAAAGGGAAATATTGATAACCCAAACTATTCTGGGAGAAGCAAAATGGGCGCAGCCACTCCCTCCTGGTGCTCTGGGTTGGCAAAGGAGGGCGATGCCCAGGCTCTGAGATCACTCTGGGCTGGGAAAGTGCAGAGCTGGGCTTCTCCCCCTCGTGCCCACTGCTCTGTTCCTCACACGTGTGGGATGGCTCTGCTGCTGCCTCTCGCAGGGGCTCACCCACACACAGCCTGGCACTCACTCTCCGAGACAGAGGCAAGCACGGAGGAGCAGGGGGAGGTGAGAGGAGGGGAGGTTGAGAAGTTTTCCAACTCGGAAAATTATTCCGCAGCTAAAAAATGGAAAGCTAAAATTCCCCCCACTGGGAAACCCCTTGGAGGATATCAGAAAACGAGGCTGAGCAGCTTCTTTGGATCCTGTGGAATTTAACACAGATTTGTCATCTAGCTGTCAAACCCACTAGAAATGTCTCACTCTCTATTAATAGTTTCATAGATTTTCGAGATTTTCCAGCTCAAAAGACCATTCTGTTCCTCTCTTCTTGCATAAAATTGGCTATTCCTGGATTAAGCCCATCCACCCTGGTCAAACACAAGCTCATCTTTCCAAAAGATCTCCGCTGAGGTTTAAACACTTCCAGGCACAGAGAAYTCATCGTGTACCTGGTGAATTCTTGCAGAGGCTAATTGCTCCCACAATTAACCGTGTCTTCCTGAACATTTCCAGCCTTCCAGCTGCTGCCTTTGATCCTGCAGGGGTTCACTTGGGTTAAAGAGCTCTTAATCATGAGGTTCCCTCTCTAGGGACTCGTTCACCTCAGCAGCTCTTAGTCTTTGCCCTGCTGACCTGTGGGACTTCCCTCAAGGTTGCAGCAAGGAACCTGGGAGCAGCTGGAGGCTACAGGGGTCACCACCAGAAAAACGGCAGAGGAAAGAGATGAAACTGTTGATTTCTGGGTGTTTGGAGGATTAAAAGCAGGCTGCAGCTGTTGCAGTGTCTGCACTGGTGTGTGGCAAGGTGTGGGAGCTGCTGGTGGAGGTGATGCAGTGCTGGGCTGCTCCTCCTCGCTGCTTTCCAGAGAGCAGAACGCAGAGAGCTGTGCCAAAGCTCATAACTAAGGGCCAATAAAACCTTCCCCGTGTTGCCACAGCTTCTGCAGGGGGCTGGTTACAGCTGCATGCCARGAGAGCTGATTTAGGAGTGTTATTGGGGCTGGGATGTTTTTATGAGGTGCTGCTTTCACACACACACACACCCCTCACTGCTTGGGAAGCCCAAGCTGCCTTAAACAAAGACCTGGAGGGACCACAGCTCCCACAGGGGGATGGACGCTGCTCTGGGAGCCCCTGGGAGCCCCCAGCTCTGCYCTGAGRRGCCCAAGGGCAGGGCTGGTGCCTGTGCAAGGGAAGAAGAGCACGTTTGTAGTGCAGAATTATTTTTTCAGGCCTCATCTCATCCTCTCCAAGGCCCTGGAGCGTTGCGCTGGCTCTCCCTGGGGATGATCTGTCAGCAGACAAATCTCTCTGCTGCACTGGCCCTGCCTCGCACMGCAATTGTCCTTGGAGAATAAGTGGTTTGGATGGATGACTCCAGCAAAAGTGAGACCCAACTGTAAATGAATTTAGCTGTGGGCTGGTGTGGAGCTGCTCAGGCTTTTGTTTTGGTGTGGCAGCTCTGTTTCCTCCAGATTAAAACATTTTATTATATTTATATTTATTATATTTATTATATTTATTATAATAAATAGCACTAAATAATAAACATTATTATTATTATTATTATTATTATTATTATCATCATTATTATCATTATTATTATCATTATTATTATCATTATTATTATTACTAAATTCCACTCTCGGCCATACCTCTACCTGTTCTGCCAGTGGAATGCTGGAACCCACAGAAATCTAAGCACAGCCTGTAATTAATACATGATAACTAAATCTAACTAARTTTAACTAAATGTAATTAAGTTTCCTGAGACAAGCAGCCCAGACAGACATGTCCCATGAACAGCTGGGGACAGAAATTTTGCGTTTTTCAAGAGGAGAAGCAAACCTAATCGGTCCTTTCTGATGTTTACACCATTTCCAAATGCTTTTTAGTCATTAACCCTAATTACCGGTTCCAAGTACACAAAATTTACATTTGCAACCGGGATAGCAGGAAATCTCCCTATTTAAATAAATATATAGCTCTGCCAGTKTTACCAGCTCTTCACCTCCCCACTGCAAGCTGTGTGATCTGAGAGGCACCAAGAGGCTTGATGTGTGTGACACGATGGTTCCTGCCTGCCAAGCAGGTGTGAGCTGCAGAGCTTGGCTTCAGTAATGAAGCATCTTCTYTGAGTTTATTAGGAGCAGGTTAGAGGTGAAGTGATAATGGTCTGCAAGTGCCTGCGTGCAGGGGCAGCTKCAGAGAGGCTCTTTAATCTCCCAGACAAGAGCGCCGCGAGAGCCAGCCAGGAAAAAAGGTGAAAGGTGAGGGCAGGCAGTGTGAGTTTAATTACCCAGAGGAGCAGTTCCCCAAGGGTGGTGTGTGCTGCTTTCAGGCAGGCTGATTTGGGAGGAGGGAGTGACGCAGAGCCAGGGCTGGGATGCTGCAGGGAGCAGCTCCGGGTGCTTGCCCCCAGTGAGCCAGCAGGGCAGAGCAGCGTTTGTCTGCGAGCTCATCTCCATTCCAGGCTCATCTCCATCCCCAGGCTTCCAGGTGGCACTGGCACGCTGGATTTTTGCCCCGGGGTTCTGGACAACGTCTTTATTTCCAGCTTACCGGGTGATGTGCGCTTCACCAGGCTTTCTGGGAATTTATGATAGCCTGCGAAGGGCTGGTGAGTCAGGAGGCAGGCAGTCATTAATTCCCAGTAATGCCTCAGACTGAGTTCATTACTGTTATCAGAAGATGAAATGATGTGAAAAGTGGATTTATTTCTTTTTCTGAGGCTGATGCGGTTTGCTTTTGGAAGACGCTGCGCTCTGGGGAAAAGCAGCGCCGGTGCTTTGGCAGGAGAGGAGCCTGAATCCTCTTGCAGCAGTTTGTTCAACACAGAAATGTTTGCTGTGTGTTTGAAACAAGAGGTTGTACCAAGGTCACTCCGCTGAGACTCAGCAGTGCGATCCCTGTGAAAGGAGAGCTCTTGCTCTTGTCCTCAGAGACCTTTCACTCCCCTCCTCATGGAAAGGGCAGGGCTCGCRAGCTCCGGCAGGAGGAATAAAAGGWTTTCAGAATGGGCACTCTTACAAAGTGTCCTGCTATAAAGAAACCGAATCTGTTCCAGAAAGTCTCTCTCTCTTTCTCACAGGCTCCCTCCAGGTCCAGCCTTTGCCTCTGCTTTGTTGCCAGGAGGGTCCTTTGTGGTTGCAGAGGTGACTCAGGTCTGTTCTTCCAGCACCAGAGCCTCAGGCTGCTGAGGAGGAAATGGAGAACTAATCCATTCGAAAATCTTTTAGCAGCTTACATTAACATTAATCTGGCAGTTGCCATAAAACCTTCAGGAGCTGTTCCCACTTCTCTTYTTTACCCTCACAGGGAGGATGCCTGGATGCTGTGTCCCACTGCCCTCCCAACCCAAGCAGGACTGGCAGCACWGTTTAATTCCTCTGCTCCCTGTGCTGTCCCACTGGGCTCAGGAAGCCAATCTTGGGTTGAATTTCATTCCATTCCAGCAGCCTAATMCAGGCAAAATATCTAATGGTCACTCCACATTTCCTAATTAGTGCTCTGTTGATGCCACAAGCAGCCTGGGATGGACTGRGCTCAGTGGTGCTGCTCTTCTGCTGACAGGGGCCCCTGGATTAATTCAAACACTGCCAGCACTGAAGGAGACACAAAAGCACCCATCCATGCTGCAGGCTGAGCAAATAAAGAAACTGATTGCAGGAAAGTTTTATGAGGATAATAAACAACATCATAATAAATGGCCATGAATATTTCATGGCGGGTGTAGTGCTGATAGGCTGTGCCATAGAGGAGTGATGGGGTTTTTCAGCATTGGGATGCAAATGGGGAATGTGTTCTATATTTTGCAGGTTTCTCCCCAGACACGCTGTGTTTTCTAAAAAATCAGATTGACTGGGAGCGTTTGATATGAGAAACAACTTGAGGGCTCTGGTGAGAGTCAGAGAAAAGCACAGGCAGTATCAGAGGATTGTCGGTGCTAGAGATGAAAAAATCCCACGCAGCTCAAGCAGCCCCTAAACACGGGGGGAAGGCAGGAAGGAGTTACCAAAGGCAAATCACACTCTGTGCTAGCCTTGGGGCTGGGAGCTGAGCTCCCCACCCAGTAACAGCAGCCCCTCTGTGCTGGGGACAGCACAGCCCCTGGGACAGCAGATCAGAGTGAGGGGCCAAATCCTCCTTCCTCACTCACTGCTTGGGGGCAGAGGTTTGAGCTTGCCAGGGGCAATGAATCCCCCCTTCTGGTGGGGTTTTTGAGCTCCACCCAAACTTGCATACAAGGTTTTTGGGTTTTTTTTGATGCAACCCTTTGTTCAAAGGCATGGACAGACACCTGGAGTGATGCCTCCAGCTGAACAGGTTCYTCTGCAGGGACACTGGGGCAGGACAGGCTGTGCCAGCCCCACACTTTGACACTGGGTTAGCTGGGGTTTGTTTCCTGCTCTCTGCTGGCACATGCTCCTGCCTGATCAGGTCCAGGGCACAGCTCTGGCACTCTGTAGCCAAACATCTGTGTGCCATCACACACAGGAACACACACAGGGGCACACACAAGTGCTGGCAGCTGCCAGGGCCAAGCACCAGTCTGTGCCTGCACAGACAGCAATGGGAGCACTGAGAGCCCTCTGTCTTCTTCCTGCACCTCCCTCAACCTGTGCTGAAACCCTGGCCTGCTGCTCTTCACAAGCACCTTTCATACTTGTCCTGCCTCCTTCTCTTTTCATTAATTCTGTCAGGCCCCCAGCCATCGATTAGAATGCAATGCATGCTGCATATTCACAAGTTTGGATGGTGCAGGGACAGTTTGTAACAAGCCACCTGCCTCCTGTCCTATTTGGCACAGGAGAGGTGGGACTAGAGGGAAGCAGCCTTTGCAGGTGCCTGGCTGGGCAGAGGAACAGGTATGGAGATGGAGGAGACAGCCTGCAGGCTCGGATCCATCAGCCATGGGATAAACTTGGCTGTTTKCAGCCACTGCTGCAGCTCCCTGCTTCTGTTTTCCCGTTTCTGAGGCAGAGTGAGGAGCACACCCATCCTCCTGTGAGAAACATTGCTGAGGAGGAACCTGCACCTCTAAACAAATCCAACCAATTACCAGCTACACTTCCAGAGCTGGTTTGTCACCCACTGTGGGCTGGGAACCATCYCTCCTGACACCTGTGTCCTTCTGCGGACATCAGAAGGATGACCCCAGCAGGGATGTTTCTCTCACAAGTTGCCAGTGAGCCCAGAGTGTTTCCTTTGGATTTCTCACCTTGTTCCTCCTCGTGGTGCTGCTGATCTGGTGGCACCAGTGGCTTTTCCCCTGGTTCCTTATTCCCAGGAYGGTTGCTCTGTGTTTTTGCCCTCTGTGCTGCATTGCTGGGCTGGCTGACTCTTGTCACTTCCAGCTTTTCCAAGGGCTTGTCCCARTTYCCTGACCCCTGCAACCAAGATCAGTCCCAACCAYGCTGGTCAGGACCCAGCACCCACACACAGGTGTGGAAGCTGCTCTGCAGAGCCCTGTTTTCACCAACACACCCATGAATAAACAGGCCACAGCCCCCAAATGTGTCTGGCCAGCTGGCATCTCAGCAGAGGTAGGCCCATCAAATGGAAAGTGCCTTTTCAAAAACATTAAAAAATTTAAAAAAAACAGGGAAAAAAATTAAAAAATTTAAAAAAAACAGGGAAAAAATAGAAAATAGGAAAAAAAAACTCACCCTTGTTTTAAAGTCTGCACCTGAGTGATGCTGTGAGCTAATTTTTCCCAAAATGGGTGTTGTCAGTTGATGAAAACTCTTCCACAAAGATGTTAAGCTCCCTTTCTGGATCAGAAGTATTTCTTCTTGGAGAGTGCTGATGGGATTGTGCCTYGATCAGCCAAAGTGGGGCTGATTTGAATGTGCTTTACTACAAAGCAGTCATTACATTTCTCCTTAGGATTCAAATGATCATTTCCTCCATATTTCAGCTGTACTGAACTGGCTTTGCAAGGACCCCTCCAGGCATTTGCTTAGGAACTGGTGAAATTACCCTTCCTAATGGCCTCCAGAAGTTGAGTTACCCAAGCATAAACGGTGCCACGGAGATCCCAGGAGCTGTGTGAAGCAAATGGCACATTGGCTTCTGTGTCAGTCTCAAGGTAGCAGCTGAAGCATAAACTGGGGATGGAAAAAGAACTTTATAWACTCACACACACCTTGTTGTTTTGTTTTGGGGCTCTTCTTGCCCATTAATTTGACACTGCTTCTCCTGGAAGGTGCGTGGATGGGAGAAGCAGTGTTTGCCCATTTGTTCCATCTGCTCTGCCGATGAAACCTCGGGGCAGGAGGGCTGGGGCTGCCTTCAGCAAGTGCCATCCTGAGTGACCAAGGGCAGTGGAGGGYCACCAGCAGTGTGTGCAAGCCTGGAGACCCTCCTGGCACCTCTCTGASTGCAGCACCCTGCAGCAGGAGAGCCTCAGGCTCCTTGCTTGCTGCAGGCAGGAGCAGGAATCAGCACTGCAGCCAGGAAGGATGAATCCCACTTAACTGCTCTGTGAGGTGTTTCCTTCTTGTGAAAACTGGTGGGATTAAACCCACAGATATTGCCCATACAAATGCCTGCCTTTGGATTTCTCACGTTGTTCCTCCTCGTGGTGCTGCTGAGCTGGTGGCACCAGTGGCTCTTGCCCTGCTTCCTTGTTCCCAGGATGGTTCCTCTGTGTTTTTGCCCTCTGTGCAGCATTGCTGGGCTGGATAACCCAGAGCCTTGTTACTTCCAGGCTTTTCAAGGTCTTGTCCCAATTTCCTGACCCCTGCAAGGGTGTGTGCTCAGGTTTCCTCTCTCAAGGTTGAGTTTAGCTGCCATMAAGTGCAGTGATGATGTCAGTGGGCAACGTCAGTGCTCTCGGGGAGGAGGTGTGKATCAGCCTCACTGCTGAGAGCTTTTATTTGTCACACTGTCAGCTACCTGAGTGGATCTGGCACGTGCTGTCAGGCACGTGAAGGAGGAAACGTGATGAAGTGTCATTAGAACAAGGTCTGGCTGATTGGGAGCTCCAGCACCAAACATCTGTATCTTGCTGCTGCATTGGGTCACACAAATCACCCAGAGTTGTTGCAGACCTCTGAGATTTACCCTCCAGATGTTTACTGTGGCCAGCTGTAAAAGCACACTTTTTACTTGCCCAGTGCTGAGCACTAATGAAGTTCTTCTCTTCTAAAAGCATTTTAAGATAAAATAATTAACAGGCAAGGAAACCACCACCAGTGTGGAACCTTGTGGAGCTGYTTCCATTTCCCCTGGACCCTTCCTCTCTCTCATCCCATTTCTCCTGCTTTCCTTGCAGTTATGAGCTGGTAAATCACATTCAAGTCCCTGCTTTGCTCTGCACGTAAGCAGAGGTGTGATCCTGTGGAAGAAATGTGTGTGATGAGAATGCCTTCAGCAAAGCACACCCTGTGTCCTCCCAGCCTTGAGACCACGCAGCTCATGGGTTTATTATTTCTCCTGGTGAGCTGTCCTCAGAGCTGAGAACCTGGCTTCATGCATGTCCCTGAATTACTGCACCAAAGCTGTGAAAGGACCCGAGTTTCAGCACTGACTGATATGAATAGGTCTGCCTGCAGCTAAAAATAGAAAGCACGGGGCTGGCTTCCAGGCAGAGCTGTAGTAAATTCTAATACAAGGTGGCTCAGCAGCAGTTCCTGTGGCAAAGCCTCCTCCCAGGCAGTGGGGGAAGGCTGTGGCATGTGCTTAAGCCAATATTAGACAACAGTTTCCTTATGGGAACCGACTTGTGAGCAGCAAAGACCAATACCGAGTTTCAAAGCTTTCTTTTCCCTAGTGTGGGGGTGCCCAGCTCTGCAGGAATAACTCCTTGGCTCCGTGCCTCAGTTTCCCCTCYRCAGGGCATTCTGAGATGCCTTTTAGCTGCACGGTTTTCTGTCTCACCAGGGCAGATGTGCAGCCCCCAGCTTTGTGAGCCTGTTCTKCTCCACTACCACCCCTTTGCTGTTATTCCTCCTCCTTCTCGGAAGTGTTGGCTCATTCCCCGGCTCTCCAGGCCGGCAGGAAGAGGTGCTTTCTCAGCTCTGCTGCCCGGGCACTGCTCCGTGGCCTTGCTGGAAATCAGCTGTTTCCTTCCTCGCAGGATCGTGGCTTTTGGAACTCTGTACATCTCCCTCATCACGGGAAGTTATTTCTCCGTTCATTGGGGCTTATCTGCTGTGAAAATCTGCCCCCCGGAGTCCTGGTGCCATCAGTCACGACAATGGCTCATCACAGCCGCGCTGGCTCAGTGAGTGGCTCATTGTCCCCGTGCTGGAGCATATGGTCTCCTGCCTTCCAGCCGCCCCACACACGGGCTCCTGCCCGAGGAGCAGCTGTGGAGAGGCTCAGAGGAGCTCCCGAGGGTCAGCCAAGTGTAATATCCGTGAGGAAGGGCAGTGCGTGGCAGGAGGAGGCAGCGGCGGCTCTCCGGAGCATCGCCCAGGAGCAGCGCGGCAGAAACGCCCCTGGGCTGGGGGCAGAGCAGGGCTGCAGGACAGGGCTGCAGGACAGGGCTCGGCTCCTGCGGGGCTCAGCTGTGTTTGTGCAGAAAGAAAGGGCTGCAGTCATTTCATCCTGGGCAGAACGCTGCTCCTGCATCCACCCGAGCGAGCTCTCGGTGCAGGGCCTGGCTGCTCTGGGGCTGGAGGCAGCTTTCGGGGTGGGAGATCTCTTGGGGCTGTTGCACYGACCACAGAGTGGCCCACAGGGCTGGGACCTTCACCTGCAAAGGTGCTGGGCTGTTCCAGGGGGTGAGAAATCCACGCTGGAGAGGGAAAGCTTGGGATGGGGCTGTGGGAGGCTCTTTGGATCCTTCCATCTGGAATAGCATGAACGGGGCTTTGGGAGCAGGCACCCATCCCTGGAGATCTGGGAACCACAGAGCTTGGGCAGATCAAATCCTGGATTTCCAGGGCCATTCCTGGTGTTGGAATGGGGAATGGGGCTGTGGGAAGTAGGAACATTCCCTCTCATCTCCCTGAATCCCTCTGGATGCAGGAGCATCCCCTCCCATCTCCCTGAATCCCTCTGGATGCAGGAACATCCCCTCCCGTCCCTCTGGATCCCTCTGGAGCCCCCCAAGCAGCCCCATCCCCCTGGATAAAATATTCCAGGGGAGCTCCAGGATGAGCCGGGCTGGGACCTGCCCCTTTCCTGCTGAATTCACGGAGAGGTCTGGAGATGTTTTAGTGTCCCATCATTTACTCATCATCCCTAAAAAGACCCGGGACAACTCCAGGACACCGGGATGGTGCCAGAGGGGGATGTCGGAGTGACTTTATGGATGCTGCAGAGGATAGCACGACCTGACACAAGGTTTTACACCAGGAATTCGGGCTAGGTCAGAGCTTGGCTCATCCCCTACAAGTGACTGGAGTCCCCTCATCCCAAACCCAACCCACAGATCCTGGAAGAGGGAGGTAAATGCTCCAGCCCCGTTTCCCGATAAAAAAACCCCACCAGGAATAAATCCCGAGGCCAAAATCCCTCCCAGCTCTCCCATTCCTATGGATGAGGAGTGGGAATTCTCCGGGAATGCCCGCGGGGCACGGGGACGCCCTGACCGGGCTATGCCAGTCCCCTGAGTGTCCCCAGCCCCTCCCGCAGCTGCGCAGGGCCACTGTCACCCTCCTGTGCCAACCAGCGGCCGTGCCAATCAGTGTAATTAACACCCGCAGGATAATTAATCTCTGGATTCCGCCTGCCGGTCCCTGACCGGCTCTGCCCCTCTGCTTTCCATGCAAATGAACTCATTATGGTGCCCTCATTAGCCAGGCGCAATTCCAGGGAAATCGGGCACGGGGGGATCCCAAGGCGCCCGGATGGGGTTGGAACATCCCCTATTCTAAATCCACCACGGATTTTGGGGAATTCCCCGGCAGATCGGGGGTGGGGGAATGTCCGGRAGAGCTGGCCAAGATCGTCCCCGGCTCAGGGAGCGAGAGGGACACGGGTGACATTGACACCACCGCAGCCAAGCAGGACATGGGACAATCGGGACAATTCCCGGCTGCAGGGGGAGGGAATCACCCTCGGGAGGGATGGGCTCAGCTGGATCCCGTTATCCCGAGTGGGATCCCGCTGGATCCCGTTATCCCGAATGGGATAACCAGCTGCATCCCGTTATCCGGGCGTGGAAATCCCCTGGGCTGCTGCCATAAAAAGCTCCCAGCAGTCCCCTTTCCCATGCGCTGCTTTTCCTGGGGTCAGGATGGGGTTTGGGAGCTGCTTTGGGGTTGCTCTGCTCTGCTTGGTGTTGGCTTCGGCCGCACCCTCTGATCCCTGGGGTTTTCCCCCGAGGAATTCCGGGACGTGGCTGCTGCGGGGTGACTCCTCCCGGAGCCGTGTCCCCGCCGTGCCGCGRCCCTGGGCGCGGGTGGATCTGTCGCAGCTGCGGGCGCTGTCCCCGCACCCCGCGGTGGCCGTGCGGTGCCAGGAGGGGCAGCTGGCGGTCACCGTGCGCAGGGACCTCTTCGGCACCGGGCGCCCGGTGCGGGCAGCGGAGCTGAGCCTGGGCACGGCCTCCTGCCTGCCTCTGTCCCCAAACCCCGCCCAGGCCTTTGTCACCTTTGTGGCCGCGCTGCACGAGTGTGGCAGCACCCTGCAGGTGAGTGGCACCGGGGCCAGGTGAAGGTGTCACCCCCAGAGGTGCCCTGGTGCGGGTGATGGTGGGTTTGGGGTGAGGAGTGCCCGGAGCAGGGCTGGATTTTGGGGTTTGGATAGGCTGGATGGGGCACGCACTCAGCAAYGGGTTTGGAAGCAGGAATTTATGGGATAATGGGTCCTGAGGTGCTGTGCCTGGATCCTGTGATGCTGTGCCCAAGTCCTGCAGGCTCTGTGACTTCTTTCAAGCTGGCGCCGTGTTGGGCTGCCAG
Source organism: Alauda arvensis (assembly GCA_902810485.1). NCBI lineage: Eukaryota > Metazoa > Chordata > Aves > Passeriformes > Alaudidae > Alauda > Alauda arvensis. Next base: position 274,341 of record CADDXX010000753.1, read on the forward strand.
GACCAAGCTCCGTGTGTCCCGTAGGCTCGGGAATGTGGCCTCTCTGTCTCGGCACGGCCCCTGCTGGTGCCGAGTTCACTTTCCTGATTTTCCCCCCTCTCCCAAATCCTCCTTCCAGGTGACCCCGGACTCCCTGATCTACAGAACCACCCTGTTCTACAAACCCACCCGTTCTGGCAACCCCCTTATCGTGAGGGCCACCCCGGCYGAGGTCCCCATTGAGTGTCACTACCCCAGGTGAGCGGGGGGGGGCTGTCCCCGTGCTGCCGTGGCTCTGAGGGGTTGGTGCCACCCCAGGTAATTCCCACTGCTTCCCTTTAGGAGGAGCAACGTGAGCAGCGGTGCCGTGCGCCCCACCTGGGCCCCGTTCCGCTCCACGGTGGCGGCGGAGGAGCGGCTCCGGTTCTCCCTGCGCCTCATGGACGGTGGGTGCAGCCCTGGTGCCCTCATGTCCCTCAGCTCCCTGCTCTTGGGGACATCCTGGGAGCCCCGATGGAGACAAGTCCACCCCACGGGGGTTGCTATGCGTTTAAGAGGTCCCCAGAGTGACCCTGTTCCCTGGGATCTGCATTCCAGACGAGTGGAGCGGGGAGAGGCTCTCCAATGGTTTCCAGCTTGGGGACAGCCTCCGCTTCCAAGCCGATGTCACCTCGGAGGGCCACGTGCCCCTGCGGCTCTTCGTGGATCRGTGCGTGGCCACCGCCACCCCCGACACGAGCTCGTCCCCCCGCTACGCCTTCATCGACCTGGGCGGGTAAGGCCGGGCTCTGGGGCTGCCCGGGGAATACCGGGTTCCTGGAGGATCCCGAGTGACTCCCGGCCCTTCTCCAGGTGCYTGGTGGACAGCAGGGCAGAGGACACCGGCTCAGCCTTTGTGTCCCCTCGGCCCCGGCCGGAGTCGCTGCGGTTCTTGGTAGACGCCTTCAAATTCGCCGGAGACGTCGGGAATTTGGTGAGGAGTTGTTTCCACCCCTTCTCCTTTCTCGGTTTCTCCTTGGCAAAAAACGCCCTAAAATCTCAAAGATTAATGGGTTTTCCTTGATTTCCYCTGCCAGCTCTATATTAGCTGCCACCTGCGGGTGTCCCCGGCGGCTCTAGCCCCGAATCCCTGGAATAAAGCCTGTTCCTTCAGCAAAGCCAGCGGCCTGTGAGTGTCCTTGGTGCGGGGAGGGGACCCGCTCCTGCCCGCAGCTGGGGGGGTCACAGGTGCCTCTGTTGCAGGTGGGCACCTCTGGAGGGCACCGCGGCCATCTGCAGCTGCTGTGACACCGGCAGCTGTCCCTCTCCTGGAGGAGATGCCCGGGAATTCCGCGCCCCGGCCGCACGGATGGGCAGGCGTGTGAGGAGGGACGGCCCTGGCCAGAGAGGTGTGTCCTAAAGGCGTCTCTCGGGCTGGGGTTTGGGCACGGTTTAAGGACAACCCCAGCTCCTTCCCCATGTCCTTAGGGAAAGGATTTTAAAAGGAAAGAGGGGAATTTGGGGGGAAAAAATTCGATGTGGGTGGGGAGGTCCTGGCACTGTTGTGCATCCCTGGAAGTGTCCCAGGCCAGGCTGGAGCCACCTGGGATAGTRGGAGGTGTCCCTGCCCATGGCACTGGAGGGGCTTTGAGGTCCCTTCCATCCCAAAGCATTCCATGGTTCTGTCCCAGCTGTGTCTTTGCATTTAAAACCACTGGAATTCTGCTCTTCTGGTGTCCATCTTCCTGTAATTCCCAAATTCCAGCCCAAGCAGGAATTCCCCCTCCTGGGCACTCATTCCCATCTTTTTCCAGATGGGCCCTCAGGGCCGACTGAGGCCGATGTCTCCGTGGGACCCCTGCTAATCCTGGAGTCAGCTCAGGCATTAATGAGCCCCTCTGAAAGCCCGGAATCAGCTGGGAGCACCCCCGAGGGTAGGGATCTTTGTGGGGTTGTGTGTCTGGGCCTCACCCGGGGATTGATCTCAGTGAATTCCCAGTGATTTCACAAAGGGACTCTCTGGAACAATCCTCTAGAGTCATCCTATGGCCTCCTTCCCAAAGTTCCCCAAGGACTGGATGGAGGCTGGGAAGGCAGTAAATGAGTGCTGAGTGGGTTTTTGTCCCTTCCAGGTGCTGCTGGTGGAATTCCTRTGGGGCTCCGGGTGTTCCTGCCAGGGACAGCCGTTGTGCTGACCCTGACTGCCCTGGTAATTCTGTTAAAGTGCCGGAAAAGGCTCTGTCCTCTGAGAATGTCCYAGTCATCCCAATCACAATAAAGAGAGAAGCATTTGTCACCTCCTGGYGTTCTCTGTGGGGTGGGAGGGGCCCCAGGCAGCTTTGGGTGGGAATCTGTCCTCTGGGAAAGGGGTGGGATTGGGGATGTGGAGCTGCTGCCACCTGGAAGCCACTTCCAATCCTCCCAACACTTGGATTTGGGAGGTACAGTTTGATTTTTCCAAAGGTTGTATCTGTTGAAAGGAATCCTAAACAAGCAAGGTGTGGCTCCTGTTTTAGGCAATTATTGGTGTTCTGAGGTTCTAAATGATTTCCTGATTCCAGAATTCCTGTTTTTCATTCCTTATCCAGTGGGATGCAGGAATTATGCTCCACAATTGCATGGAGAATGCAAGGGCAGCTGGAATTCTGGAATTTTGGTTGGTTTTACTGCTAAGTTTGGCCTCTCTGTGGGAGAAAACTGGGAAAACCTTGGGAATGGGTRAGGGCTGGAGGTGCCTCTGTTTTGCAGGGGGCTGGATGGGAATGAATTCCATTGTCTTTATGGAATGTGAGAGCTCTGGGATGAACAAAGTAATTGGATTGCATTCATTGGCCGTGGTTGGAGCTGGGATCCAGCTGAACATCATCGTTCCAGGCGTGATCCTGGACCTGGGGAATCCCACAACAAGGCAGCTGCAGCTGCTGTGGCCTCTGGGGATGTGTGGGGAAGGAAAGGGCTGCCTTACTTGGGCTGGGTGCCCTCCACACCTCTGCACTCCTCTTCCCCTGGTTTGAGCTGTCTCCTGAGAGCTTCTGGGAACATCCTGGACTGTTGCTGTCCCATTGCAAAGAGAAGCCGTGTTGGGTAAGCACAGAATCCTCCTGACATTTGGTGGGGTGCTCATGGTCCATCCTCTGTCTCTGCTGTGTGCAGGTGGAAGCCAGGACTGAGATTTGCATGCCTGAATCTGCTGATTAGAACTCCATAAACTTAACCACCAGCTCAGCTCCACCTGAGTGATCCCTGGCTCTTCTCCTTTGAAAAAAAACCTGGCCCTGTCAGTAGGGTGGCAGATTCWATTACTGGCATGGAATAAGATCTTCAGGATTTTTTTTGAGGATTGAGTGTTCAAAAATTGGTGTAATTGGAGTAAAGATAGAGGAACAGTTAAACTGCATGAGAGGGAAACTGTAAAATGGTAAAGAAAAGGGAATAATATGCAAGATGTTGTAAATGTGTTTGGAAGCAGCGTGCCATTATAAGGAATACAAAGAAAAGGAAATGAGAATGTTACAAGATGAGTTTGAACAAAGAAAGTGACAAAAAGAGCTGTTATCTCTGTGAATAGAACAATTGCAGAAACAACTGGGTTGGGGGAAGGAAAAAGTAGAGGACACACTAGAATTTATGATCTGATATATGAGGTCCCATAAAGATCCATTAGTTAATTGCATTCCCAGAAAATTTGGATGGAGATATATGGAGGGACCCTGACTTGGAATTTAGGGATGAGAGTGAATTAGATGAGTTGTAGTTTGATATGTCCTCTCTTATCAAAACTGAAGTGTCCCTTGGCCCCCAAGGGGGAAAATGAAGAAATATTACTAGAACTGTTCTGTGGGATCCTCTTCAGCTGGATAATTTGCAAGAAAGCTGTGGCCAGGAGTCTGGCAAGAATGGAACTGGGTATTTGTGGTGTGTYTCTTTGACTAGGGGAGATGACACGAAACCCAAGGTGAAGCAGAGGTGGCTTTTGGGGGCTAGGGGTGTTTTTAACAAGGGAACCAGATTCTAACAATGAATCACATTCCATCACACACTGAACAGCTTGCTGTGCAAGGGAATCGACCCTTGGGAATGAGGCAAATCACTACTGTCCCCATATATTCATTAAACAGCTCTTAACCCTGTCTCAGCTCCAACAGACCCCAAGGCCTTGAAGGTGGAACCCCATCTCTTTTAAAACTCTATCCCATTATGAAAAGAGACCAACTAAAAGACAACAGAAGCCAAACATCACGTTAATGTTGAATGGATACACAGAGCCACTCACTAGAAGGGGTAACCAGATTGGAGTATATCCCCTAAGACTTGTCCTRTTTCTCTTTCCAAGATCCACACTGGGTTATACCAAAATCCCAAAACCCAGCCATTCCACCAAGATCTGGTTTATCCATCAACAAGCCTGATCCAGGGGGTGAAAACCCCCAGATCTTTTGTTTGGAGAGATCAATGTGCTAATGGTTGTAATCATGTTGAAGCCTGAGTGTATTGCAGTGACAATCACTAAAAAGCAAGCTGTAATTGTAAAAATTTAGGAGTCCCACCCAGTAATGTGGATTTGGCAGAGGGAAATGTAAGCACAATGTGTGAAAGACAACTTCCACTTCGTTTTTAGGGGGTTAACTTGCTTAGTTTTCAATGTGGTTTCTTTGAAAAGGGGTATAGATCTCATCAGGCTGKTAGCTGTTCAATGAGTGTTTCATCAGAAGAATACATGGAAGGAGGAATAGTATCAGACATAATTTATCTATTTATCTTGGAGATATAATTTAATTTAAATTAGGATTGTTGACACAGCAACAATTACCTTAACCCCCACAATATGTCCTATTACCTATTGGACCCATTGGGATCTTAACTTATTAAAATCAATTTAACAGATTTCTGAAAGAGAGCCCAATGATATTAAAAAGACAGGCCAGCAACAAGTGCTCCTTAATCCACCATGGAGCCTTAGGCCAGTGGAACTGTCAGTGCAGGTTCCTATCTCTGCCTGTTATCATTCCTAAATACTGGAATATCTGTACAGGGCTGCACAGGTGAACCCTCACCTCTCCAAAACAAACCAGGAGAGGTGTGACTGGCATCCCAGGAACAGGATTAGGAGYATTAAATAAACAGCTCAGATGCTGAAGTTCTGGCAGATAAATTAAGCTTGGTGACAAGTGATTTGTAAGAATAAGAACACATGTTAAAATCTTTGTTAGCATTAGGAACTAGTCAATGGCTTTTGGCTGATATATTGTCTAAATGGCAAAGAAATAAGGAAAAGGATCCCCACTTAATTGTAAATGCACTTGGCATCACCCAGAATAATGTTTCCATAGTTCTCAGCTGTAGAAAAGCTCAGTTGCAGGTGCAATCCACTAAAGCAATAAGGGAAGGGTGATAAGGGCACCTTCCCCACTGAGTTTCAAAAGGTAATTTGGGTAAATAATTTCTACTCAAAAAGTATTTGTGATCTTGGCAGTGTCTCCTAAACTTCACTTTTTACCCCACCAGCAGTAGGSCCACAGCTTTTATCTTAATTCTGTGCAACATTTAATGGTTGGACTTGATGATTTTATGGGTGTTTTCCAACCTAAATGATTGTATAAATGCAGTGATTGCATTRGGATTGAATCAGCATGGAATTGTACTCTGTTAGAACCTGGAGTATGGGCCCAGCAAAATGGGAACAAATGGTGAACTGTCACTGCTGCCACATGTGTTGTGCAGAAACAAGGATTTATTTGTGAATGGAATACTGTTAAGACCCAAGACATTTGTCTTGACACTGAACAAAATGTTTGTCATGTTGAAATACATCCCAGAGAGACCTCTGAGGCTGTACTTGGATGTGTTTGCATGAGAGTGCTTTGTGATTCTCTATTTATAGAGAATATGCACAATTCCTCAAATACCTGTATCTGTAATTTTATTAAAATCTGCATTAACTATGTACCCACCATGTCACAGGGAGAGTGAAGAGAGATGGGAAACATCACTGGTGAGAAAAATCTGCTCAGGTGGTCACCAGCAACCACTGGGGCTATGAATTAGATGTTCCACCCAATTGTAGTCTTGTTAATAATTGTAGTTTTGTGTTTGTTGTTATACTTTTGTTTATATGTCAAATTRCTGCTTGTATCAAAGTATAATAGCTCTGAGTGGATGCATGGATATTAAGGGATCAGCAAATCTGGCATATTATCTTATTAGCCACCCTATTACCACTCAGTAAATTAACTTCTAGCTCAGATCTGCCTGAACGATCCCTGACTCTTCCCCTGCAACATGGGGGGGTGACATTCATTGAGTTAATGGTGCACTGTGGGATTTTAACTCATCTTTTCTCCTGTTCTGCTTCATTTTCCCTTCCCTTGCTGAGAATCTCCATCCTCTGTTGGTTCATCTCACTTTCCATCTTGCCACGAATGGGATGGGGTGGATTTGTGTTCGGTGGCTCTGGGGTCAATGTTAGCTCACATCCTGAGTGGGGTCACTGAGAGGTTCCCAACACTAAACCAGTGCAGGAATTGGCATTACACTCGTTTTTCCTGGTGCCTTCTAGGTCTGGAATGGGGGGAATAGGAGGAATGGGCWGTGAGGTGGAGCCACTTCCAGATGTGCTGTGGTTATTGTGGCTTGCAGCTGGGTCAGGACGTGTGCTGCCAGTGCAGAGCCAAAAAAAGAACCCAGRCCCACCTGGGTGTGCTGCATCTTTCAGAGTGTTTGTACCTAAACTTCCAGGAACTATTTACAGGGGAACAACCCTGATCCCCTAAAAATTAATGGACTTTAAGTCCCTCAGGCCTTCCGGTGGAATTGAAGACTTCTGCCTGTGTTGGCAGTTCAAAGAGCTGCCAGTCTGGGGCTTAAAAGTGGCATCTAGAGGGATGGTCATGAAGTATTTAGGGAGAAGACCAAGCTTTAAACAGCTGCAAAGATAGCCAAGGGCTGGGAGCTGAGCCCTGCTGCTGTGTGTGCAGATCAGCATTGGATTAGACAGTGGCCTGCCTTGTTTGCCTCTCTGATGATACCAGATGATTTYTTGGCCCACTGCATCATCTGGAGGAAAACAGCTGAACAAATGGAGATATGCAGGTGATCTGCAGTTCAGGGGCTTGTTTCTGTCTTGTGGGCTTTTTTGTTTTGTTTTGTTTTTCACTGCTGGGCTCTGAGGGGATTTTGGATATTTGACTCTCCCCAGCCTGCTGGCCTTGGCAGRAAGGTTTTAACTTCTCAGCACTGAGTAAGGTAACTGTGAGAGTGTGACTGCTTCAGCCAGCTCGGACCAGGAGCTGATTTATTACTCTACAGAGCCATTGAGAAGCTGGAAATGGGATGTGATTTGTACTCAGGGCCAGTGCTGGCCTGCTGGGATGAATTCTGTTCAAACCATCACCTGTGAGCGCAGCCTTCCCTTCCCCTTTGTATCCACTGGGATCCCTGCTGCTGCTCCCCCCCTTTTCTTCTCCCTGCCCACACAGGATTAGCYAGCCCAGATATAATCTCTTCATCCCTCCTGAACCGCTGAGAAATCCTGTGCCAGCTGTTTTTGAGAGAGGGAGAAAAAAAAAAAAGAAGAAAAAACCCGGCTCTTTTCTAATTTACAAAACTTACAGAGGGGGAGGGAGGAAACGTGGGGTGTAGAGGAACCGGGGAGAATAATTGGGCAATTCCCGGCATCCTCGATGGCAGCTCTTAAGCAATTACGGGGACTCAGCAGCACCCTTATCACAGCACGTTCTGGGAGATTAACCGTCTGCTCAGCTGGCAATTAGAGCTGGGGAAATGGGAAGCTGCCACTTAGCTCTGACTTTGTAGCGGCTGTTTGCACTTCTCCAAGCCAGGCCCGGGGGCACTGGAGGGAGGGGTGTGAGCATCCGTGGGGAGGATTAAGTGTGAGCTGCCTTTCCCATGCTGGGAGGGAGGATTGTGGACAGGGTGGCTGGGAGGGAATGAAGGCTCTGCCCTGTTTTCTTTCACGGTTTTTCAGTCAAACTGGAAAGCATAAGCTGCTCCCTGGTCCCGTGTTTCATCCTGTTCTGACTTTCCCCTCCATCTTTGTTTGCAGCTTTGGGAAACTTTGCTTGCTGATTCCATCTGTGAGAGCACCAGTGCTGCGTTTATGTGCCAGCTTCATTTGCACGGGAAAAAATGCTGAGCTGAGAGAGAGATTTGTCTTTGCCTGGGCCACGGACCTCCTGTGAGATCCTGCTCGGGTCAGCAGGGTGCATTTTTTGGTGTCTTTGCTGGTGAAGAGGTTAATGAACCTTCCTACCTCTTGTGCTGCGGTGCATSGCAGGACTTAAATGATAAAATGTCCTTTGGTGGGGCTTTGTGTAGACACACTGGCCCAACTGGGAGGGTGGCAAGCCCTCATCTCTGGCCTCCACAGAGCTCTGTGGCGTTTAGTGCTGCACCAAGGCAGTACAGGGACACTTGCACAGCCCCTCTATTGGGGTTTGGAGTCTCGAATAATGATAAAGTAGGGAAAGGACTGGAACAGGGAGGTAAAGACAGGTCCCTGCTGCTCCCTTTTTGCATCCCCCAGGCACCAGAGCCTTGGCATGGCCCAGTGCTGTGGATTGAGCAGCCATCCCTGTCCTGCTGAGCACGTCCCCTGCTCCTGGGGACAGCCAGGRGCTGTTCCATGGCTTTAGCCCTGCTGCTGTGGCAGCTGCRCCGTGGCTGTGCTGGCCACAGCAATGCTCGGCACCACGGAGCCACAGGTGAAGCGGGTGCCACCAGGTGCCTCTCTCCTGCGGGCTCAGCAGGAACCTCACGCTTTGGAATTAATTTCAGGATTTATTTTTCTTTTTTTTTTTCCCCACCCTTGCTGATTTATCTCTCGAGTTTTCTAGGCCAGCTGTCCTCCTTTATTATCCTCACKCTACCTATTTATCTCGCCTGTCCCCTGTCCTCCCCGCTCCCCTGGCCGTGGCTGAGCTCCTGCCCGCCAGCGAAAACAAGCCACGGTGGTGGAATGTGACAGCTCCTGCTGGAGCCACAGCATCGCGACAGCCGGGGCCGACTCAGCAGAGCCCGTCCCCGCACCGAGGGGCAGGAAGGTGCCCGAGCACCTCGGACAGAGCTTGCTATGTGGCTCGGGCGGGTGTGAAAGCACGGGGAGAATGGCGGTGCCAGCCCCGTGGCCTGTGTGCTGTGCTGAGGGCAGCCCCACGGCCTGTGTGCTGTGCTTGGGATGGTGCCAGCCCCGTGGCCTGTGTGCCGTGCTCAGGAGAGTCCCATGGCCTGTGTGCTGTGTTGAGGGCAGGGGCAGCCCTATGGCCTTTGTGCCATGCTCAGGGCAGTGCCAGCCCTGTGGCCTGTGTGCCGTGCTGAGGGCAGGTGTCAGGCCCTGTGTGCTGTGGTCAGGACAGTGCCAGCCCCAGGGCCTGTGTGCTGTGCTCAGGGCAGATGTCAGGCCCTGTGTGCTGTGCTCAGGATGGTGCCAGCCCCATGGCCTGTGTGCTGTGCTCAGGAAAGCCCCATAGCCTTTGTGCTGTGTGCTCAGGGCAGCCCCATGGCCTGTGTGCCATGCTCAGGGCAGGGGCAGCCCCATGGCCTGCGTGCTGTGCTCAGGAGAGCCCCAGGGCCTGTGTGCTGTGCTTGGCATGGTGCCGGCCCCATGGGCTGTGTGCTGTGCTCAGGGCAGGTGTCAGGCTCTGTGTGCTGTGCTTAGGAGAGCCCTATGGCCTGTGTGCTGTGCTGAGGGCAGTGCCAGCTCCGTGGCCTGTGTGCTGTGCCCAGGATGGTGCCAGCCCCTCTCCTGTGTGCTGTGCTCAGGATAGTCCCATGGGCTGTGTGCTGTGCTCAGGGCAGCCCAGGACCTGTGTGCTGTGTGCTGTGCTCAGGGCAGATGTCAGGCCCTGTGTGCTGTGCTTGGGATGGTGCCAGCCCCATGGCCTGTGTGCCATGCCCAGGGCAGTGCCATGCCCATAGCCTGTGTGCTGTGCTCAGGGCAGCCCCATGGCCTGTGTGCTGTGCTCAGGGCAGCCCCATGGCCTGTGTGCCATGCTCAAGGCAGGGGCAGCCCTATGGCCTGCGTGCTATGCTCAGGGCAGCCCCGTGGCTTGTGCGCTGTGCTTGGGATGGTGCCGGCCCCATGGCCTGTGTGCCGTGGTCAGGGCAGGAGCAGCCCCATGGGCTGTGCTCAGGGCAGTGCCAGCCCCAGGGCCTGTGTGCTGTGCCCAGGGCAGTGCCAGCCCCTCTCCTGTGTGCCATGCTCAGGACAGTCCCATGGCCTGTGTGCCGTGCTCAGGACGGTGCCAGGCCCCGTGTGCCGTGCTCAGGGCAGCTCCTTCCCCACCCCTGCTGCCACCCATGCTCCTCTGACAAACAACCCCAGGGGCAGAGCCAGGGCAGTGCTGGCCCCAGCAGATCCTGCAGAGCATCCTGCCTGAAGGTTGCTGGTTGTGGTCACTGCACCTCTACACATGGCCCTGGTGGTGATGGATATTAGTAATAACAATAATAAAAATGACACTAATAACATTCTGCAATTTTGTCTGTTCAGAAGGGAGAGGTGGGATAGAGAAGATGAAATCCTGGCCAAGACAGGCTGTGGAGATAAGGCAGGGGCTGGTATATGGCCAACCAACAGCAACAACAAAGAAACCTCAAAAAGCCAAGCCAACACACCAAAAACTCCCCTAAAAACCTAAACCCAGCCAAAATTAATAATAATAATTAAAAACAGTCCGTCTCCTGTAGCTGCAAGTGTTATAAACACAGCCTTTGCAGCACACTGCTTTAATTCTTGCTTCCCCTTCTGCTGCCGTCCAGCCTCTGTGCTCAGCCACGAACAAACCAGATGGAGCCTTCAGTCAGAGGATGACAATGGAAGTAGGTGTAGGAAACCCTGCACCAAAATATCCTGTGTGTAATTTTATTCCCTCTTATCCCACATGCCAGCTCTACCCCACAGCAGAGCTCTCATCTGAAATCAGACATGCTGAGCAGAAATAGCCTGATGCTTCAGAGATGTGCCTTCAGAGCCTGGAGAGAAACTAACCCTTCATTGCCCACAGCTGTAGGACACAGCTGTGCCTCAGCCTGGCCTTCTCCAGATCCAYTTGTGCCTGTTTTAGAGCTTCTGGGGAGCTCCAGGCTTGCATGTGTGTTGTGTGCCAAGGCAGCAGCACACACAGGATGCCAGGGAAGGGCCAGAGGGCTGATGGAGGTGAGATGTTGTACTACAGCTGAGTTACAAGCTCCAGGCCTCTGGGGCAGGGCTGTGCAAAGCCACAGCTCTGCCTCCAGATGTGCAGAGCATCACCAGCCCCTCTGGCAAGGGGAGCAGGAAGGAAATTGAGATTGAACTGCACTTTCCCAGTCACACTGACTCCTTCTCCATCATCCTGGCACTGTCAAACCGTGTCACGATCCTCCTGACAAGCTTTTGGAGTAAGGACAAGGAAAAACAAGCAGTCAGATTTCTCTTAACTTCTGGAAGCAACAGGAAGGTGGCAGAGCCTTTGATGCCTTGTTCACTTGAGCAGGCAGAGATGCTCCAAATGGCTCTGACTCAGCACAGCTGGAGAGCTGTATGAGCCACATGTGGAGTGTTCAGTGAGGCCCCCAGTGGAGAGCACAAGGGGCTGTGGGCAGTGTCCCACCTGCTTGGACACTTAGAGAGGTACAGGAGGCTTCATCAGCCTGAATCGCACTGGAAAAAATAAATCAACAAGAGCTGTTTGGCAAAGGCCCTACCTGGTGGCTTGAAAATGTGGATGCCTKCCTTGGATGGGCAGGGAGGGTGTGGGAATTCCTGAAGCATTTGGAGATATGAATTATCTCTCAGGAAATGGACAGTCCAAGCCAAAAAGATCTGGAGGGGAAGGCRACCTTTTTCTGCTGTGCTTAAATATGCAGAAGTGGTAGAAATAGAGAACAGGGTAACTGTGCGTCTACCTCCCAAAATAGAAGTAAATTTGGGGTCTGGAGGGAGAGAGAAAGAGAGCTGGAGAAGGATTTTTGASAAGGAATAACCTCAAGCTGAAGGAGGGTGGATTTAGATCAGACATTGGGAAGAAATTCTTTCCTGTGAGGGTGGGGAGRCCCTGGGATAGGCTGCCCAGAAAAGCTGTGGCTGCTCCATCCCTGGAARTGTCCAAGRCCAGGCTGGATGGACCTTAGAACAACCTGGGATATKGGAAGGTGTCCCTGTCCATGACAGGRGACCTGGACCAGATGATCTTTAAGGTTCCTTCCAACCCAAACCATTCTGTGATTCCCTAAATCCTGAGGTTARGCTGTGCAAATGCTGTGAACCATTCCAGTGGGCAAATTATCCAGTGCTCCTGTGGAACCTGATCTTATCTGGRATGCTACACACGAGAGACAAAAGCTCAGGAGAAAAAAATTCAATGGAAATTGTCTCATGCAATGCAGAAATGCAYCTTTTTGTTGATGGAAAAAGGTGCCTCCATCTCTGTCCTCAGGGCCTAATTCCATCTTCTCMAGAAAATAGGCTGAGTGCACCAATGAAGAATTCATTTTTCAGGACCCTTGCACAGGATGGCCTGGTAAAATTGTTATTTTTAAGACAGCCAAACTTTTGGAGAGAGAGAGATAGCAARTTTTATATTAGCAAGGGACTGCAGAAGCTGTGGGTGACTGCACTGTTTGATGCTATTGTGCTGGGCTTGGGGCTGAAAGGGGCTGCTAACCTCTAGAAGGATTAGAGGGAACACGGAAAGGAAAACCCTGAATTTGGATTAAAGATGTTTAAAAGTCTCTTGTATCAGCAAGCTCTTTTCTCCGGGAGAGATTAGGAGTGCAGCTTCTCTCGASAGTTCTGTTAATCTGGTCTCCATGGAAACAGGATGATGTTCGTGGTGACACACTCCCCTAAATGGCTTCTCAGCAGCTGTGTTAAGGGGGGACACTGCCTTTGGTTTGTCACCCACAGCTGGTTACTTTGTCCCCTGTCAGTCCCTGACAGCTGCTGCTGGGGGATTTTTTTTTTTGCTGCTGGTTTTGTGCACTGGTGGGACCTGCACATTGCAGGGATTTTGCTGGAGAATTCACAGGCTCAAGCCTCCACACCGAACCCAACCAGCCCAGAAAAAGCCACAGACTTTCACACAATCATGTTTTTGCTGGGACAGCCTGTGGCTGCTTTGCAAATGTCTCCCACCCTCCTACACTGCCCGGGGGTGACCGAGTGACCTCYTTATTGTGACACCTTACACAGGAGGTCTCTGGCTCTGCTGCAGTGACCACTCTTGGACCAATACATGGACAAGGCATTGAGCAAAAAGCTGGGAAATTTGTCTTAAAGCAAACCCAGCCTTGCAATGCCCAGCCAGCACTAAACACGGAGGCAGAGCTGGTGCAGCTTTGCTCTGTGCCTGGCTGAGCAGGGGACAGGAGAAAAGCCTGTCCCAGGGATTTGCCTCAAAATGCAACCTGGCCRTGCTAATGTGGCCATCCAGGCTGGGGGTGAAACGGTGGGTGGCTTGTAAACGTTCCCYGCATCTTTCTAAATCCCTTTTCATCCTGAGTCACACGCAGARGAGCGTGGGTGAGCGCGAGTAGGCAGAGGGAGAGGGGTGGTGGGGCTGCATGAATTTGGATATGCACATCAGCTATCAAACACAGTGCAAAATTGCTGTGAAAGCAATGAAAAAAAGATAAATTTCGTGTCACAGTCTTCTAGATGATGAGCTACTGCTGTTTCTGCTTTCTGTGTTAGTGGAGTTAAAGTGGGACTTGCTTGTTGTGATTAGCAARGAGTCTTCTGCACCTCTCCTCTTCCTAACTCTTCCCTCTTTCTCTCCCCACTGCTCCACAGTTGCATTTCCCAGTGGATCTCAGCCAGGTGTGTGGGACTGCTGCTGCCTCTAGTCCTTTCAGATCAGTCATGGGTTTGGCTAAAGAAARTTGAAACAAAGAAAACAAAAATGTAGGTGACCTTTATGTCTGTCTGACTCCAGCTCATGCCTCAAAAACATGTTATGCCATCAGCTAATTCCACCTAGACCTGGGACTGTGTACTTAAAAACATCATGGAACTGAAGAGTCGAGGGAAAGACTTTATGAGTGGTCCTGTTGGCCTCACTGTCAGCTCAGCCCTAAATCAGACCTCAGAGATTGTCATCCCAGAAACTCCACAGCAATCCCAGCTCCCCTCACAGAGCAGCTCACTGGCCTTCCTGGGGCCACCTGGAATTGCACCAGAGCAAGTCCCTGGGTGTTCCCTGTAAATCCCATTGCYTTTTCAGCCTGTGTGACAGTTTTCACAGAAAACAAGTCTAGTCCAAACAGCCACTTCAGATTTAATCTATGAATGGTGATTTATGAGGAAATAAAAAGCAGCTACAGCAGCTCAGTACAACTGACACCTATGGAAACCCTGGTCTGGCTRTGAGTGACAGGGCTCTGCACACCTGCCCAGGGCAACCTTTCCCAGCTAGAGAGCCCTGGGGAGGGGTCCTGCAGCCTCATTTAAAGAGTCATTCTATTCCAGAGAGCAGGCAGCAGCTCCCGTGTGGGCTATACCTCAGCAGTCATAATTCGTCCCAGTTTATAAATGAGATGCTTTTCCTGGACTGCCAGGTCCCAGTGACACCTACAAGGCAAGCTGTGATCTCTGTGGCCTGTGAATCATCTCTGATAATGGAGATCCTGCTGCCTGACTCCTACTTTTGTCAGCTGTRCAGCACCAGAATTTGTGGATGCACCCAGAGAGAGCTCCCTGGCACCGTGGCAAAGGAAATGATTTCTTCCCTCTGGAGCAGAGCTCTGGTGGACATCACCTGGGAGGGATGCTCTTAAGGACAGAACAAGGTGGTTCTGTTCACCTTTGCTTTCCCTGAGAGGSATTCCTACCTCCCTGACCCAGTCTGGGGAAGAGTCAGCCTTTTCCTTCCTCTCACCTCACATCCATGCCTTTTCCAAGCACCAAGGCCATATTAAGTCTGAATTTTCCCTTCTCTTGCCCTTAGAACTAATTCAATGCCTGGCTCATGTGCAATAGCCTCCAGCAATAAGGGGAAAACTTTGGCTCTCAGCATCTACTTCTGCTTCTCCCTCTTTAGCATCAGCATCCTGGCCTCGGTCCCTGGAATCGGTTCAGAACCCAGATAAATCTGCTCTGTGCACCACTGTCCTCTTTACTGTGGTCACAGGAGGGTTGCCCTTTCTCAAAAGGCACCAAACCCCCTGGGAATTAGTGATGGACATGAGCCACACCTTGGAGGGTGAGAGCCTCTGCTGGGAGCAGCACTCAGGTGATGATGCTGGAGGCGCTGGCTGGTGGGTGAAGTGTCTTGGGTGCTCTGCCTGCCTCCTCTCCACCCGTCTGGCACAGCTGACAGGGTGTTGCTGCCTCGCTCTGCATCTCCTTTGCAGCCAGGATAACAACACCTTGTGGGGGTGAGGGTGGATGTTCTTTGGCATTTGTCATCGGCTCGCCTGCGAGCACCCTGGGGAGGCCTATAAATAAGTGAGGGGCTGTGATTCAGCAGCCACTGGAGGAGAAGCAGCTGCCACCGTGTCCATTTCATGAKCACTTCAAAAGCCTCGAGTCCTTTTATTTGATCCGTGTTTTTGCATTACCGTTTGCAAGGGCCCCCTCCACAAAGTGGAGCAGGGGAAGGTGACCTGCTGAGGCTCTGGGAGGGTGGGAAGGGTGGTGTGGAAGGGAACCACCGTGGAAAGCAGCCCCTGGGAGTGAGTGATTGCAGGCTCCACCACAGCACCCTCCCTCCTTATTGATGTGCACCTGCTTTTATRTTTCTCTCCCCTTCTGTTTGCTCTGGTGGGTTTTCCTGATGCCTTTATTGCTGGGCAGAGACAGGCAGTAAAAGAAATCGTTCAGGCCAGGCTTGTGGAGAAGCAAGCAGGTGTCTGGCTGTGTTATCAAGGCAGCAACCCTTCTGCATCTCAGTGATGGGGCTAATCAGAGACTGAGTGATCAGGGCAAAAAGCACAACTGTGTTCACCTCGAGGCTCTGAGCAGTAAATTCACAGCTAGGATTTAGGTTCAGGCTGCTGAGTTTAGCTTTACTCATTTAATTCACCCAGTGCTTTGGGACTGTATTGTCAGTCATGGTTTTGTGGGGCTGGGACACGCAGAGGTGAAGGTCCTTTCCTGTGTGTGTGTGAACTTCTGGATGAAACTACACAACTGGAACAATTCTATTTTCTGTAGGATTTCTGTGCTCTGCCCTCTGCTAAAATTCCCTTAATGAAGGCCTGGCTTTGTGTCTGTTTGGGAGGGAGGGTGTTTGTCTGTCCCTTGTGTCTGGGTGGGTTAAAATGTGCTGATCAGGGCTGTCCATTTCCACACTGATGTTTTGTGGGAAGGGGAATCAGTTGGCTCACAGGGTGGTGAACAGGAACCACAAGGAGCATGTCTGCCCTAGGAGATCCTACTGACTCCATGTGGACCCAGCAGCAGCAACACTGAGCTCCACTGCTGGCCCAAAGCCACCTGAACGTCAATTCTGTGATGTCTGTGCAGCTTGGAGAGTGACAACCCCCTCTGTGCCCTGGGTGTGAATGTGGGAACAGCCACAGGGGCACCACAGGCTCCTTCTGAAGCACAGCCAGGGGGAGGGAAGATCCCTCAGCCAGGTCACCCTGCAGCTCTACCTGTTTCTAATGAAGCCTTGTTCCTGATGGCCACTCTGTCTCTTCTGCTTTCAAGTCAACAAATTACAGAAAAGAAAAAAAAAAGAAAAAAAGAGAAAAAAAAGTAAAAAGCAAAGAGGAGGAGAAAAAGACAGAATGATATATTTTTGTTCACTTTCTCTCTCCTTCTTCATTCCTTTGAGCCATTTTTAACCCAAGCTAATTCAGCTGGAAATATTAATAACCCTATAAGGACGCCACCTCCTTGTAATGAAGTATAAAGGTCACTTCTGCTCAAATCACACAACTCTTTCATTTTGTTCTCTGCCAGGAACAGCTCCTCTCTTTAATTATTCAGTTTGCTTTTATACTGCAGCCGCTGCTCTCTTGTCTCTAATCCCTGACACTTCCCCATTATGCAAGTCCCCAGGAGGCTGGGTGATGTCACCTGCTGGGTCACCACCAGGGCCTGGCTGTTGTGAGCTGGTGGGGGGCTGGATGTGGAGAAGAAGAGCTGACTCTTGGGTTTCAGTGCTGTTTCTTTGATGGTKTGAGTTGGCTGGTGCTCCCTCAGGGTGTGGGCATTGCAAAATGTGTTAATTTTTGGTTTAGTTGAGTCCTCTTGCATGAGGTGCCAGTTGATGAGATGGATAGGAGAGGGGCTGGAGGGGGGTCGGGGCATTCCTGTCCTCCTGATTTACCTGGTGGGTGGATGGAGGTGGGAGGCTGTGGGATAGGAAGGGACCTCTGTGTGGTCACTCCTCACTGAGGAAGGTGCTTGTGAAGCCCTAGGATGAGGCAAAACCTCTCAGGTCAGTGCAATGTCCTCCATTCTCAGATCTCTCTTGGGCCATGATGACCACAGCCAGGGAGAAATCACAGCTGCAAATGTGAGCACTCCTGGGACAGCCCATGGGAGTCACCAGCACAGAAATGGGCCAGGGATTTAAGGAAAGCCGTTCTCTGGGGATGAATTTGGGGTCACATGGAAGTTCTCCCCGGACAGATGCCCAAGAGAGGGCTGGGGAAGAGGGCAGTAGGAACATGCTGGTCAGCCTGGAGGAGGGAAGGCTCAAGGGAGACTAAAGGGGCTCCAAARGAGCTTGAGAGAGAATTTGGACAAGGGTTTTTAGTGATTGGACAAGGGATAATGGGTTTAAACTGACAGAGGGAGGTTTAGATTAGATTTTAGGAAGAAATTCTTCCCTGTGAGGGTGGGCAGGCCCTGGCACAGGTTGTCCAGAGAAGCTGTGGCTGCCCCATCCCTGGARGTGTTCAAGGCCAGGTTGGATGGGGCTTGCAGCAACCTGGTCTGGTAAAAAGTGTCCCTGCCTATGCCAGAGGGGTTGGACTGGATCATCTTTAAATAATTCTGTCATTTTATGATTTCAGTGGCTGAGGTGATTATTGCACTAATTATTATTGTAGCATCCTAAAGAATTAATAACCATAATTAATTGTGTGGACCCAAGAGAGCAGAAATTACTTTTGTGGTGGCTGTAACCCCTCCCTCCCTCGAGCACTGCTCGCTCCAGAACCTGTGTGCAGTGTTTTATCTCCCTGAATGTTTAAATGACTTGAGCAATTTGGGGTTTCCTCTGTTTCCCCATGGGACTCCTCACTCTCTGCTCTAATTATAACACCACAGCAGCTGTTAATGGCCRCAAACAAACACAGGTCCTGGGTAGCTGCAATGAGTTAAGGTTTATATAATCATGTGAAGATTGGAGAGCTGAAAAGCCTTTCTCTGTGCACTGCATGAATCATTTAAAAGGAGCCTGACTGATGATTTTTGCATGTGTGTGTGGTTGTTTCCCTTTTTTCCCCTGTGGAGTCCAGCTGTTGCTGGCTACACGTGGTGTGCTCAGCACCAACCAAAGCCTTGCCAGAGCCACCATGGCTTCTGAAAACTCCTGCTCACATTCACCTGGTGATTCATCCATGCAGGACATGGGCTGTGCTGGTGGTGAAGAAACACACCTGGCCCTCTGATGAGGATGTGGAGGAGTTTTGCTTGTTAATGGTAAGAGGTGTTCTGTGGTAGAAGAAGTCTCACACTGAAAGGACAGAACTGATCATTTCCAAATTATGGCTGGCAAATGAAGCACAGAGACTTGGAAGTCTAATCAAGAGCATAGCCCTGATCAGCTCTTTGGCCAAGCAYGGAGACAACCTTTTCCAAGCTGTGCTAGTGCCAGGGGTTTTCCCTCTCATTGCCCCTCTTGGACTTGCTTTGGGAGCAATGGCATCGTGGTTAAATCAAGCTACCAATTCAAGCTTTGAAGCTGTTTTTCTGATGGTGCCTGACACTGGGCAGCCATCCCTCACACAACTGGCACCAGAAGGAAACTGCTGTCCACAATTTTGTGACCCTTCTGTGACCATTGCAGTGGATCATTACCAGCAGTGCAATATGCAGGAGCACAGACCAGACTGGGGCACAGTTTGCTCTGTGTGCAGCCACAATTGCAGCYTGGTTCCAGCTGACAGGCTTATATGACCTCATATCTATAAAAACCTGATCCTAAACATTCATTTGAAAACCTCACGTGGATGTAAAACCCAGTGTTCAAAAGCTGCCACTTTTCAGACACAGGGGAGGGAAAAAATAGCWGTGAGGTTTTAGGTTAAAATGCAGAAACGTTGGGCTGTGGTTTCGCAGATGTGATTTCCATGCTGCCACCATCAGTGGCAGGGACAGTTCAGCACCTCTACTGCCACCATCCTCCTTCCAAGCCCCTAAGCATGGCTCAAAGTAATGAGATTTAAGGATGKGAAAAAGTCCTGGAAGAGCTAAGGGAAGATAATCATGGCTAGTGTGCTGACAATGAGGGAAGAGGCTGAAAGTGGCAGGGGGCTATGGACTGGGTGGTTGAAATTCCACTTTCCAGCCTCAACATTAGGGCAAATGAACTCTTCTGGCTGAAGATGGGGCTGTTTTAATAATGCAGACAGTGGAATTAGAAAGAGGAGCTAAGACAAAGGGACTTGCTGTGGGTGATTGCTGTCCCAGACCTGTTTATCTGAAAGCATCTCTGCAGATACCAGCAGGAATTCATTGGTATCCGTGTGTGCTGGAGCCTTCTGGCCCCAAAGAAAAGCACTGCAATTAAGGGGAGAAAAAAAAGCCAGCTTTTTTTCCTGGCCTTCCTCAATCCCGCAGCTGCCTGTGCTGTCCTGCCCTGTGGTGGATGCTCTGTGCTGCACAGGGCCAGCCTCACCTGGGGGCAAGCACTGAGCCCTGGCTTTGCAGTGTGTAACCCGGGGAACAGATGGCACCGCCTGACAAATGCACCCATTCCCGCACTTCCCCGCTCCTTCCTGCTGCAAATTGAGGCCTTAAAAAGGATTGATGCCGCTAACAACAGCCTCATCTAGGAGGGCTTTTGGAGGGATTAATGGCTAGTCGCTGGGGAAGGTTTAATGGTCCAAAGAGATCAGCAGTCTCAAGGCAGTGTATTAATCAGCTGGGGCTAAGGCCATTACCTCTGAAAGGCTCAGCCTGGGGGGAACAGGAGGTGAGGGGTGGCAGTGATCCATCTCTGCAGAGAAACAGGCCAGAGAAAGCCAGGAGATCCCTGGAATCCAGTACACAAACTCACTGGTCTTCATTTGGTGTGGACTAGGATTTAGCAGGGAAATGCACAGAGACAAGGCAGCGATGGCCTTGCTTCATTTACTTCTGATACTCTGCAACCCATCYCATGCTCTTGTGGCTGCAGCAGCTCCTGGACAAGCCCTGGGCTTCCAGCCAGGTGTATCTCCAGCAGTGGCYACTGCACATCCCCACACCCTGTGCTGTGGCCTGGGCAGTTGAGGGCTACTGTTGTGAGAGGAAATTTATTTCTAACACCTTGTTCAGAGATCATTTTTCTGCCCTGAAGTGTGAAAACYGAGGTTCTTCTTATTTTTATCCCAGCAAGTCAAAGTGCAGAAGCTATTCTTATTCAYATAAATGTCTAATCCTACTCTGATTCCTTCTGAGCTGTTGCATTTGCTTTGATTACTTCTTCCAGTTATAGCTAAAATAAATTTGCAGTATAATAATCTGCCTGTACAATAAGCAGTCCCTGAGATGAGGAGATGAGGGTCCTGCCAGGGAGCCTCTCCCATTTCAGGGTGCAGGAAAAGCTTGGCTGTGTCCTGGCTGCCCTGGACTGTATGGAGGAAAAGCAAAGTGCCTCAGTCTATTGAAATTCTCTTCACTTGAGACCCTTAGGGGTCATCTGCAGCATCAGCATAATGCCATTTCCTGGGGCCCAGGCTGGGAGAACAGTAGGATGCCTGGTGAAGGAGACCTGCTCCCAGGTACTGGAGGTTTCTGGAGCACTTTTCAATTGCCTCCATGCAGTGGGGCTGTGCAGGGCCAGGCCTGGCTCTGGGAAATGTTACAGCAAGCTGCTGTGGGGGGCTTGGGGTCAGGAGGCTTTTTAATTGCTTGAAAGTGAGGTCCTTGTGCTTTATCCTCACAGGGGCTGTTTTGGGCCACCAACAAAGAATGTGATCTTCTGAGGAGAGCTCTGGCTTTGCTCTAGAATCTGATCACAGTGAGAAGTTGTTTCTGTTCTGATACATTTTTAGGTGGCCGAAAATCTACATTATTTTTGGATTTTATTTTTTTTTTCCCCTCTGTACTTGTTCCATCCAAAGTCRTGAACTACATGTGAGGTCAGGTGAATTACCTGCATTCATCAGCTGCCTTTTGGAGCAAAACCTCTTCTAAAGTCACATCCTGATTTTCTTCCTTCTTCCTTCAAACTCATGTATCAGCCAAATGAATTTCTGCTCCCTTGGGACACTGCTCCTGGAAAGCCTGGACCTCTGGATGGTAAAARCCAGCATGGTCCATATATTCCAGAGCTGCAGCACTCCAGCACTCCTCCTGACTTGGAATTTTCAAGTGTCAGCAAGACAAACCAACCCCCCTGAAGAGGAGCTGTGACAGTCAGCAGGTGAAAGCTGTCACTGCAAGAGSTACTTGGTGTCAAAAAGTGTTTTTGTGTGTACGTGGCTTAGGGAACCAACAGGGTGAGCAACCTCCTGTGTCTTTGGATGGTTTTTGCACATSATTTAATATAGATTTTCCAGCCTGCAAGGGCAGTGGCCTCAGTGTAAGGGATTACAGAGCAGGAAGGAGGTGGCAGACACCAGGGATGAGCTGAGCTCGTGGCATTCCCTTTCTAGAGTGCAAGGCCAAGACCTCCCCGCTTCTCATCCCTCTTTTCACAAGTGGGATGGTGTCTGTGGATTCAGTTTTCTTCACTTTTCGATTCCAAGAGTTCCAAAATAGAAATAGATGTTTCTATTGCTTTCTTTAGCTAATGAAAGATGGAGATGGTTCCAACCTGCCAAGTTTTCCCYTGGTAGTGAATTTGAATTCAGGTCCTAAACACTGTAAGAATGTTGGCCACCTATGGGTCCACATGGAATGGTGACCCTATAACCCCTAAAGCCAGCAACATTTATTAATGGCTTATCTGAAGTCTCTGGAGCAAACATTTCAGTCCCTTCAGCCAGGGAGAAGYGGGTTACTTTGTGAATATCAATGCAGATCAAATAAAACATATCTCAAGGACAAATGCATTTGTTCTGAACATTTGGCCAAAGAAATCAGAAATGGCTCTTTAAAATACAGCAGCCTAGAGCAAATTTTTATCTTCTTTTTTGAGCAGTGAAAGTTGATGACCAAGCTATAACTTGAAATATGTGGTAGGATAGAGCAAAACCAATGGCACTGAAATTACCTTGCAGTTTGAACACATGGATCTGTTTTCTTTGTTCTACAGACATGAGACCATTTTCCTTCCTTTYATGTGTAGCACCCCTGGATTGTTTGGTACTGATCACAGCTGCTCTGGTGTTCTCTTTGATGAATCCACTTGTTTTTGTGGTTTTTTGTGGGTTTTTTTTTGTTGGTTTGGCATTCCTTTTTTGGGGATGGTGGGTGGGTAAGATCTTACTGGGCATGATGGGAAAGGGACAGTTAATTTATGTCATGGATTTGGCAGAACTGGGCCATCAATCTCAGCAGAGCATGCACAAGGTGTCTGAAGTAGAGAGACACAAAGATCCAACTGCTGCTTTCTTCCTTTTCTTATGTGAAATGAAAGCCAAAAAAAAAACCAAAAAAAGCAGGAATAGGAACCAGAAACCTTCTGTTTCCAGGCTTGATGGAGCAATCCTGGGGCTATCAGCAATACTGCAAAGGGAGAGGGGAAGGAGGGAAGTTGATGACTCACAAGAAGTTTCCCTGTCATGATTTTGCTGCGTCGTTTTGTGTTCTCTGGATGACTTAGGCAGAGACGCTTTTCCCTCAGCTCTAATTTGCAGCCAGATGAATATATTGAGTAGCAGGATATTGAGAAGTCATGGGAAACTAATGAGAAATGCCTGAATGAACTCAGCATGYTCCTTCACTTGGCTTTTAGGCTTTAATATTCCCATTATGCTGGGCAGAGGGGATACAGGGGCTGTGCAGCTCCTTTTGCTCTTTGGTTTAGTGCCAAAATGGGACAAGGAGTAATGGTTTGAGACTTAAAGATGGTAAGTTCAGACTAGGCACAAGGACAATTTTTTTTTATATAATGAGAGTGGTGAAAACTTGGCATAGGTTGCTGAGGTAGAAGCCCCATCCCTGAGAACATCCAAGGTCAGATTCTGAGGCTCTGAGCAACCTGATCTGGATGAACATTTCCCTGCTCATTGCAGGGAGATTGGACCAGACTGAATTTAGAGATTCCTCCTAACCCAAACTATTCTTCAATTCTGTGTTTCTACCTGTTTGGCCAACTTAAAAGTTCAGTCACCCAGATTTGTTATTGTACCTGTTATTTTGAGGTGTGACAGTTCTGGCTGACTGAAAATCCTTACTACAGTCTTGACTTCCTTCCCAGAGCTCCTGATCTCTGTTGGGTGCTGGGAGGGCCTGGCTGTGACAGAAGGGCTGGTTGGTGAAGGATGTTCCTCATGGARTGTCCTCATGGCAAGGGCCACAGCAGACACTGAGCATTTTCAGGATGCTGGCTGTAAACTCTTGGGCAGGGATTCCCTGTCTCTCTGCCCTGGTGAGTTCCTGCTGCTGTATATACTCTTTGAGGTTACTGGGAGTTTCTGTGGCTGAAATGGGAGGAGATTATTGCCCCCTTTCTGCCTCAAAATGTGTTTGAGAGCTGCCTGAACCTGTCCAGCAGTCAATATGGCAAAGGGCTTTTTCCCTTGTGATGGGCACAGCTGAGAGCATTGGCTGCCAGCAGCCCTGGGCTGCRAGATCTTGAAAAACAGATTGCAGTGTGAAGGACTGAATTGCTGCCACGGGKATTTTTTGACCAGACCTAAAGTTATTTCTGCAGGAAGAGCGGTGTATCCCAGGAAATCAGCACTCCAGTCCCAGATGGGCAGCTTTGCCTTCAGCTCTGATTCAGGTAGTGYTTTACCCCGAGGAGATGAGAACACCCAGAGAGGCAGAATAATGTGAGGGAGACATCTGTGTTTCACCACACATTTGGCAAGGGGAGGTGGCAGCAAAAGTTCCTGAGGAGGTTTGTCAGGGTCAGTAACACTCCAGAGATGCAAATCAGCCCCATGGCAGCCTGGCAATGACTCAACCTTTCCCTACAGCCTGTTCTTGCCCATGTGTGYGACACAGGCTGCTGCAAAGATGGGTTTCATTTTTACAGACTTATCACCTTCCTTGGGCCTTTCATGCAGCAGAAYGATGAAAGGCAGGAACCTTATGGCAGCTGAATAAAAGTCACCTCCCAGCAGCTGTGAAAATGTCCCTGCCTTGCTTTTCCAAGGAGTCCATGAAGGAGCATAGTGACACCCACAGTGGCTGCTTTCTCCCYGGGGGCTCTTCAGGCATCCATGGCATGTGCACCATCCCAAAACCTCACCCAGGGGCACCCAGCACACGCCCTGGGGGTTTCACTCCGTGGTCAGCTGTTGATAAGGTGGATCTGTGCCTCCTGAGCCCAGCAAAGGGTGGTGAGCACAGGAGAGGGGCTGCAGAGCCCTTCAGCAGCCGGGGCAGGGCCCCTCCCTCACAGATGGCTCTGCCATCTGATCCCAAAGTTGTCTGCCTTGCCACGTGCTATCCTGTGCCTTGTGAAGGAGGCAGTCAAGAGCCTGGGCTTCTCTCAGATAAATGGCTCAGCTCAGAGCACTCTGTGGCTTGATGYTCCTGAAGCTGCTAATCCTAATTAACAGGCTTTCTCTGAGTCCCTTTTATACCACTCCAGCAGCCCAAGTGGGCTTTAAAGTGAATGGAAATTACCCCATGGAGCTCTCCCTGGAGATGTTGCTATGCCGACCTGCTCAGARCAACTCCTGAGGCTCCAATCTCTCCTCCATCCTGTTGTTCTTGCTGTCACAGAGGCTCAGGTGGTGCCAGAAGGGTGGCTGGGAGAGAGAGGGCCCAGACTCTCTTATTTACTTATTCTGGAGGATGTGAGTAGAAGGGGAAAAAACAAGTATAGAGAGGGGTAAAACAGTGTCAAGCATCAGCAACAAAAACAAACCAACCTGAGAGTGTCCTTTTGACAGAAAATTGAGTCAATTTTTTGATGCACAAAACAAAAAAAACACCAACCAACCAACCAACCAAAAAAAAAAAAGGAATATTTTTTCCTTTTTCTTTTTTTAATTGGAGGTCTGCAGGCAATAGGGCATTTCCCCTGGGTTTCCTCACCCACTCTGATGGTGTGTTCTACCCCAGCCCTTCACWGCAGGTGCCTCCTGCCCTCCCTGGGCTGCCAGAGGTTGTGTGGTGCTGTTGGGTGATGGAGCCCTTTTCTCCATGAGGGGAGGCAGCTCCCATCCCATGCAGACAGGAGTTCCTGTCTCCCCCCTTACAGCTTGGAACATTTTTGGCCACTCTCACTCTCCTTAAATTCATTCTYCCCAAAGCCTGCAAATCCGAGGCATTAAGGGGAAGACAAATTATAATGAATGTATATTAAGAATATAAAAAGTAACGACTTAATATAACTTTTCCCTCTCCCCTTCCCTCCCCCTTCGTGACCTCATGCTTCTAACATTTTGGGAGCTGCTAAATCTTGGAGGGATACGCAGTGTGCCAGGGAGAGCTGGAGGTGCTCCATTTGTGGGCTGGTGCCAAGCCAGGGGCCYCTGCACTCAGGAAGCAGCACCTTCCCTCCCTGTGCCTCAGTGACACGTAACAACACCTCCACTGGCACTCAGAAGTGGGGCAGGAAAGGGGGGATAAAGGGATTAAAACGYTGAAGTGCCACAGATGTGGCTGTGTGAGCCCAGGGTGGCCTTCTCCAGAGCTGGGCTTGTCCTTTGGGTTATGATCGCTCCAAAAGTTACCTGCATGAGTGGGGGTAGAGAAAGGCTGAAATAAAGTTACTGCCAAACCCCCTCCACCCCAAAACACTTGGGGGAACATCAGTTATTTTATTTACCATGGCAACAGACTGAGGGGAGCCAGCAAGGCTTTACAAATAATGGCTTTAAATGGCCGAGACTGCTCCTGGGCAGTGCTGACTTGGAGCAACTTCTGCCTGTCTTAAAGAAAAACTACAAACCCCAAAATATCCACCACCCATCAAAAAACATCAGTGACATTTCCCCCTACTTTCCAACAAGAGAGGGAAGTAAATAGATTAAGCAGCACCTGTAACCCCATCAGGAGTGGGACAGGGGACAATTTTTTACCCTTCTCACAAGGTGCAGACAGACAGGGGTGAGGATGGGCAGTGTTTAATGTTGTTTATTATGTATAATAAGAAGCATCCAGAAATCTCAGTTGAGGACCAAGSCCCGGAGTGCCAGCCCCTGTACAGACACACAGCAACACAATCCCTGTCCTGAAGAGCACACAGGCTAAAAATGGTTCCTTATGCGGCATCATTTGGAGGGGAAGAACAGGAATTGGAGGCAGRGAAATGAAAAATCAACCTTTTTCCTGATTTCCTTTTATATTCCAAACAAAGGCCACAAGACATAACTGCTGAGATCATAATTTCCAGTCCCCATCATTAGCTACTAGGACAGCAGAGTGATAGAATCACTGAATCATTTTAGGTTGGAAAAGACCTTTTAAGATCATTGTGTCCAAATGTAAATCTAACACTGCCAAGAACTCCATTAAACCATCTCCCCAAGTGCCACATCTCCCATTTTTAAACAGCTCCAGGGATGGTGACTCCACTAGTTCCCTGAGCAGCCTGTTCCACCACCCTTCCCATGAAGAAATTTTCCCCAATATCCAACCTAAACCTGCCCTGGCACAACTGGAGCAGATTTTCTCTTATCATGTTTCTTGTTATCTCGGAGAAGAGACCAACCCACCCCTGATCACACCCTCCTGTCAGGGAGTTGTAGAGAGCAATGAGGTCTCCCTGAGCCTCCTTTTCTCCAGGCTGAGCCCCTCCAGCTCCTGTCTTCAGGCTTTTGCCCCAGACCCTTCCTCAGCTCTGCTCCAAATSTGACCCCRGAGCTGAGGTGTGGCCTCACCAGTGCCCAGCACAGAGGCACAGCTCCCTGCCCTGCTCCTGCCTGGGCTGTGTTTGTCTGCACCATGGCAGGGGGATGTGAATGTGCCTTGCTGCTCCCTGGGAAGGAGGAGAGGGAAGCCCAGTGCCCACATGGCTGGGGAGGCTGACAGCACGAAGCTCCTCCACCAAATTTCTAGGAAGGGGAGGATGCTGAGACCTCCATGRGAGGAGGGAGGAGGCAGCACAGCCAGCCGGGTGTTTGAAGCAGCCCAAGAGCTTTGCAGCAGCCCTGGTGCCTCTGTGCTCCCTGCCCAGAGCAGCTCAGCTCAGCCCCACGCTTTTGCTCTGTGTCTAATGCCTGGGAGGGCACAGAGGGGCTCGACAGGCTGAGCAGGGCATCTCACGGCTATTGGGTGTCTCTGTGCCCTGGGCTCCTTCCTGATAGCTGTAAAATCATTTTATAAGGGAACTGGAGCCTTGCAAAGTAATTCCAAAAGAATGGCAGATTTTTCTTTTTGGCTTTTCTTAGCTTTCCTTTTTTTTTTTTTTTTTTTTTTTTTTTTTTTTTTTGAGATACTATAGAAAATTAAAAACATGATTGAATTTGTGCATGCCTTTATTTTTTGTGCTATGGATGATGGGCACAGATTTCCCTAAGCCAAAAAGCCCCCTCCCTCCTCCTTCCCCAGCCTTAGTAATCAGCTTCCTTGTGCTCCAGCCCACGCTAGACTATTTTCCTCTGTCAAATCCTCCATCATTGGTTAAATTACCTGGGTGTGTGTTGGCTTTATCTTTTTTTTGGTGGAATTGTACAATCTCTCAAGTCTACTTTGTCCGAGTCCCTGTCATCCTCTTAGGGTTTTTGTACACCCTGTTTCTCTCCTGGCTGATTTTGTAAAAGGTCCAATTTCAACAAGTTGCTGCTCCCAGGGCTGAAGTCTGTTCCCCAGTGCCCATGACAAATCATATATGTTCACGAGGAGCTTCCAAGCTGCAGCAAACCGCAGCCATTTCGGCTCCATTGCACAGGGCTGCTCATTTTTTTTTCCCCTTCCACCCTCCTTTTCTCAGCTGCTCCCCTTCCACATTTTGCTCCCTGTGCTCAGTGCAGCCTCCACTGCCTGCACACCTCTCAAGCCACCATCCTGTTGAGGAGGTATCTGGCACAAACCCTGGTTTTGCCACCGGGGCGTCCCCTCCCACGCACCCCCCAGCAGCCTCCTGCCCAAAATGTGAGGACGTGCCTCGCTCAGAGCCTGTCCTGTGAGCCAAATTCCATCCAGGATGCTCTTTCCTTTTGGCTCCCCACGGAGATCACAGGACCCTGTTTAATCCAGCTCCCTGGCGGTGTAGGGCTGAGTCATAGGAGGTTTTTCTGTTGCTACATCTAATAACGCTCTGCTGCTGGGAGCAGAACATCAACCAGCTTGGCTGGGAGTCGGCACTGTCACCCAGCAGCTTCCCTTGTCTGCAAGTTGTTTTGATTCTTTTCTTAGACTTCTCCCTCTCTGTGTCTTTCTCTCTAAAACATTAATTTCCTCTAATTAGAGCTTCCTTAACAATTCTTTTTCTCCCCCCCTCTCCTCAGTTAATTTCCTCTAATTAGAACCTCCTTAATAATTCTTTTGCTAAATCAATTTCCTCAAGTTAGAACCGCCCGCCACAATTTCTTTCCTCCCTTTCAAGAGCTGTCGGAGTAGCTAAGCAAATTATGCTTCTGAGTAACCTTTATCTCTTACTTGGTATTTTAAAAGAACTGTAACAGGTTAGACAGGCACAATTTCCCCTTTCAGAGCTCYGCTGGTCTGACCCCATTAGGTTATACTTAGCTGAGTGTTGTACTATTGTATACTTAATAAGATGCTCTAGCTGTTCATCTGGAACCCAGGTAAGGCTGCATTTGTGAATGAATTAAACATGACACTTCATTATTCAGATCAGATTTAACGGTGTCAAAATCCGTCTTTAAACCAGATCAAATTGCTCTCCAAGAATATGCAAAAACTCCTGCCCCTGTCAGCTGTCCTGCAAGCCAGCCTTTCCTAACTTCTCCTCTGCAGCCATGCCAGCTTTTTTCTCCTGACAAGCCTTTTAAGTTCTAATTTTTTTTTCCTAAAACATGCTGGTTTTAAAAAAAAGATCTTTTCTGTTTCTAATTTACACAGTAAGTAACTATTAACGGCCCACTGCTTCTCACAATCATGCTGTGGGCCACATCAGCAGCTGGTGTAGATGGGGAGGCAGCCAGGTGACACATTATAGACCTTGGGCCTGAGTTTCCTCTTCTTCATTACCCAGTTTGTCCCCAGATAAAACTCTGTGATGCATTTCTCCATCTCTTTAAGATGGGACCACCTCACTCCGCTCGTCCTCCTTCAAATCCATCAAGGACAACTCACTGCACTTCCTGATTTTATGAGGAAACAGGCCAAGGGGTGATGGCAACTGGGAGGGGTCACCCAGTCAGAGGGAGAACTCTTGTTTTATGCAGTTATGAAAGAAATAAAGAAAGGAACACATCTGAGCTGCAGCAATGCACTGGTGGCTGTGTGTGTTCCCTTTCCTACACCCCCTSCTCAGGCTGGCACTGAGCTGATGGCATCAACGAGTGTCACTGTGTGGGACAGCACTGCCCCTCTGGCATTCACACATGTGGCACAGGGCAAAGAAAACTACCTCACAACAGGCTCAGGAGGCTTCTTCTGGCCTTTCTCACCAGGATTTCCTCCCTCTTTTGGCTATGCCCAACTGCAGAGCCCGCCCTGAGTCCTGGTCACACAGCAGAAATGTCACCCTGGGCCCTGCAGAGTCTGCTCCAGCCAGGCAGGGGTGGCCCTGCAGCCCATGAAGTGCTTTTCATCACCGTCTGATGGCAATCAGCAGTGCCTCGGTGGGTGGGTGTCCTGGAGTGATCCGTGAGGAATGCTGCACAGATACTCCGCAGGGAGCTGGGGGAGGCTTGCAGCARCTCCGTCCTCCTCGGTGCCACCATCAGATGTCTGGGCAGGCCCAAAATGTTTYAGCCGAGCCCGGATACTGTGGGAAAGCTGCGCTGCTTTTCCTTTTCCACGCTATTTCCTTCTGACCTTTCCGAGCTCCTGTCACCCCACAAAGTCAGTTCTGGTGGAAGTGGTGCAGAAGTTGYATTTTATTCCCTTTGCAGTCCTAATAACGATGCAGAAAACTCCATTTGCCATCACTTCCCTTGAAATTTCAGAGTAGGGCTGGATGGAAAAATGAAATGCATTAAGGTTTTTGTTTCTGACAAAATCCCTAATGCTTGAGATGGGAATAGGATGGTTTTTTTTGGGTAATCTTACAAGGAGTACAATGCTGGTGGTGTTGGAGAGAAGGCTGTCTGGGGGAAGGGTAAATTCTCTAAAAAGATATGTTAGAAGGCTAAAAAAAAAAAAGCTGTTTGGTTCTTCTCAGAAGAGATGAGAGAGCAGGAGGAGGGAATCACCAGGTCGGGTTGTTCAGACTGACAGCTGACTACAACAGGAGAGAGACGCCGTTCTCTACGCTCCTCGAGAAGCCCCCCCTTGCTGGTGCCCAGTCCATCCCAGCTGAGGACGCGGGAGGGCTAGAGATAGAGATAGGCAATCCAGTAGACGATGTTGAAGAGCAGGAAGGCGGTGGGGAAGAAGACGCGGGAGTAGGAGTCCAGGCGGGAGATGTGGATGCGGACCCGGCCCTCCCGCCACATCCCTGTCTGGCAGTCCTCGATGCAGCAAAAGAACCTCTCACATTCCTTCCCCTCCAGGCACGGCGAGCCGGGCTCGTCATCCTCATCCTCCTCCATCTCCGGGGGCCAGTGCATGATGTGGTTGATGTTGATGGTGGTGAAGGTCGGCATCACCTGKGCACCGGCAGGTGGCTGTGAGAGGGAGATATGGACAGGTTAAAGGGGAGGGAAAGGCAGCAAAATGTGTTCTGGACAGCAGCCCCCACCCAGCTGGCAATGGATCAGATCATCCTGGGTGCAGCTCRATGGAGAGGGATGACTGATCATCCCCAGTCTCTGCACCTGGTYGTGAATCACCACGTCTGCGTGCTGGCAGCTCCCTGCGTGAGTGTGAGTGTTCTTCCTGGCACCCCAGGGCACAGCCCTGCTCAGCAAAGGTCTGGCTGCACTGATTCCCCATCTGTGCCAGTAACAGGCAGTGCAGGAACACGACCTGTTCGATCTGTTCTGGCCTCTTCCCTCGTTTCCCTGAGCTCAGCTGTCTCTGCAGACACAGCACACAGCCCAGATGTGGCTGCCAGTTACTGCAGAAGAGATGGGGAAAAGCTCCTCTTGGCCCATCATGAGCCTCTGTCTACCCTGGGATGTGAGGGTAGGGGGATATGAGGGATATACTGGGAAATGAGCCTGGCACACAAGAGATACATTTGTCTTTTTCTGTTTCAGTTCTGCCCCAGTTCAGAGGCCTCTTTCAGTTCATGTGTCAGGAGTACCTGCCATGAGCTGGGGCAGGTCTCATGACAGAGGATGAGGATGAAGAGAATGATGACTGCCATGGGTTCACTATCCCCACACTCAGGAGGTGGAATTTTTGTGGTCTTCTGATGGAAGACCACAAAAATAAATTCAGCTTCTGCATCTCTGTGACCTAAGATATTTCTGTAATCCACAGATCAAACCGATACAGGTGTCCTAAAGTGGCATTTACATTCAGTCATGTGAGTAATTTTAAACTGTTCTGATAAGCTCTCCAGCAATTCTGRAGAGAGCACAGGCTGCCTGGCTCTGACAGGGGCTGCCTTGTTTCATGGGAGCCTCAGCTGCTTTTCCTGGTTGTGTCTCACCTCTCAGACCCAGCACACAGAGTGGTCTGAGGACTGCATGAACTCAGTMGGGGTCAGGCACTAAACCACACCAGCAGTTCCCAAAGCAGGCTCAGGGAGGATATTTTTAAAYAGCCTGGGTTTGTGACAGCATCCACCTCTGCTGGCCCCTCTGACCTACCAGCCTGGCTTTCCTGTGGCTGTGCTCCAGGGGTTTCTTGTTTCCCACCAGGTAGTTGAGCGTGGCGTACTCCATGAGRGCAGCGAAGACGAAGATGAAGCACACAGAGACGAAGAGGTCCATGGCTGTGATGTAGGAGACACGGGGCAGGTGCTTGCGGGAGATGGTGCTCAGCGTGGTCATGGTGAGCACAGTGGTGATGCCTAAGAGAGRAAACAGCTGCCTTCAGTACTGACAGGGAGCACTTCTGTCTTCTACACACCCCCACCCCTCAAAACAGCCCCATTTTCCCTCTGCTCTGGTTGTCTAAGCTCRTTTTTGCTCTGCTCAGCCAGACTCTGGTCGTGAGGAACCCTCTGGCAATGCTCTGTGAAAAAGAATGATGTTCAAAACTCAGGGGTCACACAGGCCACCAGTGTGGGCTGGTGAATGAACTGGAAACTCAGACTCTGCATGAAGCTGGGTTGGTCATGCAGGGCTTGGCCTCACCTCCTGYCCTCCRTGTGCCTCAGCACAGCTTCTAGAAGGATCTGTTCCATGATCTTCCCAGGCACAGAGGGGAGGCTGACAGGTCTGKAGTTCCTRGGGTYTTCCTTTCTACCCTTTGAAAAAATGGGTCAGTATTTCCCCTTTTCTGGTTATTACCATGGCTTTTCARGTGTCATGGAGAGTGGCTTGGAAACCACATCAGCCAGGGTGTATCCTGTCAGGTCTCATAGACTTATGGATGTTCAGGTGGTCTCAAAGCTGGTTTTCTCTTGCAGTGAAAGGGACTTTGCTGCTCCAGTCCCTGCCTTGCAGCCCATCCACTGTGGAATGTGGGGAGAGAGGCTGCCAGTGAAGACTGAGGCAAAAAAGTACCTCAGCCTCCTTCTCACCCATTTTTACCAGTTTGCAGTTGTAGTCAACTTGCTTTGAGCTTCCCTTTCTGTCTGACCAACCTGGAGAAGCCTCTGTTAGTATCCTCTGTATCCTTAATCCCATCCTTACACAACTGGGCAGTGTTCCTGTGATCCCCCCAGGATACCTGTCCYTGCTTCCACTGCCTCTGCATTTCCTTCTTACCCTTTAGTCTGACCACAAGCTCTTGACACATCCATGCTGGTCTCTTGCCTTCCTTTCCTGATTTCTTACACCCAGGGATTGAGAGCTCTTTTGAAAATGTCCTGAAAAATTCTGCCAGTGCTGCTCTGCTCCCTGGCCATCAGGCTGCCCTGTAGTAGATACCAATCACAAGGTTCCCTTTATTTCCCTGCTCTGATTCCTACCCATAATTTTTCAATCTGCTCCTGGCTATTCTTCAGAGACAGCTCCTCACTATCTATCCATTCCTTGATGCAGAGGGCAAGTGTGTGGGAGGTGATAAGGAATCTCTTCTGACATGAGTGGGGCTTGGAATTGTTTTTGCAGAAGCAGCACTGCTCACGTTTCTGCTTCCAGAGATGAAGTGTCAGGAGCCAACAAAGGATCAGCTACASGAGCTGGTATTGTGATCTCATCCACTGATTTTTCAGGATGTGGGGGAGAAGCAGGAAGTCCACCTGCTTCTCCTKCTCTAGCATCCACCTAAACCCACCTGCCACCCTCTCCTGAGGTCACCTCAGTGGCTCTGGGGGTGAGCACAGCAAAAGATTTTCATGTTTCCCTGCTGTCCTTGCATTAGCAGATGTGATGTGACTTCCCATGTTTTTGAAGTGCCAGTGGAACTGGTCCAGTTTCCATCTCCCTAATGTGGGCTGGCAGGCTCGAAATGTGCTGGGGATCATTTGGATTAAGCACAACAGGGGCTGTGGAGAGAATGCATTATTCCTCACGAGCTGCAGTCCCTTCCCATAGAGAGGGGCCCCTCTCCTGGGGAAACCTGCCTTTGTTTTTTGAGRCAGTCACCAGAGCCGTGCACATTTTCCTCTTGCTGCTCATTCCTTCACCAGCCACAGACCATGGCACAGCCTCACCTTCATTGGAAATGACACCCTCTTCCTCCTCCTGTCCTCATGAGCACCAAACTAATTAATTTTGAGAGGGAGGTGGGGGGGACATGGCCATCATGGATGGGATCTGAATGGCTGATGGCCCCTCCTCTGCTCTCCATCCCCACAGAGACCTGCAGGCAGAGCTGGGAATGCTGCCTCCAATTAAAGGCAAAGTCAGCAGGGCTGATAGGAAGGACAGCGCTGGGAATCACAGCTTGCTGCAAAATGCAGATACAGCCAAAGGGTATTAAAGACTCACAAAGATCTCCCCAGCACCTATCAGAGCAGCATTCCATCAACAGAAGCGTTYCTCCTGCCTCGAGGAGCCACTGCAGTTTGCTGAGAGAATCTGAACAATGGGCAGGGCTGTTGTCACTCTCTGGGTACAACCAGAAAAWGGTTTTACCTACAGAGCTCCAGCTCCTGCCACAGCCTGGGGCTCTGTGGATGCAGCCAARCAACTTTGCCCATTAACCCTACAACCTTGCTGTCAGCAGCCCTGCACAGAATCCTTGGAAAGTTGTGAGGAAAAGTGGAAAATATGCATGTGACAGGAGCCCTTTGGGCAGCACTGCAATGCCACAGCTCAGCCCCTCCCTCTCCTTGTTGGTGCATGAGAATATCCCATTGCCAGCTTGGGAAAGGCTGTGCTTGGGTTTCAGAGGAAGCCATGAGAGTGAGGTGCTSTCCTGAGATAATCCAGCAGCCTGAGATAAGACAGCACAGCTGGAGATTTGGTTGAGGTGAGAATGTGACACACAGGAAGCTGAAGGAGTGGAATATTCTCTGGTAAATGGCAGCAAATGGCAAAGTGCTTCAGGAGAGTCTGCAGTCCAACACTGCCAGYCTGCTGGCCTGGCAGAGTTTGACAAGCACCAGACATGCACCATCCTGTCTCTTACCCAGAGATGTCCTGGCTGGTGTRGAGTCTCTCTTGATCCAGAAGGAAACCCAGGAAAGAACAACAGTCAGGATGCAGGGAATGTAGGTCTGAATGGCAAAGTAACCCATCCGTCTGCTTAGGTCAAAAGAGACTGTCATCACCATGTACTCCCCTAGGAAAGAGCAACRGAGACATTGGAGTCATAACATGGGGCTTCCTAAAGCAGAAAAATCAGAAAAGTTTCGGAATTTGGACTTTCTGATGAGGTTTTCTCGTTGTTTTAAGTGTCCATCTGGTTTTGTAGCTGCCCAGACTGTCAACTTCCCATGGCTGGCTGGGCAGGTTTGGTGACTCGCTGGTTTTGTGGGTTCTGTGGCTGCCTGGCTGGCCCTGTCGCTGTCCTGCTTGATGTCTTTGTGACTAAGAGCTGCCTTTGTGGTTGCCCAGCTGGCTGCTTGCCTGGCTGCCCATMTGGCCACCAGGCTGCACTCGTACTGGCCTGACTGAGGACTCAGTTTGGAAAACTTTCAGGGAAGGAGCTGCAGACAGCATTTATCTTCAGCTGACTGCTGCAAGGCTTTCTTTTCTACAGAAGCTCTTTGGCTGTAACATGGCCTGGCTTGCTAACGAACTACCTGAGCTGTGACAAAGGAGGTGTCCTTCAATCACTTCCACTGAGAGCCTGCTTCTGCCTCTGGAACAGGCATGTGGTGCTGCACATCCTAATTGCTCATTTGGCAACTTACAGTGGTGGCTCTTTCTTTTTTTCAGAGGCTCGCAGTGAGTGTTGGAAGAAAGCCACCTGACAGCTCTGGGGTTAGGATGGAGCTTGCGAGCAATTACCAAAAAAAAAGAGAATTACAAACATCAGAGGGCCACTGGTGCATTCAAGACACTTTCACTTCTTGTCCCAGTTTGTGCTGCCTTTCTACCCTGGCTGCCACTGAGAGCAGCAGCTTCCTGCAGAGTGGGAGAAGCACTGCTCCTTGCTGTTTCAGAGGGCTTAAAAGTGTGAGCTCACCCCACCTTCAGGAATCCAGAGGCTTTCCTCAGTTTTCTGTGGGAAGGAAAGGGGATGTGAGCTATTATGAGGAGGAGGAGGAGCTGAAGGGCTTCCATTATTTGGTTTCTGCACTGATGCAGCCTCGTCCCTGTCTCTTACAGCACAGTTCAGGTGTTCATCAGCCTGACACGAGTTCACAGAAGGGGAGACTGAGACCTGCAAGTTCTGATTTCTCCGCCCCCGTTCTAATCATAAGCATCACCCAGAGATTACACAGCGAGCAACAGGAGGGGATTTAAGTTCCCTCTCCTCTCCCCCCTGATCCTCCAGTTAGGGATAGCTTCATTCACATCAGCTCACAGATGCCAATGGTTCTGGCCTCTCCTTGCTCCATCTTCCCCTCACCCTTCACCCCTATCCCTTCTCCTCCCTCCAGCCAAGCTCCATCCCCCCACTTTTAGTTTATTTTTCCCCTGACCATGCTGTTGTAACCTTCCTTCCCCCCTCCTCTGCCTCCCAGCACCGYGGTGCTCCTCCCTTTGAGGCTGCCTGCCCCTGCCTCACCTGCCCCAGTCCTGAGCACCTCCGAGGTGTTCCTCAGCCCCGTGAAGTCGAACTGGTAGAGCCTCCAGGTGCGCTGGTCAGACACCTCGATGGAGTAGCGTCTCCAGCGATAGACGATCTCCTCCCGAGGGTATCCATCTGGGAAAATCCATCCACACACATCAGAGTGTGCCCTGTACTCCCACCTCGGGCACCAGCCTGGCTGCAATAGCACTGGCATGTCACCAGAGCTGTTGTGCAATCGTGAACCCTCCAGGCTCCAGGCAGGTGTTTCTGGTGCCTTTTGTTCAGATTCCCCAAGGCATTCCCACAGGGAATGGGAATAGGGGAGATGGGAATGGGAAYAGGGACTGAATCTCCCCTCATGGGCTGAGGAATGGGGAAGGCACTGCCAGGAGCAAAGCACTGCCAGAAGCAGAGCCTTTCCAAGGACTGCACTGCTGGGAATGAGCAATGTGGGTTGGTCCAAGAGGACTCTGCTGGTTTGGGGAAGAACTTCTTAGAGGGTGGCAGAGCAATGGAACAGCGTGCCCAGGGAGGTTGTGGAGCCTCCCTCCCATGATTCTGGAGTGAAAACTCAGGATTCAAAACCCCACCTGGCTGCATTCCTCCTGTGTCACCTGCTCCAGGTGACTGTGCCTGTCAGCGGGACTGTTCTAGATGATCTCCAAAGGSCCCTTCCAGCCCTGACTGCTCTGTGACTCCACCAGCCTGAAGTCTTAAAGGGTTTGAGCTCCCTGGGGCAGCTGGCACCTCATGAGTG
This sequence comes from Alauda arvensis, assembly GCA_902810485.1. Classification (NCBI taxonomy): domain Eukaryota; kingdom Metazoa; phylum Chordata; class Aves; order Passeriformes; family Alaudidae; genus Alauda; species Alauda arvensis. The sequence goes on from CADDXX010000753.1 coordinate 311,483, forward strand.
CCATCCCAGGCATGAGCACACCAGGAGTACAAGGCTGCCAGCGTGGTTCTGGCTGCCCTGTGTGCTCCCTGCACCTCTTGCCTTGGGAGCTGATCTATGGAAAAGAAGGGGTGCACTCTCCACGGAGAAGAAAAACCTGGCCCTGCAGGCTGCAGCACAGCTTCTCCTGCCTCTGGCTTTCTTGGTAAAGAAACAAGCCTGCTGTGAAGCAGGGACCTAGGAGAAAGTCCCTCGGAGGAGGATGGAGTAAGAGCTTGGCAGCTAACTAACAGTGTGTTTCTAATTACCAAGCATGTATGGCATGCCCCATTAATTAGCAAAGACTGAGGGGTGGTGGGAGATGAAGGGATGAGATTTCCTCAGCGTGCTGCCTCCTTCTGAAGCCCCTCAGAGCTCTGAGCTGCATCTCTTCAGTGGCAGGGGAAGCAGGAGAACCCGAGCTCGGATGATTAAATCAGATTTCCCACCCACGCACGAGGACAGGGATCTCTTGGTGCAGAAAGGCTCCCTGCAAAATTACCAGAGGAGATGTGATAACATCAGAAGCTCTCTCTGCTGAAGAGTCTGGMTGAGCAGTGACTGAGAGGGGAGCTCTGAGTAACCCTCCTTTGGAGCAGAATGTTTCCAGATCTCACTCAGAGAGTGGGAGAAGGGGAAGGTGCAAGGCAGGACCAGAATATATCCATGTTCTGTCTGGAGTGATCAGGATGTCAGTGAAATAATCTCCTCCAGCCATCCACCCAAGTTAAGGAGAAACTCAGAGATGTTGTGAATCCGTCCCTGGTGACCTCTGCTAGCCCAGGAGTGGGAGGATGCTTCAGGCCATGAAGGGTAATGGCTCAGGGTGCCATGGAAATTAGGTGAAAAAATGTGTCTAAAAGGGAGGATGGTTTCCCCAGGAAAGTATTACTCCACTGGGGTTTCTCTGCTCATCTTCTAAAGCTATCTTTAAAATATATATACTCACAACTGGAAAAAACCAAAGGGCAGGAGTGAGTGTCCATTGGGAAGTTCTGCAGCTGGAGCAGACATTCAGCCTCGATTGTCAGCCTGAGACACAGAGAGAAAGAGAAAGAGATTTTTGAGCTGGTGAAGTTGGTTWGATTCCAACACCTAAATGTGACAGAGGCATTCTCACTTCCTTGGGAACTAATTTGCTGAAGATCAGCCTGTTTGCAGGAACATTCCAACCAAAAATACATGCTCGGATATTTTCAAGGTGAGGAAAAAAAATTCCAAGTTTCCCCTTCAAAAAGCCCTTCTTTTTAGCCACCTTTTCAGATTCATTTGTGGAAGTGAGAAGTGATGGGAGCAAAGAGCCAAATGTTTACTGACAGAATAAAACAGCTGGACTGACCAAGACAACATTTGAAAGGGTTTTAGTGCAGGGAACGACTCGACCACCTCTTTGTCCCCTCCCCTCAGCAGAGCCTGCTGGAGGTACCTGAGAGTGTAGAGCACTTTCCCGTCGTTCCAGATGCGGAGGAGCTGGTTGGGAGTGGTTATCCAGTGGGAGTCAGCCCGTTTGGAGTTCCTGAAGAAGGTGTCMGGGATCCAGATGCGGCTCACCATGTTGGTGTTCAGCGTCAGCGCCTTCAGGGTGCTGTTGAAGCGCAGGCGCCGGTCGTACCACGTCTGGGCAAAGAAGATGTCAATGGTGTATTCCTGGGGAAGACAGGGGAGGGTGGGATGTTCTGGGAGGGATCCAGGCCAAGCAGAGCCTGCTCCTCTGGCCTGCTGGCACAGCCAGAACGTTTCTGTTCTCGGTCTGGGAGTTGGTGGCCRCTGACGCCTTTCCAGGCTCACCGTCAGCTCGTGGCCAGGACATCCATGGCACACTCAGGGAGAGCCAGAGCTCTGAACTGGAGGGATGTCCCTTAATATATTTTGAAAACAAGGCTCTTAATAGCAGTTAGGAAATGCTTAAGCGATTAGAAAATAAAAGGAAGGACCCTGAAATGACACATGTCTTTTAGATACTTATAATAGAGATATTATTAAAGCATATAAGATTTAGAAAATCAGCAAGTTTACATCATGTAATCAATATATCAGCACKAATCATCTTAAGAAGTTAAGACAACATTTTTCTAAACTATCATGTGCTTATAACCTGAAGATAAAACACAGAAAAACACTAAAACAGTGTTAACTGGTGGGCTGAGCCTGGCCCTTGCCTGGAAAACCAGGAACATGCAAACAAGACCTTGGGCTTCCTCTTGGCAGACAACTCAATGTTCCTTTTAAGCACAGGCATGAAGGGGCAGTGTGGACGTTGGCTGAATCCAGCCTTAAGTTCAGCTACACCTTTCAGTCACAGGCAGGGAAAGCTGCTCACCAGCTTAGCAGAGAAGGCAAGCAGAAGGCAGCTCTTTCTGTTGTTTGTTGGGGTGCAGACAGCTCTTTCTGTTATTTATTGGGGTGCAGCCCAGCCCTGTTCCACTCACTTGTTTGTACACAGAGCAATAGTAGTATTGTGCATAAATCCAATGACAATCCATCCCTTGCTGCAGGATTGACACTGCAAATGGTTCATATGAAAACTCAGAGCCTCTGGGTCCTTGGGCAGATACCCCTTGCTGGAGATTAGAAAAGAAAGCTGGGGCTGCCAGCTCTGGGTGCAATCAGTTAAAAATCCTGAGTCTTTTTCTGACAGAAAAGAGATTTTCCACCATAACAAGGACCTTCAGTTTTGGGAAGAGAGTGTGCCCTAGCTCCTGGATAGCTGGCAGTTCTGGGAGGCAGCTCCTGCCTGGGTTGGGCTGGCAGTAGCCCACACCATTAGCCCACCACTCTGCCGCAAGTCAGTTTGTTCCTTTAACTCTTTTCCAGCCTGCCTGAGAAGGTGCTAATTAATGCCATGCAGGAMCAAGCCTGGCACTCAGCAGCTGTCTGAGGCAGACCCCAGATCCACCAGTGCATGCCACAGTCATGCAGCTCCTGAGAGCTCCTGACGCCACCTTTGGTCCCTTTCACTCCCGTTGAACCCCCACTGCCTCCCTCTCTTTTGTGTGCAGAGATGAAGAAAGTCTGACTTTGCCATCCCTCCCTCTCACTCTCCTCCTCCCTCTATTGATTTATCTCGGTGGAATTTTTATGACTGCAGCACATCCTCCAGCCGTGCTGCTGGAATAGCTGCAGCCCTGCCTCGGACACTGTGTCCTGCCAGGGGCAGGCAGGGCAGGGCACAGCACAGCCCCCTTCATCTTCCTCAAGCCCTGCTCCCCCTGGCAGCCAGCAGAGAGGAGGGATGGGTCCCCAGCACGTCCCTTGCATAGGAATGAGAGGCTGAGGGAATAGCTTTGGCCATCAGGCAGCAGAGGCACTCTCCAGGCTGATGGTYACACATGGGGATGAGCAAAGGGACAGGGACAGGGTCCTGATGGATGTCGAAGTGGGGAGAATGGGGACAGGTGCAGCACGTTCAGAGGGGTGGCTTTGCCTCCACAGTTCATGAGCAGACACAGAGCTAAGGACACCAACAGCTCTCCCAGCCAACTGCACAGGCATGGCCTCAACCCAGACCCAGCACCTGAATGTGCTGGATCACACTGGGTACTGCTTGGATTTAGGGTATGTGGGGATGGAGGCATGTAAAAATGTGGAATTAAAGTAGCATTGGCGCAGCGTTGGGGCCAAAATAGCACAATATTTGACATATTCTCCCCCATCACTGCACACCCCGTTGGAGTTCATGTGAGTTTATGTAGCTCCTCCTAAGTAATAATCTCTGGTGTAGGAGAAAGGAACCAGAAATGCAGTGATGAATTCATGTTAGATGTCACTACCAGCATTTAACTCCCAACTGGAGTCACTGGTGACATCTCACTTCTGGGCTGGCTGCTCAGTCATGTCCTGCTGTAAAGTTCAGCATTCAAGTCTGGGATAATCAGTGCTAGCACTCTGGAAGAGTAGAGGGTCACCTGTTCCAGGGGCTTGGCATTTGTTGGCAAGCCCAGATTTTCAGGAGGGATCAGCATTAAAGAGCTCCTCCTGTGCCATTCATAGCCAGCTTTTGCAAAAGGTGTAGTGGACAAGTCATTCAGCCCTTCTGAAAAATCRGAGCTGTTATTGTCACTGTCCTGTGGTTTGATCTAATTCCTGTGCTATTATTAGCACAGCTATTCACGAGGCAGAACTTGGTAGCTGAGCTGGCTCCCTYGCCTCTCTGTAGGGAGCCCTTTGGGAGATTTTGGCATTTACAAATGTATTTTCTTTCAGAATCATCCGAGGCAAGATTTATACAGAAGCGCTCTGGCCTTTGGGAGGACTTTCACCCTTCCAACTTCCTCCCCCATGCTGCTGAGGGAGTGAGCTGCTGAATGGGGCTAAAGCACAACAGCTCCTGAAGAATCCAGCCTCTGCTCCCATCAGGAATCCCCTCTGATGCTGAGGAACCTTGCGTGGTTCTGCACTGAGCAGCTGTGGGACGGTGCTCAGACCTTTCTCTGGGCATTTTGAGATCTCACTTGGCTACAGGCATCTGCCAAGGTGACTGAAGCAGGAGGTGTTTGACCATGGGTTTCCTGCAGCCCTTAGAGGGGGATCTCCACATGAAGCAGCCCAGGTTGTCTTCTGGAAAAACCTCATGCTCTTCCTGACCTTGGAAGAGTCCAGTGMTCACAGCTGGATCTCAGCAAGATGAGAATGTAGAAATGTGGAATTAAAGGACACCAACAGCTGGAGTAGCTGGAGCTCGGCAAGAAGAGCCCAGCCCCTAAAACTCAGGGCGCTGTTTCTCCACCTCCTGCAGCCCTGTGGTTTTTCTCCAGCCCTGCCACTCAGCCATCAGAAAGAGACTCCTCAATGCCTCGGTTTCCCCACGTGGAGCAGGGTTATTGTAAAACACGCCTCCACCGTGGCTGTGCCATCTGCTGCGCAGCACATGGAGGTTGTTAGCTCCTCTGTGAAAGCACAGGCATTTTTAGTGCTTTCAACAGAAGGAGCTAACCAAGTAAGGAGGAATTGCTTTAACAGCTTGGCCACACCATTTGGATCACACGTGGGGTAGCACACACATGTTGGCATGCACGCAGCCTCGCGTCCAATYCCTGTCATGAAATAATAAATCAAACTCCCTGCAAGGCAAGCCCTGAGGGCTGCCTACCCTAAATGCTGTCACATGAGTTTATCCCCTTGCTAAGGGATGCCCTGCAGCATTGCCTCTGCTGGCTGAGTGTGTCCAAGGCAGCCTTTCAGCATGTCCCTGCTGGCCCTTGGTCACTGTCACCACCTGGCACTGCAGCACTGCCCTGGTCAGCCCTGCTTTTCCTCACAGATGCTGGTGGAAACACAGTTCCAGAGGATGGCATAACCTGAAAACATTTAATGGAAGGAATGGTGTTCAGTAGAAGAACGTTTGGGAGAAATAAAAGGATGGGGAGCTGACAGGGGGGGCTTCATATTGAGAGAAAAAAATAGCAACAAAAAGATTTTATTGCTCTCTCAAACCCCTCCATTTTTTTCAAAAGTTATGAGTTTGCTGTGTGATAAGTAATTTCTAAGGAAACCCCAAACATTTTGAATACAAAAGAAAAGAGGCTTGTTCAGAAACCAGCCTGTCCCCAGCACAGGAGAGCTGGGAGCTGGCTCCCCTGAGGTCCTGCTCCTTGGGTTCTCTGCTGCTCTGCCCTCACAGATGGGGAACCAGCCCAGATTTCCAGTCAGATTTGGCTTTAGGACCTCTGCTCTGGACTAAGTTCCACCCTGGGTTCAGAGCAAATATAATTTAGGGCTACTGAGTTTCAGAGCAACAGCCTGAACTCACAGGGTTTGCATGACAAGATGTGAAGTGAACAGTGTGTGTTTTCAGGTTACACACCAAATAAACACAGCTGGGCTCTGCCAGAACATCCTTTTCAAATGGCTTTTGTCAAGTCTGTGYGTTCAGTTCAGCTGAGCCCTCTCAAGTGGGATCCAGAGGGGCTGGGACCCTGGGGTTCCTCTGTTTCATCTCTTTTTCTGTGCTAAGAACTCAGCTTTCTGCCAAAYGCCAAAGAGAGGAGCAAAGCCATGAGATGAACATGTCTTGGATGGCTTCCTAAATTAGGATTAAATGAAGGATTTAAATGTGGCTTTTGCAACTCCACTTGTATTCAACAGCAACAACAAAACCTCTGAACARAGGGCTCAGAGACCTGGAAACACCTTCCTCTGCTGSAGAGACAGCTCAGCCTCTTCCARCTCAGAATACTCTGTGAAAAAATCCTAAACAACAGTGGGGCTGAGAGATTAATATCCTAGACAGTCGCTKTCTAGCTTTCATTGTTCTGATATTTGTTTTTAGTCATAGAGCTCCGTTCCCTCTTCAAGCAAATCCCTCACTGCAGTCCAATAAAGCARGCTGCTTTCCTGGGAAGCAGGGACAGCATTTCAGGTGCTCTGATGTGAATGTGATGTGTCCATGCTGTCAATCACCCAGCCAAGCCAAGCAAATATTACAGGCAAACTCCCAGGGATGCTGCAACTCAGGAAATCCTCACAAGTTCTTCATGGGAGGAGACCCAGGAATGGGGTGTTTTTCTTTCAGGGGCTGGTGGGACACTGTGCAGGGCAAGGTAAGCCAGGAAGCCTCTCCTCCAGTCTCCCTCTTCTGCAAAACAAGGTCCCCTCTGCAGACACAGCTGTGCTCAGCATGTCCACAYCCCCACAGCCCTGCCCAGGTGAGCATTTTCCTCTCCAGGACACCCCACACACCCTCCCAGCCTGCAAACATCTCATAAAAACCCTGAGTTGCACCACACATCTGTCTCCATGTCCCAGGGAGCACATTCAACAATGGTAAAAAGTCTGGAGATGCCTTGAAGACTAAACAAATAACCTAATCAAAATAACTGTGTTTTAGAACAAYCTTGACATCTGAATGCACCACTTCTTGTCCCCACAGCTGCTGGGCAGRACTGTGGGCCTGATATTTGTGGGTCTGAGAGATTTTAGCTGGCTAACTTGTTTCCAAGGGAAAAATTCTCAGGAAAGCTTCTTCTCAAAACAATCTTGGCAAACAATTCTCTCAGAACAATCCTTGGTGGTGTTTTGCTATTTCTGCGGTTTAACCAATGGGGTTAGAGAGGTGTCATTCCTATTCATCAATCATGTTAAGTCTGTATCAGAACACCCGATAAACAGGTAGTAAAATTCGACAATAAAGCTTTTATACTTTTGCCTTCTGAAATATTGGAGCCTTTTATCTTTCTTTCATGTCTTACAATGACACAGGGATGTGTTTCTGAGCACGGCATGTGTGAGGGCAGGCAGCAGAGGGGACAGGAGCCAACAGCACGTGCTGTGCCCACACTGCAGGGACTGGCTGGGCAGTGCCAGGCTTCTCCCAGTTCTCCCATTTGCAGTGTGGGACACCTCATTTGTGGCCACCTCCCTGTCCCTGCTCTGGGCCAGATCTGTCTCTCCAACACAAAGAACAAAAGAACTCGAATATGAGTTTGATTCCCCTTCCAAGGTCCTCTTCCCTCCAAATCAGACCCCGGAGAGATTTCTGGACATGATGCTGGAGTGACTGGGGGAGCTCTCAAGGACAGCAGGAGCAGAGCTGTGATGATCTGTGTTTTCAAGGTGACACACTGAACTTCCCATCTGTTTCACTTCTGCAGCAGCACCAGCAGCGCTGTCCTTGCCTGAATGTCTTTCGCCTCTGTCCAGGGAATCTCAGTTGAAACAGAGTTCTTTTTATAATACAAACGTGCTATTAAAAACCATCTCCATGTCCTGTGCTCGTGCCAGGAGCTGTCAAACGAGTCATGCTATAAATGCTGCTCCGTCCATTGTGAACTCCCCCCAGTGACAGCCTGCTCACCCCTGGAGCCAGCAGATGGGARCTGGACAGGGCTTTCAGAGCTGTGCTGCCTTCTGACAGCCCTGYCTGCCTGTTCCCCACCCCTCTGCTCCTCCCTGCTGCCATGGAAGGGCAGGTGGGCACATCTGAAAGGCAGCTTTTACACTGCTGACAGCCAACCACCCCAAATCCTCTCCACAGAGATGTTCCTTTGTGCCATCCCTTCCTGCCCTGCAGCCCCAGGGTTCCTCTTTCCCTGGGAGCAGGGGAGCCTCTCCCTGGCAGCCCTCGGGGCACAAGCCCCACGCGTGTGTGTTGGAGCATCTGTGAGCAGCCAGCACCCAGAGGAGCCAGGAAAGTCCTTGAGGCCAGACATGACATCAGCCAGGCTCTGCTCTGCAGAAGCACAGCTCTGTCTGCTCTGTCCCTGRTGAGGTTATTACTGACAAGGCAGAGATGTGGGCACGGGATGCTCTGTGCAGATGGGGCAGGATTGATTAAAGGGGAAGGTACTGARCACTTCACTGAAATATCATGCAAAGCACCTCAGGGAAGGAGACACCTCTTTTTAGCTTGATTTTTTCCCCTCCACTCTCAGGACAGGACATGCCCTGGGAGCAAAGTCACATGGAAGCACCTTCTGCTGCAAATAAAGATGCAGCCCAGTTTGCACAGTCTCTGGAAAATACCTGGGCAGAGCAAAGCCAGGTTTGTCCAAAGTCTTGTCTTCATGTCCCTGCTAAACTGCTCCCTGCAATGTTTGGGATGGAAGGAACTTTGTGCAGGAAGAAGAAAGCAGGTGGGGAAAGAGAAGAGGTGAGGAGGGAAGCACACAGGATAATTGGAGGAGAATATTTTGCACTTCGGGCAGGTGCCCTTGTTCATTTGTCCTTCTGCCTCATGGGGTGCTKGAGGAGGCCAAAGGAGATTTCCTTGGGAGGGGCTGGAGGACAAAGCTTCTCACTGCTTACAATGAACTCCCCGGGACTGCTCCCCCAGAACAGCTTGACAAGGTTCAGATGAGAAGCTGGAATTTCTTTAATTGCATTTCCCATCCCCTGTGCCACCCACTGTGACTAAAATGAAACACTGGCATGGGCAGTGCAACCCTGCCCAGGACTGGGGAAGCAGCTGCTGCTCTGTGAGAACCACCCACTGCCCACCTCTGTTGAGAGGGTGGAGGATCCAGCAGAGCCCAGAACTGGGTCTGAGAAAGCACCAAGTCCCTGGGATGCCACCCGTGGTATGGAAATACCTGCACTGAGAAAAAACACCTGGTTTTCCTCACCCTCCCATTCAAAACATGTGGGAAAGTTCTGGTTTCACAGAAGGGGAGCAGTTTGTGCCTTCTGCAGAGATCCTCACTCCTGACCCTGTTCTCTCCTGGCCCCAGACGAAGAAGGAGATGGGAACAGTGTACTCTGCTTCACCAGCTCTTTCAAGGAAATCTGTTTCATGTTGTCTCTCATGCCCCCTTGCTGTGCTCACCACCTCCCTCTCCCTGCCCTGCCAGCTCCTCGATGTTCCTTCTCTCCTCCTCATTCTGTTTTCCCTTTCTCAGTTCTTCTTTCCGAGCCACCACACAATCACAGCCCAGCCCTAATGAGATTCCAAGGGAGCACCAGGCTGTGGGAAGCAGCTGGGAGGAACGAATCGGGTTACAGAACAAGAACAGTTTCTCTCTGCCTCCCCTATTGGGCACTGGGAGGGTGAAGCAGCTGGAGTGCAGTAGCAGGAGGGTCACCAGGTCACTGATTCTCCTCTCCAAGTGGGGAGGTCATTGGGCAGTCAGGTCACCAGCCCTGGGCAAGCAGGACCTGCTGAGCTCTGCTCACTCCCCGTGGCACCTGCTGGGTGCAAACACCTCTCCAAACAAGGCATTGATATTCCCAGCATTTTTTTTTTCCCAGCTCCCAACTGTTTTGTACAGTCCCTGCCTACTCTGGACACCTCCTTTGAGACTCAACCACTTGGACCTTCCCCAAGCTCCCCTCCATGACTTTAGAACACCTTTGGGAAGTGGTGACAAAGGTAAAGGCTCAGGTGTAAGAGTGGTGTAAGAAATACTCTGGCAGATCTTGGACATCCCAGAATCGTACACAGAAAGAAACCAAACAATTTGGGATCTTTGTCTTAGTCCAAAGTCCCCAGGAGCTGGACAGCACATCTTTAACTGTTCCTCACCAAATTCCAGCATCTGGGCTTGGCTTTTTGTGAGAGCAGCAATACTGAGGTATTTTCATCCCTCCTCTTGCTGATCCAGAGAGAGGAACCAGGGTCCATTGTGCCTCCCCACGAGGTGCAGATCATGTGAGAAACTAAGGCTGCAATCCCTGGATGTGCCAGATCATGGAAGGAAATGGTTTATCTGGAATGTCACAGGTCTCTCTGCCTTCAGCTTTTCTTTTCAAGAACCAGGTGAAGATCACCCAGATACCATCTTAACTTCACCCCTATGGCTGCAGGAACAACCAACCCAACCCCCTGAAGTTTCTCCCACTCCTCTACCCTGCTGCTCTGCTTCCCCTCCTCGCCTTTCCAGCACTGCTGAGGTGGCTTTGGGTGCCTGGGGAGGAGAATGACAGCCTAAAGGCCACAGTCTGGTGTGGGAGGCATCACAGGTGGAGGGAGAGAGGAGCTGATGGAGGGGAACTGTCAGGAACAAAGCTCCCAGCGTTTGGAGAATCCCCACTCTGACCTCCCCTGTTCCCCAGGCACATGGAGACAAGGTGTTCCCCTGCCCACACTGCCGAGTGTTTTGGTTCACACCTCCCACGGGCATCTGCCTTGGGGGGGGAGCCTTTAGCACCACCTGCAATTCCCCTGTTGAGCAAAGCTGATCAGAGGGTTGGAGCCRCTCCTGGCCAACTGCAGGTCAGGGAACAAATGCACAAATCCTCACCACAGAGCTCTCTGCACGTGGAGATGGACACACAAGGCTTATGGAGGGTCCCCAGCCATCACACCCCGTTATTCCCCCACCCACAGTGCCCCACGCAGCCAGCAGGATCCTTCTGGGGCTTGGAAAAGCTGGGAGCTGGTGGGGCAGTGCTGGTGTGGAATGGCTGCAGTGTCCACCTGCCCACTCAATGACCATGATACCACATCTGCTATGACAGACACCAGGGGGGAAATGATGCCTTCAGTTTTAGCTTTTGGGTTTTTCAGATTCTGGGCTGCCTTGGGTGCAGTTCTGAGCCTCACATTAAGTACTCTCTTCACAGAGCAGGGAGACAAAACAAATCCTTTCCCTGCTGCACACCAAGGACAACTTTCAGGCCCAAAAGCACAAACAAGGCTGGGCTGAAGGGAGGAACAAGAAGAATGAGACCTCACAGCCTGGAGCTGGAATTGGACAATTAAACCCCAACATGCAAATGGACCAAAACTTATAAAAGTGTGAGACCTCGTATCCATTTGTCCATTTTGTGACCATTTTGGGTCCATTTTGTGACCATCTTGTGACCATTTTGTGACCATTTTGAGTCCACCTTGGGTGTAGCCCTGGCCAGGCTCTTGTCCTGCCCAAGGTGTATCCTGGAGCCTTTCAATAAATATCTCCTTTATTCTCTAGCTCTGTGCAGTCTCTGTTCAAGCTCAGCCTTCCCAAGGAAGCCCCAGAGACACCAAGACATGTGTGGAGATATGGAGGAGAAGCAAAACCCCAGGAAGGCTCATGCTTCTCTTCTTCCAATTTGTACCCTGGGCAATTAAACCTTTCCCGTGCATGGAGATGGGGTGCAAATAATCTTAATATTCTGCCTTCAGCACTGAGGCATGAAAAGGTCCTTGAAGCATATTGATSGTGGTCACCCACAACCACTGAATTCTGAGAAATGGTCTCCATTTTGTGACACATTTATAGCAGGCAGATTTCACAGCAGCCTTTTAAGGGAAATGGTAGGATGGCTTCATCTGGGAATGCAGGAAATAAATAGAACTGATTTCTACTGGAAAAAGAAAAAAAAAAGTTTTGCTGAAAATAAATTAAAATTGTCAAACCCTAAAATGAATTACCTCAACCTTGTAATTTCATTCAGAAAACTTCTTTTTCTTCAGTAAGCTAACAAAATATTTCCTTTTACCCTTATCTAGTTGATGCACTTCACTTTGACGTTTATTTCCAAATACTCATTTTCTTGCTTTACTTATGCAGGACAGAATTTATCACCATATGAAGAGCAAATCAAAACAATCTGATGAAACCGAATGTAAATGTTTTGATTGTCCCTGAACCCATTTCTCCTTGGAAATGCTGAAAAATTCTGGCTATTTGTCCCAAGTGGGAGGGGAGAATGAGCCTCTCTCTTCTGTGATGCTGCTGCTTGCCCTAGACCAGAAACCTTGGCCTCAAACCCTGGCCTCTGACCTGATTCTCACMCACCTGAAATGCCCCATCCTCTCCTGCAGAGACATCGAAACCCTTCAGCTCGGATAAATCAACTCTGCCTCCAAAACAATTCAGCCCGCTGAGTGGCAGCCCTTGGTGCAGCTCAGAGCCCATGCATCATTCAGATGTGACACAGCAGCGCTCTCCCTGTGACTGGGGAGAATCAATTTAATGAGGGYCAGAGCACGGAGCAGCACCTGGATCACACACAGGCCT
>CADDXX010000754.1:0-13380 GCA_902810485.1 Alauda arvensis
AAACCTCCACTCCCCTGCTCTTTCAAGTGAGCCACCAGGGGTTCTGAGACTGTCAGACATGTGAATGTAGCAGTTCCTAATTTATTTTCATTTCACAATCACACACTTATCTATGTATTTCCAAGTAGAAGAGTGCCAGTGTGAAAGGTGTGGCTAAAACTCTGGGGACATGGCCAAATTGCAGTTTTAGGTGGTCACTAGGCCTGGCTAAAAAGGGAGAGGAGAAAGGAGAAAAGGAGATGCACACCAGCCTGTCTGCAGCCCTCATTGGCAATGGGACTCTCCATGAGCAGGAGAAGCAGAGGAAGGAGAAATGATTAAAGAACAAATCACAAGGGCAGTCAGTCCTTGCCAGTGCCATTCTCAGACACTTTTCTGGGAACACAATGTGATAAAGCTTCCCCAACTGACTCCTGCACAAAGCAGAGGGTGACTCTTGGCTGCACATGGGACAACACTAGGAAAAAAAAAACTTTTTCAGCTGAAATACTCAGGAAATGCACAGAAGGAACAGAACTCAAAGAACATCAAGCTAAACATGCCTCTTTCAGTGTTTACACTACATCCAGGACCTCAGCAGTGACTTCTTTATCTCTCCTGGCTTCTATGATAACAGAGCTGAGATGTCCCTGCAGTTTCCCAGCTGTAAATGCTGGGACAGTTCATTTGTTCCTTGGGCTCAGTCTCACCTTGCTGGCCTGGCAGTGCTCCAAGCCTGCTTTCTCTCAGAAACATTAAAACCCTTTGAAATGCAATTGTCAACCTGGTGAGCAATTAACCTCCTTGCTCTGAGGCTTGACTGTGAGAGAGGATTCCATGAACACAGAATTTTTTCTCCTGAATATTAAGATGACCATTCCTCTGTTACTTTCTTATGGGTTTTCAGTTTTTCATTTCTACATTTCAATTTCTTCATTAAAAACTGCTAAGCAATCTGCTCCTTGCAGAATGAATGGGCAATTAAGGATGTGGTGAACTTGTGGCTCTTCTGTGAAGCATCAGGGAAAGACAAAATTCTGTGGGGGAAGAGATGAAACCAAGAATGAAGTGAGAAAGTGAAAGCTATTGAGTGTTGTCACAGCCAGAACAACCAATTCCAAAAGCTGCAGTGGAAGACCATGGCAAAAATGAAACAAAACAAAACACACTGAAGAAAATACAGAATATAAGAGTAAAGAGTGTAGGAACTGCTCATACAGTCCCAAAATCACCAGAATTACAGTGTCAAACCATGGGTTTCAGAGAAATAAAAGTCTGGAATAAATTATTTTAGTTTCTCAAAATGAATTTCAATTGTCAGAACTTTTAGGTGATATTAAGCACAAACTTGGACCCTGTTTTACCAGCTTTTAAAACAGAACATGGCAAAGGAGTTAAAAACATGTACAACTAGATAAGACAAAAATCAAAGCACAGGCAGAAGCATTTGTATAACATGGACAGTCTGATGTAAAAAAATAAAAAGTGCCCCAAAACCAACCAAGAAAAAAAAGGGGGAAAAAAGAAGAAAAATGCAAGCTTAACAAGCTGCATTATTGACAGCACAATTATTTTGTCTTTTGTGGCTAGATAAATCCTCTAAAGTAATAAAGACTAAAACATTCTTTTAAGTACAGTTTGAGCCATTCACTAGACAGCAAGCAGTTTCTGCAATTTGTCTTTCCTACTTCATAAAATAATCACACCTGAGATTCAGATGTTCATGATTATTTCATTCTGACTATTATTATTTATTTCATTCTGACATTATTACAGCATAGGTATGCAAAGAATAATCCAGAATAAATACAGACCTCTTGACATTCTCTGGAATTATATACCTGAAAATAATAATTCCTTTTACTACTTTCTGAACACCTTTCTTTTATGTTGACAGATCCACTCCAGTAAACTCAACACCATAAATGAATAGTACCAAATTAGTCTGATAAAAAGAAATCTAGAAACATCTGCTTTTTCTGTTTCAGTAGCTCTGAAGAAATCAAAGATGTTTGCAGCATCTCCTAATTCCTCCTACTCTGCCCACCAGCAGCATTTTTTTATATATTCTCTATATTCTTTGCATAGATATTTGTAGCTCTGTGGTGAATTATTGTATTTTTAGAAAGCCCCAACACTTTTTTCTACCCTGATAGGCAGAAAGACAAAATAATTCCAGAAGCTCCAAGCTGGGGGTCCAACGCCCCTTTGCTATCTTGGCTCCAAGGTTGAAACCAGTTTTTGGAGACACCTTTTCATAAACAGAGTTTAGCTCCTATCTAAAGGGGGGAGGATTCAGGAAAGGCTTGACCTGAGGAGGAATTACCTCACCACTTTGGTCTCTAATTGGGGATTTCTGTCAGTGATGCTAATTAGTTCAATTTATCACACTGTATTCACCCCATGCAGGGGTGGGCATTTCCATGGCTGTCCTTGGAGGTCTCCAATAAAGACCAGCCTTTATTCTACCTCCTGTACTGATTTTGTCTCCAAATATTGCTGATTGTTATTGACATTGTTTCATTTCCAGGTTCTTTAAGATGATGAAATTGCCATGAGTGCACAGAAAATACCCATTCTTTATGAAAAGTGACACACTGCTCACAGCTACACTGATCCAAGCTAATGCACTGAAAAGCTCACTGGGATTTATYTGCACTATTTCATCACAKTCTGTTTGGCCAAGACTGTAAAAACAGAATAAAAAATCCCAGGTCCCAATTTGTCACATTTGTACTAAGGAAAAAAAAAATACATAAAAACTGAATTACTCATTAAATCTGGATTCTCCAAAGCTGTTGGACTGGACAATGAATCTGGCTTTTTTACAACACAGAAAGGAAAAATATAAATTCAAACATAACAGTATAACATATATTGTTAATACTTGTGAGAGGATATGGTGGATGTAAATATTTTAAAACTCAGCTTCCTTAAGTAGTTAAAAAAATCAGAAAAGCAGCAACTGCCATGAAGACAAATGTCAAACATGGCAGGGTGAAGTCAGGATAGAAAAGTATTAAGGAACAAAATCTTGAGTGTGACAGATTAAACAGAATGTGCTTACCTCATGCCCACACAGAATTTTTAAAACAGTGAAGAAGTGTTCAGTGTGCAGTTGCAAGAGACACAGAAATGTTTTTTCCTATATATAAGGCTACTAAAGGAGCTGCATTGCAGATAAAATATGTTTGAAATCCATGATTTTTATTACAGTAGAAGCCACAGTGGAAATATTTCCCTTCCTTTTTGGAATCAGCACTTTGATTTTCAAATTCAGAGAAAGGAAATTACAGAAGCAAAGGGTGAATCACCTCTGTGCTCTCACATATGGACAATCAACTGAAAAATAAACACCACTGAGCTGGAAATGTCCATTTGGAGTGGGCTTCTTGTTTTTAAAGGGAAAAAAAAAAGTTAGGGCTACTTCAATATCTTATCTATTTAAAATAAAAGACTGGATTTTGTCCCACATGAAGTATAGTTCCTTCAACTATAAAAGGCAAAGTATTGAAGCTCAAAGTGAGGCTTAAGGGCTGTTTATTTGGAAGTTAGCACAAGCACATCAACAGGATAAGTATGGCAGATCAAACAAGAATTAAGTGGAGCACTCAGAAACTGGAAGTTATGGGTTAGTTGCATCCATGTCCTGAACTGCAGCTCTAAATTAACAAACAGGCCTTCAATTTATTTTAAAATCTTGCCCTGTTTTTCAAAGTGATTTTCAAGAGTATTGAGTAGACATCAACGGCAATAGTAACTTGGAAAGTCAATTATGCATTTCTGAAAATTCGATCCTGGGAAGTTTTCCTTTACACCTGGCATCACCTGTCCATCTCCTCCATCAAATGTCTATAAAAATGGCATTTGGGATGCAAATCTGATGCATTCCTTATTGGCAACACTAATTTCTAAAAATACAGGAAAATATCATCAGCTGGAACAAATGACAGCTCACACAGAAATAGCTGGTTTTTTCTATCAGTTCCATTTCTGTGTCCATCAAAGTCACATCAGGCTTTTTGTGCCATACAAGAATCTGTCATGCTGTAACGCTGCATTCAGCAAGAACATTTTGGAATAAAGTCAAACTTATTGTGATCACAAGTCCCTTTTATACCATATCACAATATTTCTGTCCCATTTTTACATTAGCATGTATTATGAGCCACATTCCAGCCTTGTTTAATCATGCAAATTATCAAGCAAGATATGAAGAGGGAAAATCAAAAGCTATTTAACACTCCTTTCCCTATGGGACACCTTTAAACTCATGC
Source organism: Alauda arvensis (assembly GCA_902810485.1). Classification (NCBI taxonomy): domain Eukaryota; kingdom Metazoa; phylum Chordata; class Aves; order Passeriformes; family Alaudidae; genus Alauda; species Alauda arvensis. Next base: position 4,257 of record CADDXX010000754.1, read on the forward strand.
AAAAGTGCACACACACAAAGCACAAGCTGGATACATTTCTGAATTCCAGCAAACCTGTTTCTAAGTTCAAAATATGTGACCCTGAGCTGCCTTTTCATAAAGCCTCACTGGGAAGTTCTAATTGTGCTTTGAGCTCACAGATGTGGCTAAGCCACTTCTCATTAAACTTCCTAGAATTCCAGGAACCCTTTGACATGTATTTTCACATGTAAATATAAACACTGTCAGGCTTGTGAAACTTTGGTTCATTCTCCTCCAGAGGAGAACAAGGATCAACCAACCACAAAAGGAAGCAGCCAGTTGGGTTTTTGTTTTTTTTTTTTTTAATATGGTACAGGCTCAAAATCCCATCCAAACTGCTGGAATCTGCTGTAATAACCCAGCAACTCTGGCTGTTTCACTCAGCAGAAAAACATCAGGACTTCACAGTTAATGCCACATTTTTAGATAACATGGGTCAAGGAAGAGGAAACAGTGATCAAAATAAAAAAATCCCAAGGAAGTGTTGAGTATCTTTTTATTGAAAGACAACAAACACAAGTGAGCCATTAATAGTGGAAAGATGGGGGAGGGAGGGAAGGGGTGGGTGGAGGGGATTTCAATCAGCCTTTTCATGTTTTATTCATTCTTAAGTAAGAAAGCCTTTCCCTCTGGCCAGTTTTTGCCTTTACTAACATAAGCAGACGCCAGGCATGGCATCCAGCCCCTGTCAGACTGCTGCCTTGATTACTATTTCAGTTGTGACACGGGGACAGCCAAGCCAAGCACTCCTAAAGTGGAATTTTCTGTCTGCAGGTAGACAAAACAGCTGCTGTGAGCCAGAGACATTCAATCTGTGGCCCACCTGGAAAATTCATTCCACTCCAAGCAGCTTTTGACCACTGAGAAGTTCCCCATTGAGCCACGTGATGATAATGGAATATTGAGTGCACTGAATTTATGGAAATGTCCAGCCATGCTGTCAGGTCCTTCTTGCCTTTCAAATGAGCTACACACAATGCTGAAACTATTTCCAAACTGAGCATCTGCAGTAAATGCTGATCTGGAGCATGAATCTTTACCAAATATTAATTAAACTCCAATAGAGGAAGACTTAGTAAGTAAAAAAGCACAGCTTTTAAAGCTGTAGTGAACTGTAACAGGCACCTTTTAGAGCACAGAGAGATGTGTGCTAGGAAATGTTAATTATTGCTTTTCTGTCAGGTGGTTGGCAGAGATTATCCTAASAACTACAAATCACCTGGGACAATTTCCAGATTTATCCAACAGCAAGAGCTCCAAGATAACCTGCAGAGTCCAGCATGTCTCAGGAAGTCATACAGACACACTTGTYCTGAATCACTGGGGCTTTCTCAGACATTTATTTATCTACATCAGGACAATCCAGCCTTATCAAGCACAGCCCCTTCCTTTTGGCAGGAGTCTCCTCACAAGTCACTCAAAGTTTGCTGCCTGCTTCCTAAGAGCACAGCCACGTGATGGGGTGGAAATCTCTTTTCTTGGAGGAGGAAAAAATGGGATTGTGCTTCAGGCTGAAGGGAATACTTCGCAGGCTGAGAGATTAACGTAACCTAAAGCAGTGATTTAACAGATGTGGACATGAACTCAGCTCTTTTACTCAGTCAGCAACAGTCCTTAAAAATGACTTGCATAAATATTTGTGCAATTAATCCAACCTTAAACCCATTCAGAACTTTTCACTTGCACAGCCCAGTCAACATTTCCAGTGTAAAAGAAATCAAGCCTCAGTCACTTTTACAAGCACAATTTGCACTCGGAYATCCCGTGGGATTCRTTTTAATCTACATTTTTTTYCACTTAYTTCAAYATCAAAAYAGCCAGTTCTCTTAATTTGTTTGCYYATTTTCTTCCTGTACCTGTCACTGTGATCTGCACTTACTGAACAGTTACAATGATCCTTTTTTATTAGTTTTCTTTTATGTTTTTACTCTTGGCCAGAAAGAGCAAGTCTTCCAGAGCACATGTATTGAAGGTTTATATCCATGAAAGTGTGATTTGATCACCTGTCATTTATGCAGAAGATAACACTGAAGAAGGAAATACTGATATTTTAAAAAGAAGGTCTTTTCTTTRTCATGCTCTCTTTGTCCTCTCTCACTCCCACCACACTCTCTGGGGAATATATTCTGAAATTTCACGCATACCATAAAGTATCTTTGGAATGTTACAGTATAATTGTTTAGAGAAACATTTAATGGATGAGTAAGCATCAAGAGGCCAGGGCTAAGGGAAAAGATAAAATGCTGGCAGCGTTTTCTACTGAAAGATCTTCTCAGCATGAGGACCAGGGATGGATATTTAATCCAAAACTCTGGTATTGACTCAAGCAGTTTGAACCCAGCATCCAGCACCTCCCAAAACCTCCAACCACAGCTCCCAAACCTGGCTTTGGGCAGTGCCCAGCAGAGCAATCCAGTGCCACAGGATATTGTCTGATCAATAACATAAATGCTAGGATAGGGGATGATGTGATCTTGACAATTTGGCTCTTATTCCTTTTTGAATTGGTCTCTTGGTTTCCCAATYTCCAGCACAAATAATCTGCATGAGCATGGTGTGGAGATGCAGCAGAAGGGATTGGAAAGAGCTGGGCACTGAGCACAGAGACARCTAAAAAAGCAGCTTACACTGCAGGAATGTGCTGCAGACAACGTGCTGTAAATTAAAGCAAATTTTCCTGAATTCCCTGAACACATTGATTCCCATCTTATTTAAAATTAGGGTAGGGTTTTTTGTTTGGTTTTTTTGGGGTTTTTTTTTTTTTTGCATAATCTCAAAATTAGGATATTTGTTTTAATTTTCCCCTTAATTCATCAAAGATCCAGTGGCCATTTAGATGAAACACCTCAGATTGTGTAGGACAAGCTTTTACATCCTCAAGCTTTTCTTTCTCTTCAGCAGCACAGGGATGCAGATGCTGCTGCCAGATAAATACACTGGTTTCAATCTGTATTTTTTCCAATGCCACACTCACAGGCAAATCCAAACATTCCTTGGGTAACTTCTTCTGTAATTACTTTCCCTTGGGGAATTACAGGGAGCTGTAACACCACTGGTGATTTTAAAGCAAGGTCTGTAGATTACAATTGTGTTACAATGACCATAGCAGGGCCTATTAGTGCTTTTTTTAGAGTTTTTTTGGAGGGGAACACAGCACAGTTTATAATGAAGTCTAACCAATAAGGATATGTTAATCTTTTCAACCACATAAATCCAGGGAAATCAAAACCAAATGTCTTTCTAACACAGCATCCCAAAACCCAAGCCCAAATACTTGGATTTTAAAGCCTTCTGGGATGTTTTCTGCAAACCATCCATTAGATTTCCTCTATTCTGTACAACATTCCTCCACAAGCTGGACTGATTTCTTCCACAGCTTAACTTGTTTTTGCCAAAGTCTCTTTCAGTCTCTATTTTAGTTCAGCATTGGCCTCCTGCCTAATGAAACAGAACCTCTTTATGCCAAAACTGTCATCTTCAGTTGCACAAGATGCATCTCACTTACAAACAATGCATAATGAGCCTGATGTTTAATGCCTGAAGAACTGCTGCTTTAAAATGACCCTAAGCAAAACTTCAACAGACACAGGAGTGGTCAGCACCTTGGGTGGGAGAAGATTCATTCTCAAGATGGATGTGGGTTTTTTTGCCCTTTTGTATTCAAACCCACTTTTTGAAGAGAAAACCATAATTTTAGAACATGAAAGCATGAGTAGTTAGCACAGGCAGCAGTGAGACATGGAGGGCTCACTGCAAACCTGAAAGATTCATTCTCAAGATTGATTTTTTTGCCCCCTTCTGTATTCAAATCCACTTTTTGAAAAGAAAACTCTTACTCTATTTTCCTGCTGTAATTTCAGGCACAGCTGAARCAAAGATACCTGTGTSAGGAGCTGTTCCTGGGTTAGGTGATTGTTCCAGTTATTATCTCTTATCTCTTGAACAAATTGTTTAAATATGAGAATCTGATAACCTAAATAAACTATCAAGTGTTGCTTATGACTGAAAAAAATCCATCCAAATAAAATCCATCCCCTTACTCTGTTTTCCTGCTGTAATTTGAGGCACAGCAGAGGCAGAGGTACCTGTGTCAGGAGCTGTTCCTGGGTTAGGTGTTATTCTCTGTTTTCTAGCTGTAATTTAAAGCACAGATAAAGCAGAGGTACCTGTGTGAGGAGCTGTTCCTGGGTTAGGTGTTATTCTGTTTTTCAGCTGTAATTTAAAGCACAGCTAAAGCAGAGGTACCTGTGTCAGGAGCTGTTCCTGGGTCAGGGTGTTGATCCAGCGTGTGTATCGTTCTGTGGAGTCCAGGGGCTCTCTTCTCACTTGGCAACCAACRATCTAAAGCAAAATGACATCAGTCCCTGAGGTTAAACTGCTGTACTCCCACGTGGCAACAAAATAGCATCACAAAATAAACATTCAGAACATGCCAACTCCAGGAATTAAGGTTATCTACACAGCCCTTACTAGCCCCCTTCTATGTTCATAAAATAATATGGTACAGTTGCTCTKGTCAAATGTTAAAAGTCAGGTTCTGTACTAACTGTACTCTAGGTTTTAAACTGCTCTGAGCCTTTTGGAATTGAAAAAAAAATTGGGAAAAAATCCTCATCAAATAAAGGAATTACTGGTATTGCAGTGAGAAAAATCAATGGGGTACATTGAATTTAGCCATAATTTGGAGCACAGTCTTTGGAAATGCAACTTTGCAACACAACAGAAAAATAGCTGCAGACTCATTAACAAAATTAACATGCTGTAAGAAGTGCTATGTTTGCACTCTCCTCTGCCCTGAGACCTGCTGCCTTTCCATTTTCAGAACCAGCACCACTCAAGGCCACTCCTATCATCATTTAAGAAGTTTGTTTCACAGACAAATGTGAAAGTTGCCACGATGCAATGAGGTTTATTTCTAGATCCTCAGCCACACAAATCCCACACCTCTGTGCACCTGAGCTGGACCATTCCCCTCCCAGTGGGACTCTGACACGAGACTGGGATTTGTGACTTGTGCTTGCAAGATAAACAGCACCAAGCTGAGCCTTTGATTCAGCCCAGCTCATGTAACCAGCTTCTTTCAGACAATGAAARTCAGATTATTTCGAGTACAAACAGCTTCCTCCAGCTCCCCTGAGTAAGGTGTGGCAGCAACTGCACACTGCTTCCATTTCCTCCATGCCCCACAGAGGTTTGCTATTCACTGAGTATTTCCTTAGAGCTTTCAGACTGAAGTGAGAAGTTTTTCACTGTTGCTTCTCTCAAAACATTTAATATGCTTTGATAAAAATCTTTCTGGCCTATATCACACCCATTCACACCTTCCAGAAAGYACAAGAAACTCTGAAGTATGTCTGAATTAAAAATAATCTTTTCAGGATTTTGAGTTTAAAGTTTTCCCTTGCACATTTAAATGGAAGTGGAAGTGGGTGAGAGGAAACAAAGTTTAAACCAGCAATAATTAAAACCAATGTGTTTTCTGTATTTTCTGCAGATGTGGTGTTTTGGAGTTTTTTTAATCACTACAACTTCCTTTACCACAATCAATCCTCCTTACTCAGGAGGCAGCCTATGGGTCAGAACCCACCCAGTGTACTAAAGAGGAAATGAGGAGGAAAAAATAATTGGTCTTCAATTTATCCCAGCATTTTCCACCCTTGTTTTAAAAAAAAGAGGAAATGAATAAAGACAGACAAAAGCATAAACTCTCCACAAGGCAGTGGATGGATGTACCAACACACAGAGGAGTTCTTCATGTAATGTATCCTCTCTTAAGGAACTTTATATTGAAAGAAGTATGGGAAAAATATGCATTTTAACATGAAAAAARTCCATGGATTTTCTACACAAAATAAGTGCAATTTTCCAAAGTTACACAAAGTACAAAACTTCATTCTACRCTGAGAAAGAATGTGCAGTGTTGTGTTTCATTTTAGAAACATGACAGAATGATGYAAACCTGCTTGAAGAGAATGCAATTAAGTACTTAGTGATGCTTTAATTAGAAAAATCATAACATCTGATCCTAGATARTGTTCTGTGAAAAGAAAGATTATCCAAAGAACAAGTGAAATAGGGAGAATTATCTCTAGGGCATGACACCTTTTTCCCCAATATGATTCTTTATGAAAGCCCACAGATGGARAAATCCTAAAAATAAAAAGCTAATAAGAATCACTAGCATTTTATGCTTCAGACATAGTTTTAACAATTATTTACGTTTACATGAATGAAATACTTCACAGTCAGACTTAGATGAATATCAAACTCCAGTAATGACAATCATTTGATGGGGTTCTTGGCATGTGGAGGCCATTTGAAGCACAAATTTAATTACAAAGTTGTGTCAGTTGGGCTGTTTCCCATTTGGGCTATTTGATTAAATGTAGAACAGACCTAGACTGACATCAGGACTTTGAAAATGCTCTGTGGGTTTTTTTTTTCAGAAATACCAAATTAGAAATAATCTTTAGGGAAGCTGCCTAATAAAAAGCAAAGACAGCTGAATTCCAGCAGATCTGGGTGATGCACATGGAAAGGCCCAATTGCTGAAAATGTAAGAAGGATGCCAAAGGAAGAATTTTCATATTCTTCAGTGCAAAAAAAGAAAAGGCATCATATTTTYTCCTCTAAACATGCTCCAATGTCACCACTTCCCAACAAAACCTTCACACAAGGGCTGCTTTAGTTTCTACCCTCCATACCAAGAGAAGATTATTGAAAGATTATAAATTACTTTTAAAAGCCTCCTATGACAATTTCCTGAAGTGAAATCTATAAATGTTTTTATAAGTATCTATATTGGATTGCCTTAACTCAGAGTTACATTTTCCACATGCTGGAGAAGAATGGAAAAGACTTGGTAGTTTGATATTAGTGTGCAGTAAAACAGAAATGAATATTAAAAAAAAATTGGTGACCAGAATAATAAAGACTAGTTCATGAACACGTTTYTCTCCTACATAAAAAATCAACATATGTTGATGGACAATCAACAACTATCACCTCAGGGATATAATCTCATTTTCCTCCTGTCTATACCAAAGATAGACCAGAGCCTCTTCACATCTACTCAGCCCCTTGAGTGGAGCAAATTCCTCCTAAAAGCTTTATGCAAACAAATTTGATTTGTCATCCAAGACATGACAGTGCTCAATTAATGTCTCYTCAGTAGGTGTTGTAGGAATTAATTCTTAGATGGAAATGAAGCTGTGCAGGCAGTGCCTGCTGGGACAGGCCTGGGCAGCACACACTGATGTGTCTCAGACCTGCTGAGTAAGGCAGGCACAGGGGGAGCTGTGCAAATTCACTGAGGAGAAACAAAGATGATTTCAGTTCTAAGCAAAGAAGATTTTATCGACTTCATGTCCAAAATCAAAGCACTTAGCAAAGGAAGATATGCTAAGCTGTGTATGGCACAACTGGGGGACAAAGCATTTAAGGGGAGAGGGTAAAATTTGACTTCAAGAATTAAAGATGTAGAATGAGAGATCACCAAGAACCTTGCAGAACACAGGAAGGATGAAAATTAAATAGAGGTACAGAATGGAATTGAAATGGAGGMCAGAGAGGGAACATTCAGCATTATGTAATTATGCTTTATGGCAGTTGAATGAAACCTCACATACACTCACTTATAAATAACAGAATCAAGGGGATCTGATCATTCTAGCCACAAGAAAAGAATGATATGACTCAAACTGGTGCTCTCTGTAAGCAGAGCACTCTCTAAGGGAGGGAGGAAAAAACAATCCTGCTGCTTTCTAACACATGGCAGAAAGGTGTGACAGGTCCCAACAAGCAGGACAGCACAGTGGCAGGAARAAAAATTAAATTATAACTTTCAGGATGAAAAAATTTCCAGGCCAAAAGAAAAAAAAAAATTCCTCTAAACTTCAAAATGGAGTTAATTTGTGAAGTTCAGTGAAGGTGGGAACAGCCAATGCCTTTGGCCTAGAGCTGTGCCATTCAGTTGCTGATTTCTCCAATTCATTGGCCATTGTGCAATTGTGTTTCAGCCCTCCCAGGGCAGGTGAGCAGGTCTGAGCCACCAGCAGCAGGCATTGTTCAAGTTCACTCAATCCCATCAGCTAGCTGAGAGTCACATCAACCATCAGAGATATGCAGGATTCAGGCAGTTGGTTAACACAGGCAGATCATGGCACAGATAAAAATGCCTTTGAGCACTGCTGCTCCTGATCTAAAGCCAAGCTCCAGAATAGGCCAAAAATCTGCTTTAGAGATGCAAAATAGTGAGAATTGCTCACTGAAGACATGCAAATGGTATATTCATGTTCTCTCACGTGCMCAGGTATCCTACCTGTCTGACAGAGCACTGTAATTTCACAACAAACAGAAAGGTGTTCATTGTGACACTGCTACTGATTCACCTCCTCCTGAGCCAGAGAATGTATCAGTGACTTGGATTCTGAGATCCAAAATCCCCCACTGTGAACATTTCCAAGGACAGGACAGTTCTACCCCACAAGCCTTATTTTTAAAATGTGTTCCAGATAAGAGCAGCTTAAGATAATAGAAGTTWACTTGCTCTTCAAAGCACAATTAAGGATTCTGTGATGTAGGAAGTGAGAAACAAAGGCTGCTGCTGTTACCTCAGCCCTGTTCCAGTACCTGGGGCAAGCTTCTTGCTTTTTCAGAGATGGAGACACAGGTTTCTTTAAAGAATAACTTGTTGGAAAGATCCCAGAGGCATCTGGTATCTTTGGTTCTGCTGTTTAGTAACCAGGCTTGGAGTCAGAGCAAGGAAATTTGCATTTAAGAGTAACACAAAAGAGGAAGAACCTCAGGGATTAATTAGTACCTGGGAGATTTCTCTTGGTGGGCAAAGTTGGAGATTTTCCTACCTGTAGATCTACAGTAACAACAGCAGCAGACTGAAGCCTACAATACAATAACAGAGCCCACTGGGAACACTGGTCTTCAAACCTGACTCCCAGTAACAACCAGCAGGACTGGGATTAGAAATAAAATTTCTGAAAGTATATTGAGACTGCATGAAGTCAAAAATCCAGGTCAGGAGAAGTTGCAAAAGAGTGGAAAGTACAAGTCTGCAAATTAGAATTTCAGGAACAAACCAAAAAAA
>CADDXX010000754.1:13502-69614 GCA_902810485.1 Alauda arvensis
CCCCTCCACCTACTCTGGTTTATCAGACTGATTGAAGCCAGGCCAGAACTTCAAATACAGAACAAACATCCATTCAAACATCTTCCAAGGCCAGAAAATTGAATGGCATGATTATTCTCAGGACAGCAGAGAGATGTTCTTTTAAGTCCACCCTGACCCTGGTCAGTAGGTTTGTGACCAGGTCAGCTTTTCTCAGAGTTGTGTCAGAACTGTTGAGGGGCTCTGGACCAAACTGATCTATCAGAAACAGCTGGATGTGTTCCCTTTKCTGCTTCAGGCCTTTGGAGCTGTGTGAGATCCAACATTAACCCAGCAGCTTACACCTCACACAGGCATCCCACACATTTTCTGGAGCTGTAGCATGGAAAATGTCCTGAATCCAGTCTAATTAAAAAAGTTTTAATTTACATCTGTAGAAGCCAAATAAGCAAGAAATGTGATAGCTCTYAGCACTCATTTCCATAAAACAAGCACACTGGATCAACCTGCCTTTCTGGTTTGTTGGCATCTGACTGCAGAACTACATTAACTGATTGATATCAGAACAAAAACAACTTTCAATTTATTATTTTATTGTGCTTGTAATGTGAGTTAGGTGAAGTGCTGCTCAGGCACCATTACAGCCATCATTTAATAAATGCCAYTGTGAGGATGATCAGATGTCAGAAGAGCCCTGACACAGGTGGTGTGATGAGCAGGTACACATCCCACCTGGGAGCAGCAGCTTGTCTGGCACACATTCCTCAGCTAAACASACTGCAGGGATCTCTGCTTTGAAGCAAGTGTGTTTTGGAGTTCAAAAAGTTCCAAAGGTGTTTGGYTGACAGGGAGCAATAACCCTGAAACTGGGTTTTGTTCAGATACCTGCAGGAAACACCTTCATGACAAATCAAGTCAACTGACTTTTCCTCTCCAGAAACCTCTTTCACACTGAAATAAGTATCACAAGAAAATGTCAGAGATGTGGAAACAATAAGGCTGAATATTGCTGAGTATTTTGCTGAATGTTGCTGATAGGAATACAAACTCAGTTTTCAAGTTTATAAAGGAATATATTTATCAATAGTATTGATAAGTTAACTAACTGCCATTACAAGTTATTTATATATGCATATTATCTTTGKGTAATTAGAACATGTGCACAAACTCTCTCTAAAGAACACTGACCCTAATCACAGAAAATCATATTAAACCAAAATCACATAGATCAGAGAAAAACTATCTCACAGAATATTCCTGACAGTTATTTCACAGGAATAAAGAATGGAATTCTAATAATGTTTCATTTTACAGAAAGGGAGAGAAACATCAGCTGAACTGTTGGCCAGTTCATCACTGGTAAGAAGCCTTACATTCCCTATGGTTTACAGTTTCTTAATTATTAAAAGCAGATAAACCATAGCTGCAGCCAATCCTTTACAGCTTTTTGACTTTGAAAGGCCACATAAAAAAGGCATTCTCCTTTAGATGACAGACATTAACCAAACCTATATACTAATTTGCAAAAGAGTATCACTGTTGCAATGAGATGTGCTTTTCTCAACAGAGAAAAATCAAAAGGAAGAAAAGAAGTTCAATCAAAGCTCCCATTCAGTCCAAGGATTAAAACTAAAGGAAAAGAATCCACTGGTTATTGCTTTGCCTCCCCCAGCCCCACTGTGAAATTTTCATATCCTTTTAAAAGATGTATCCGGAACTCTGTCAAAGCCAAACCAGAAATGCACACAAGGAAAARGTACTCACAGTGTTTGGGTGCTGAATGGCAACTTGGTGCTGCAGCCTGACCCTCTGTGGCATCATCACATCATCCTGGAATAAATGGCACACTGTTAGTGCACATAAAAAGGGTCACAGTACACTGCTGACACACATTAGAATATGTTGCTAAATTAACATCATTTTACTGGCTGGCAGTCAGAAATGCAAATGGGACAGATATTGAGAGACTTCACAGTTTTTGTGGATTAAACTGGAGCTGGAAGTGAGCAGAAGCACGAGGTGACAATGGTGCTGTGATCTCAGCACACACCCACAGGCACCCACACGTGGAACATCATTTATTTCTCAAAGTCTCCRACTCTTTCACAACTCCCAGAGCAGCAGTGGCAGTGTCAGGACAAGGAACTGCCCTCAGAGCCATGAGGTGTGAGACAGCAATGTGAGGAAATGTTCTCTGTAATCTGACTGTACCTCATTCCACTGAAAATGAAATGCCTTTGGTCTCTAGATCTAAAAATATCCCATATTTCATGGGCACAAAAACTAGTTCTTGTGAAATTAGAGAGTTCTAAGAATAAAGGGAAGTACCCACACTCATGAAATGCACTGGCATTGACACTGGCTTTAAAACACASCACCAAGATTTAAATCTCATGTTAACACTTCTTCCACTTGCAGCACAAAGTACTGTTTTATTTACATACAAAAAGGTAGGTTGTTTTGTGAAAAGTCAGTAAGTCTGCAATCCTGCCTTGAACTGTTAGGAGAGATTCCTTTTAAAATGATACCATTTCCTGTTCAAAATTAAATCCTTTCTAGACAGTGATTTTACAGCCTATAGAAACTGTAGCACAATTTTTCTTCYCTAAATTTAGGGCCCCTGAGGTTTCTACCTATATTATTTTCCATGCTGGTGCCATATTTCCTCCCTTTTAAAGAATCAGTCCTTTTTAGAGGCTGGTTAAAGCTAACACAGCCTATTTCTTCTCAGAGTATTTCCAGATAATCAGGCAAACAAAATTCAAAGGAGCCCTGAATTCCTGTTCTACAGACACTCTTTTAACAGTTCCTCACACTGAAATCATTCTGAGATTCCTATTAAAGCACAAACCCTCAATATTGAATTTCCACCCAACTTTCACATTAAAACTTCCCATCAAGAGCAACAAAAAATATATTTGTGCTTTAATATCTACAGCTTGAAGAGTTGAATGACCTTACTATAAAGGTGCCACTATAATTTTATCAAAACAATGCATGATAAAGAAAGTTTCAGAAGTAGGTCCAACTATTTAATGCAGTTCAAGGTTAAAGACAAAACAAAAGAATAATAAAAGTGACTCTTATCATGCACAAGTTTATAAAAGATGGGAGGACTATGTTGTCAAAAGCATTTTTCTGTATTTTGCATTTGGGATATGTTTAGYAATAAGCATGACAGCTGTTCCTGATTTTCAAAGCCAACAGAGCAAAAAACCCCTTCTGATTTCTCATGACTTCAAAACTACARTGTTATTTACCACCTAATCCACTTTATCAATAGAGCAGCAGAATTCCAGYATCAAGCAAGTGTTCCAATAAAACCTTTACCCTATTTCCCACAAGAAGAACCAGAATCCYATTTCTTTATGCCAAAGACAGGGCTGATTTTTGTAAATTAAAACCTGGTTTTCATACAAGCAATAGCAGATATATTTTAACTGAGCTTTGTTCACTCCTTTACAAGTTTCTAAGGATCTTTAGATGTTTTCTTGTTAAATAAAAAAAAAGAAAGAAAAATCCACCAGGAATTTTTTTTCAGGAATAGCCAGGAATTTCAATGCTCAGAACAACGTCACCCTCCCCTTTTACATGACACAACTCTTTAGCTCTTGTGCTAAAAGATCTCACTGTTCATGATCCCACACAACAGAGAGAACTCTTCCAAAGATGAAAAATAATACAGTTGATTTAAAAAGGTTAAATCAGCATGGAAAGCATTCAAACCAAATTAAAATAACCTATGCACCAAGGAGGTCGGTGTCATGTTTTCATAACCACCCAATTTGACAGGAATGGCCCYATTCCCCTAAGAAAACACTGGGTCAGTTTGCTGCTGTTGGCAAAGCTCACAGATCTGGGGCTGAGGCTATCAGAGAGCATCAGTGCTCTGCAAACTCCAGCTAAAGAGGGGGCACTGTAACCACAAAAACTTCTAAATGCCTCCTTTTATTAATGCAGCTTTGTTCCCTAATGCTGGAAAACTCTATGAACTCTTACCCTGCATGACCTTTATTTAATAATTYTGTCTCATTTTTTTATTAGCAGCTTTACACACACACTGCAATGCTGCACCCTTCTGTGRTACCTTCTGAGTTCATGAAAGGAGAGACAAAAGATGGGGAGGAAAAAGAATGTGAGCTCAGGACTATCCCAAATCTTATAATGAAGCAATTGGATGATGAGGAAGAACAGAACAAAATATAAATCAAAGCCCAGACAGATATGAGATACAACCATCATTCTTTCTTGGATTCAGGTTGGTACCAGAAAAGTGACTGCAAAATCCAAATTCCAGCTGAGCCTTTCCAAAGATTAAAACAAGCACGTGGAGTTCTCAAGTGATTATGGCTGGGTTTGAARCACTGCAGGTCAAAAAAGGACACATTTTTATGTTTCTTCTTTACCAGCCAGGAACTCTCCAACAACACACTGAATAAACCTGAAATCATTGGAGACTACACAGATTAATAGGATGAAATGAAAGCATGATCCTTTTTAAAGAAATACAGATTCAGACAAGCAGAGACATGTTTATGTGCATGTCAATGAAAGCAGCAGTTCAAAGCAGAATTTTGAGTGTAAGAGTTCTGCTGCAAGTGGGTAAATGCTTCCAACAAAGGTGGCACCACCCCAGGAAGTGACAAASTGCAGCTACAGTTCAGTGAAACTGGAAGAAAAAGTCATAACTGCAGACAATTTGAAGAAGAAGAGCTAACACTGAAATGTATTTGCAGAATTAGCTCTCATTTTCCCRTACTATCAATGTTACATATGAAAAAATTGTTAAGTAGCTTCAATTTTTCTACTTGTTCTCCCAGAGGGGAAAAAATGCCTCAGCAGCTTGGAGGAAATCTGTAACAACAACCACAGGGAAAAAACTGCACAATAGCTGTTAGTCAAACAGCTGCCACTTCATACTAGAAAAGGCTGATCAAATTCTGACAGTTCTGAGATCTGTAACCTTTTTTTTTCCACATTTCTGCTCAGTTTGTTGTCCTCAGAAATCTGTGTTGAGAGACATAACACAAGCAGCTTGACTCCAGCTGGAATGGCAAGGAAAAAACAGCCTTGCTGGAGCCAGCATTTCCAAAGATGCTCCCAAAAATGCTCATCCACTCATTTCACTCCACAGAGAGGACAAAGGAATGCACAAAAAGCCACGGGTGGATTTCTCCACCTCTTTGTAAAATTCAGCCCCATTCCTGTCCACATCCACCTGCAGCAAAGCTGGAATTGGGGCTGCACCTCTGAAGGTCAATTCCTTGGCACTGCTGCAGCACATTCCAAAAGGCTGAACTCAACATTCCTTCCTAGAGAGCTGGGCACTGGGCTGGTGGCTGAAATGCAGAAGGTAGGTGGTGTGTGGAAGCAGAGCTGTTAAACAGCTGGCAACATCTGTGGCCCAGCTATTATCACACAACATTTCCCAACTAGAGCCAAAACAACGAGCAGTTTTTGGACTTGTAGCAGTTTCCATTTTATTTGCTCTGATCTGCTTTCAACAAAAAATGGTAGTCACAAGGAGAGACAGTAGAAAACACATTTAAGTAATGCCAGGCATTTAATATTTCTTTTGTAGCAAGATCAGATAGTCCAGAATGGCTCTGTTTTGAAGAAGCAATAAAACACATAGAACAGAAAATCTTGGTAACTTCTGCTAAAGCTTATCCACACTGYAAACCATAAAATCCTCAACTCACTTCAAGTAATTCTTGATAATTTAAATATAAACTTCTGCTGATGATAAGATTGCAGAAGTACAGTGTCATTACCAGTTATATTCYTTAACAGTTGGAATTTGCTTTCCTAGTGTTTTGTTTTCCTGCAGTAGTCAGGCAACAGAAATGACACAGCAGCAGGAAGATTACAATGTATGGTAAATAACAAATGGAGAATTCTGAAGAATCACTATAAAAATATGAATTAATTTCATGTAGAGAATTTGTTTTTCTAGTTTATTGCTAGTGATTTTCCAACAGTTAGATCTGTCTGGATTGAAAAGGAAGACTAACCCACAATTTATTTCACTACATCCTGCTATACAGATTTGAGACAGAAGAGAGATGAAGCTCCATGGGACAAGAGCAGATTAATTTCTCATTCATGGACTCAGATAACTTCAGCCAGCTCAAGTACACACATTCCTCATCCTACAGACTCCCTAGAAAGCTTTATGCAATGTGGTGCCTGTCCAAGCCTGGAATATCCAAACTTTACAAATCGTAAGTTCCCTTTTTTGATTGTTTTTCCATTTTAGCCTCACTGACTAACAATATCTCACAAAAATCACAACATTTTAACATATGAACGAAAAAGATTTCCTCCATCTAGTTGATAATGCATGAGGAGTTTGCAAACTGAAGGATTTCCCTAATGAAAACCTGAGAATGGCTGCAGAGTTCACATTCCTGCTCTCGCAACACTTTTTAACAAGCACAACCATAATATTCAGTTGAATTTTATCTGAAATACAATTTCAGCAGCCAGTTCATCCTGTACTGCCCTGACCCACAGTTCAGTTCCAATTCAGAGGGAAAAAAAAATCAATCTTCAGGTGGAATTACAGGAGATCAGTGAGTCCTGGAGGTGCTGCTCCTGCTCCCAGCCCCAGCCTCTGCCCAGCCGGGCACTTTGTGAAACCACTCCTGCATATTCAGCACCGAGGGAGATCCTTATCTGCGGTCAGTGAGCTCAATGGCTTCACAGAACACATCCAACAAAGGACAGGAAAAAAATAAATTCCAGTTGGAAGGTGAGACCTCTCCTGTTTTGCATCAAAAAGCCAGYAGTTAGCTCTTAGTTTCTCATCAATGCAATTTTCTGAAGAATGTGGGAAAGACAAATCCTCCAAACACCTAAATTCCAACCTTGCCCAGCCYTGTTCACAACAGCTTGTGAAATCTGATCTAATCAAAGAATGATGTCAGGCTTTCTGCAGGTTGGAATACCACTTTACAGCCAGAAATAGTACAACCAAACACCTTTAAGCAGCTTGTCTTTCAGCAAATCAACAACTCCATGAAAAAGGAAAGGATTATATTGACAAAACCAAGTGAGACAARAAGCATTAACTTACTGAATCCAGAAAGCAGAGGTAGGTTCCTGAGCTCTGAATTACTGCTTGGTTTTTAGCAAACCCAACTGTTGAGAAAGCARAGATAAAAATATGGAGGAGTTTTTACTGTTGCAGCTTTTTAAATGTKAATAAAGTGAGGCACAAATGAAAGAAAATACAAAAATCAGTAYCACATAAAGTACCAAATTTTGCCATATTTAAAGCAAGGTAATTTGTGAATATTTAAATAGGATGGCTGTGTCAATCATCTTCTCTGAGTACCAGAATTCTACAATCAAGTAGAGTAAGACTGCTTTTGCCAGCCCTCCCCAAAGAAATAAAATGTAATGTGTGTCTTGAAGAGGGCAGGTTTTATATCCAGAATCTCAGGATGATTTGGGCTGGAAGGGACCTCCAAAGGCCATCTGGGCCAACCCCCTGCAAAGAGCAGATGCTGAAAACCCTTGGCTGTACACACATTCATCTTTTAAGTCCTAAAAAATACCAGCAAACCATAAAAGAGGCAGAGAAGGGCAGAATTGTAAGAAAAGACCACACTATATTCAGTACTARTCTAGAAAATGCTGCATGGATCTGTAACACTCAAGCTTTCTTTGGARTATTTATGGAACCAAGTCAGGGAATCCAGCAAGATCACCCTGACCTGCMAAATCAACATTGTGAAGACAATGCAATAGTAGAGGGTTTTTTACCTCTTCAGGAGGAAAACTGGAAATGTAAAGCCAAAAAATTCTCACCATGAAGGAGCAGAATAATTTTAAATAATATTATCCACACAGTTTCTGATTTTGCATTTGAAAAAAAAAAGCAGAGTTCTGTAATTCTCTTATCTTTTGATGTGTTACAAGTTTAAGTTTGCTCAGGAARCAGATTTAACTGGGCTCAAAGGTTCCCTCGATTGTGATGCACGTGCTCCTGGGCTGCTTTGCTGAGCTGTCCAAGTACAGAAAAAGACTTATGACTGCATTTCTTACTGCCTCCAAGGAACATTATGTCAACTACCACCAGAACACGACTAATAAAAGCTCTTCCTCATGACTSTGTTATTTTTTCTCATGTACTTTAATCCTCACCTTAACTTCTCCTCACCGCGGGTTTTTGGGGTTTCTCATTTCACAGGATGTTTATACAGCACCTTTTACAGAGCTATGAATATCTAATCTCATCTGTACAGTAACTCTCAGTCTCCTTGCCACTGGCAGTGAAAAAGCAGCTGGCAGAGGCAGGRGCTGCCACAGCAGCAGAGCTGGGTCCTGGCATGAGCAGTTTCAGGGAAACAACTGATGCAAGTAACAGGCCTGGGCCTGCCAAAGCAGCAAACCCCAGCTCTGTGGAGTCCCTGGTAAAGCAAGACACAAAAGAACAGCACAGAAATGATGATGGAATAGAATTTGCCCAGTATAAAAAAAAAAATCAGAAGGCACAGCTGCTGTAAAGCAGCCTGGACTTACATTTCAGTGCTGTCATTAACAGACCCAAACATTTCAACAACCTTCAGTGGATAATAAAGTATCAAAAATGCAAGAAAAGAGTGAAGGAGGCTTCCAGGCAACTACGAGATGGCAATTATATTACTCTGTGAACTTTCTGAAGTATTTCAGRTATCTTCAAATAAATCACTTTAAATAAAATCATGAAATATCCAGTATTTGTTGTGAGAAAGAGTTGGAAAATATTTCTTGCTATGTTTAAGACAGAAACATCCTGAAGTTTTTCATATGCCAGATAACTTTTAGAGGAAAGAGAGAGAAGAAAATACATGTATTTTTAAAAAATTATTAAGAAGATAAATATAAATCCCCAAAGAAAAAACTAGGTATTAAAAATTCTTTCACCACAACAAATTCTGTGTTTGGCATGAGCAAAAAAAATGTCTTTAATATTACTCTACTGAACGAAATGAAATGTTTGTGCCAGGTCTGTGAGTTTTGTAAGGCCTGCTTACTTGGTGAAAAGAGCCTGTTCCCATGGTTACAGCCATAAAAACTTAAGCCTCAGTGAGATATTAACATTCCTCACTCTTGGAAAGAAAAAGGTTTCCTTTTTTTAGGCAAGTGACCCTTTCTTTTTTCCTAGGTTCTCCCCCTTTCTTTTACATGTTAGAAAAGAATCAGAAATAAATCCTAATCTTGTGTAAATAGTTGAAGATGTGAAGCCTGACTAGGACATTGTTTCTGTTCCAAAGCATCTTCTTTTAAAGGCAAGGCTCCTTCCAGTTGTACCTAGTCCTTAACAAAATGAAAGTAAATCACCAAAAGCAAACAAATACTATGGATTTCAAGKAACCTGCTTCTAAAATTTAACAGCCATGAAGTAAAGATGTCCTTGTTTTAATGGTGACCTGAGAGTGCCTTCCACATGGATAAGCCTGGGTTTGTTTTTTAGCAGCACTCTGCATTTCACACTGTTATTTAAATAGTGCTGCCCCTCCCACCTCTAATTTATTAAAGATCTGTTCAGTCTCCAGCCACCCCAACACAAAAAATAATCTGACATATCCCAAATGGCACAAAGGAATTCACAACTGGAACTCACTTTTAGGTTCAGTTTCCTCAAGTGCAAAGGTGAACAGACATCAGAATTCTAAAATTTAACAAAAAACCCCCATCCTGCYTGTGTGTTCTGGCAAACTAAAACCTAGTGTATACACAATTGATACAACACTCAAGTAGGAACAAGTCTTTAGACACAGCAAATGTTTATAGAAATGGAAAATATGTTACACAACACGATGGTATTAGCAAAAACATCACTAACTATCTTAAGTCTCAGAATTAACAACCTCTGGGATTGTTCTTTCATTTAAGGAACTGTAACCTACTCTGTTTCTTGATCATCAACTACTAAAGGAAGTCAGTTTTGAAAGGAGACTGATCACCCAGCAGTGCAGGGAGGAGAAAAAAGAAGAAAAAATYACAGGATTAAGAGTAATTCTTGACATTGCTCAACTCCAGCTGTATCAGTGGCCAAAAGGAGAAAAACTCTCTCTAAAAACCTTTCTGCCTTTTGTCATAACCAGCCCAATAGTTCTAATATTACAAGCTGCACTGTCAAAACAACACCAGTTCATGCTAGAGGTATTAAAAATACTACAAATATTTATAGTCAGGGTTATGCTGTGTTACTTCAGTATTGCTGTGTCTGACAACTATTTAAAAACAGATGTAAAGGCTACAGTGGGGAGAAATGACAGTAAATAAAGCCAGGAACCTCTGCCAGGTTGCAGATGAATTCAGTGCACAAACTCCCAATTTATTTGCATGTTTTAACAGGGGATCAACAGGGAAAAATCAAACTTTCTGAAAAAGAACTGGAATTTTGGATAAGACCATTTTGAGGAGACTGCAATAAACCTGAGTTTCTTTCCCTGTCAAACAGGACATGAAGTGAAAAACCAGAAACTGTCTAAATTTGGTGTTCCAGTGTTTCCAAAGTGAGACTTTTAAGAGATAACTTCAAAGACACAAACTTGGAACCAATGTTTTAACAATTCCTACCTGTCTACTCATTAAAACAAAGTCCAGGATGACAGAAACATTGGTTCCACAGCTCCAGTACAAAATGTGAGCACACTGTTCCTTCTTTATCCTGCTGCTCTTCCTCAGAACACAGCTGTGATCTTCCAACTTTTCTGTCACTCATCAACAGYTCCTCCAAAAACCAACTGACTTTTATTTCTATTTTACATTTTGGGGAGATTTTGTGCTAAAACCCCCTGAACATAAAACCAACCAAACCAAGCAAAAGAAAATCTGTTTAMAGAGAGTTGTCTGTAATCTCCTGCAGTGGGTGTGATTCATATTAGCATGCAAATAATAGGGGATCACATCATACACCTGTCTGACAGCTCACTGAACATATTGGTTTAGCCCTCTCAGTGAATATTTGGGACTTTTAGCTCACATCAAAACCTCTGAAAACTCTGTTTTGATTTGATCATWGAAGCAATATCAAAAAGGTATTTATTTTCTGTTTCAGGGTCTATTTCACTGGACTGAAAGATAAGCATTTACTTTWAGAATCTTTATGCAAGCAATTTCTGATTTTTTTTTTCTTAAAACTCATCTCCTGAAGATAAATCAGATATCAGAAAGCCCCAGTAAAATTGTAAGCATTAGCAACATTGTGTATGCTACAATTAAACAAAATTCCTTTGCTTTTGCAGAGTAGAGCACACAAGTGCTAAGCCAAGTTCTTCTTTCCTTGGACATATAAACAAATTCTCCAGAGCCCAAAGCAACAGGGCCAAATTCAAACTGGAATGAGTTTTCAWACAGAGCTCTAGAAAACAATGTGGGTTTTTTTTTTCCATTGCAGTGCAAATGGCTATGGAGACACTTTTCAAACTAAAATCCAGAAGGTGCCTGCAATAAGAACCAAACTCTCAGAAAATCACTATTAAGCCACATACCACCTCGAGGCTGAGAGGAGTCATTCTTCCCAATGATTACTGAAATACCAGCTTCTTCCAATTTGATCTTCCATTTTTCAATTATTTCAGCTGAACCATCCTAGAAAAAAGAATCACTTAGCTGCCAAAAAGTTCTTGTCACAGACAGTATTTACTTGGGCAGAATTTTCAAGGTTTGAAACGCACCTCGCTGGCATCATTAAAAATTGACAGCTCCATGGTTCCTTTAAAATCTTGCTCCCAAACTGACTTTAGGCAYTCATCTAACCAGCATTCACTGTTGTGAACAGGCACAATGATGGACTACAAAAAAACAAAGATGCACGTCAGGAAACATATTTTTGTTTRTATTTATTAAAAAGGAGAAGTAGCAGATCCTTCTGTAACTAACTTTCACCAAAAAATGCATCTTAAAAATATAAAAGTAGGCAGTCCTGTGTAGGTACAGTGATTAACAACATTTCACRGCCAAATAGAATAGAAAACATCTAAAATGAATGGACCTCCARATTTTTGGCAGGATGATGGAACAGTTCTTAAAAGAAATAGGCCAAAAGCTTTCTAAAATTTTAAGCAAAGTAGGTCTTTGACTTGTGTTTTAGAGAGATAAATAAAATAGGGAGAAACAAACAAACAAAAAAGTGAAACTGATTACTCAATAATTACAACATACCAACAAAAAAAAAAGATTATTTCAGAACTGTCTCAGATTAGTACTTTGAGATTAAAAAAGAGCAAACATCTTGATTTTGAAGTACTATATTCAATTTACTCAAGATTTTAATATTCTTTATGTGGACATGGCAATTAAAATATGATCCTACACATTCATACCAACCAATCTAACACATTAATTCAGGAAAAGAGGTTCCACAGTTCTTCCAATGACAATATAAACTTGTGCAGTTTTGCACATCCAGAAATATCAGTTATTTTTCAATTTGTTTTCTGATTCACTTAGTAAAAATTTGACTAAGCCATCACCAACTAGCTCCCCATTGGTTTGGAAACTGGAACTTCTTTGCTTTTTTTGCGTGGTGTACTCCTGTTTTAAGTCAGGCCAGCAGTGCAAAATAAAAAGATGATTTTTGACCTTGCTGTTTAWCTTGAACTGAAAGCAGAAAAAAGTACTTTTAAGGGCAGCACATATAAAAGAACCCACAAATACCTGATGGCACTGAGGTGATCTGAACTGTTTGTAATATATTAACACGCTCCTAAACACATAACTGAGCAACAGGTCTGCCACTGCTGACAAACCCTCTCTCCAGGGTCAAACACCAGCTTTGCTAAGGCACTCACTGAAAGCAGGCATAAGGGAGACCTAGAATGGTTTTCCCAGTGTCCTTTTGCTGCAGTTCATGCCAACGCCTATTTCCCAGTCGCAGAACAGATGATTATTCTAGTTCTCCTTCCTCTATTTGAAGACTGCTACCAAAAYGCTGAAATACAGAGAGTGTAAAGCTCTCTCAAAGAAATTTTGAGTATTTGGGACATAAATTGCAAACAACTCATGTGCTTTTGGCATTGCAAATCATCKGAGTGACAATCTGAGTGACCTGAGTCAGGATTACCATTTCATGAGCTGGGGCTGATTTACAGCAGCATCCAACAGAGAGCAGTTTCATGGCCTGTGAGCCAAATATGACTCTTAAAACACAGCTATGAATCAAACCTGGATCTGAGCATTGTGACACTGCTTGGATTCCCCTGAACTCCACACATTCTGGATGAGAATTATATATATCTATATATCTATATATCTATATATATATATTCATATAGCTGTATAGGCACAGATAGAGATAGATGTTGTGTATTTAACTTTATTTATCTACGTGTTTAATTTATACATAAGTGGACACATAAAATTTTTATATATATTATAAATATAATATAAACACATACTACACACAAACACATATAAAAATGTTATATTTATATATTATAGATATAGAATAACATATTATCAGATAATATACACACACACGCACTATATATATATATTTAGGTACGGGAAGTAACAAAAACAGGAAGCGTTGTAGAAGATTTTACGACTTTCATTGCCAGCCCCGTGTACCCGAACGCGCCGAGGCTGCTGTGCCGCAGGAGCCGGCGGCACCGAGCCCTCCGGGAGAGCCCTCCCGGGCCAGCCCCGGCCCCGCCGTGTCCGCAGCGGGCACASCCGGCCCGGGGCACCGCGGCCCGGCCCCGCCTGTCACGTACCACCTGCACGGGGGCCTGCGGGCTCCCGCCGGCTCTCCCCGGCTCCGCCATCGCCGCCGCCCATCAGGGAGGAGCGGGAGGAACAACCACAGAGACGGAGGCGGGAGCGGCCGGAAGAGGCTCTGCTGGCGGCCGTGCCTGGGTCCCGGTCTCGGTCCCTGCCCCGACCCCGGCCCTTGCTCCTGCCCCTGCCCCTGCCCCGGTCCCGGTCCATGAGGGAAATCTCGGCCCCGGCCCGTGAGGGAACCCCTGGCCTATGAGAAGACTCCCGGCCCCGGCCCATGAAGGAACCCGGTCCCGGTCCATGAGGGAACCCCCTGAGACACTAATTTTAAAGGAGTAAAGATTCTTAAAGAAGTTAAAATTGTAGTTGACAATAGATTTACTGATATAGCTGAARTGAATAGATGAGCTTTGCTGAAATCTGTTAAAATTAGAAGATAGTTAGAAGAAGGCGGATCTGACATAAACTGTCCCAGATCTACTCACTCATTGCTTGTCAGCTTCATGTTTACGTAGCTGTGTTTTCAGTAGAAAACAGGGAAACTGATCAATGAAATCCCAGGAACACAAAACAATTGCAAACCTCCTATTTCTACAGGAACCRAGGAGGTTTTCAAAGATTCATCAATCACATCTGCTTTGAAAAGGTTGAAAGTTTAGACGAGGAAGACTCATTTTACTTCCTCCTTTAGGTGACCACTCCTCATRAAAAGACCACCAACTCATTTCAGAGAACAAACTACGCATGCTTAATTACATTTTTGCTAATTAACATACGAAGCGGAGAAGAAGAGGTGACAGGAGTATGAACATGCATTTGTATTTTGTGTATTCAACACTTTTTTGTAAATAAAAGGCTTTGTAATTACCTGTAATCTTCGCAGTGCGCATTAGGGAGCTGTCCCACGCGCTGCCCGGCGTCGCAATAAACATACACTTTCTAACTTTAACTGTTAGAGAGTCGTTTGTCCGTCACAGTTAGATATTGATATTAGATCGATATTCATATTTTAATATGAATAAAATTATTATGACCGCCCCGGTCCATGAGCGAACCCCCGGCCCCGGCCCATGAGGGGGCCCCCCGGTCCCGGTCCCGGTCCATGAGGGGACCCCCGGCCCATGACTCCCTGCCCCGGCCCATGAAGGAATCCTGGCCCGTGAGGGGTCCCCAGGCCCCGATCCATGAGGGAACCCCCGGCCCATGAGGGAACCCCCGGCCCATGAGGGAACCCCCCGGCCCATGAGGGAACCCCCGGCCCGGGCCCGTGAAGGGGACTCCCGGTCCATGAGGGAGCCCCCGGCCCCGGCCCGTGAGGGGACCCCCGGACCCGGCTGTGGGAGTGGTTTTTCATAGCGGAAAATGACGCTATGAAAAACCAATGTCCACAAAAAAGACAGAGGAATCTTGCAACTTCATTCGAATAAAGGGAGAGAGGCCACCGGGGCACACGCCCGCGGGGTTTTCTCTCTCTCGAAGTGTTGGAGGACGCAGCCTTCTGTTTCAGGGCTCTGTAGCAAACCAGCTTCATGGAGTTAATAGAGACATTAAAACCCATTTCAAAGACGTTAACACCCATACCTTCACTCAYCGAATTGTTTGTTAAAGCAATAGCACACATCTTGCCTCTCWCACTGATTCAATAGATGCTTCCCGTGCTTCCCCACCTGTTCTCTAAACTCAGTCCTGTACATTTTCAGCAGTGTTACAATGCTTTTGCAAAGTTATTTCCCACAATGAGGTATGACAGCAGATACTGAAATTGAACTGAAATTTGTGGAAATTGAAACATATTTTTCGCTTTGGAGTTGTTCATCCCACATGTTCCTGGAGAATGATAATGGCAATGCCAATGTTCTCTAAGCTCTCCAGTCTGGGGTTTTCTTGATCTGAACTACTGTGTTCAGTGCTTTTTTAATAAAAAACTTTCTAATAACCTTTAAAAAGGGCAAATTGCTGGTGGAAGTGATGCCATTATCATAGAATCACGGAATGTTAAGGGGTTGGAATGGAATGCACTTTAAAGATCATCCAGTTCCACACCCTTCCTTCCACACCTTCCACTACCCCAAGGCTGCTCCAAACCCCATCCAGCCTGGCCTTGGGCAATTCTGTGGATGGGGCAGCCACAGCTTCCCTGAGCAACCTGTGCCAGGACCTCCCCACCTTCACAGTAAAACATTTGTTCCTGATATCTAACCTGAATGTCCCTTCTTTCAATTTGTATCCATTACTCCTTGTCCTGTCACTGCAGTTCCTGACAARGATTCCCTCTCCAAATTCCTTGTAGGCCCCTTCAGATACTGGAAGGCATTTCAGAATATATTGGAAAGTATTATTGATCATTTATGAAGTGAAATTATGGTTGTGTAACCACTCACTCCCTTGAAAGTATTCRCAGCTAAAAGGGATTGCAGCACCAGGCCCTGTACAACAACCTATTCAGAATTTTTAAAATTTGCACAAAGCAATCTTTGTTAAGCAAAATCCTGAGATTATCCCTTGTTTATTTGAAGAGCCTGTTAAACAGCCAGACAATTCAAGGAGCAAACAGAGCGGAGTTATCTTAAAATGTTGGTTGGCACACGAATGTGAGAACTGAGGAGGTGAGGAGGATAGCCAAGCAGTAATTCACCCTCGGAATCTATTTCAAATTATCTGCACAGCTTCTCGCCGTCCAGCCCGAGTCTAATCTCTCCATGAACAGCACTGTTAAATGTGATCATTCCTGTTGCTGGCGACAAAGGCTGCTGGCACTGTTATGTTGCCTGTGTGCCTTGCTTTATCTAAGAAAGTGTAGCAGAGTATTGCTTTACTCACCCTAAACCAAACAAAAGTGCTAGTCAGGGACAGCGCCTCATTAAGCGAGGCGAAATGCAGTGCAAAGCCCTCGCTGCCTTCCCTGAGGAAAATACACAACCAGTCAAACCCAGCAGAAATGTTTTCTAAGTTATATTATGTAGCTGACCACAGAGAGTAATTAAATACAATCTTTCTGCATAGAATGTGATTTTTGTTCGTGGTGGGTTTGGAAAGACATTTAAAGGCCCACAAGCACGTGGWACCTATTCAGTGGGATTGTCAGGGCAACCTGGGCAGCTAACATCCATTGTGAGAGTTCTTACCTACTGGCTTTTGAAATTCCAGCAGGCATTTGTGTGTCCTTGGGCAACTTGGGAAACGAAACAGTTTCCAAAATATGGTCAACTGTGTCACTGCCCATTCGGCTTTCATGTGKGTCAGAATGGAAAGAGATCTTCCAACACTGTCACAACAAACTCATTAAGAAGCAAGCAAAGATGGTTTGGTCCTGGTTCTACTTCCAACTKCTCTGTGTTAAAGATTTTTCACAGTGGTGGGGGGCAGCTCACAAAGCAGTCCTCACAGCTAAAAGCATTGCAAACTCAGACATTTCTCATCAAATTAATGTTTAGCTTTAATTTAATTTGAAAATAAACTTTTGAGGAGTATCACTGCAAACCTAAGACTTGCAATTTCTGGAGGCTTAGCTATCAAATAGAAATTTTCCTCATCTCARTTGAAAAACATAATACTCAGAAAGCTGATTTTGTTTTTTTACATTTAACTGTCATTTCTAATATGACACAGACTCACAGAATGAATGACAATGTTGACTTGTGAGGGCAGATCTCAGCTGATTTCACTGGAGTTTAAAAGAAGATAAAGCAAGGCTGCTTGTGCAGGCTATCAGTGGGGTTATAGAGGCCAAGTAGTCTTGRGTTTAGTTTCTTTATGAAAAGCTCAGACAGTAACTGGGGTGGTGAAAATGCATCTGTACAAACAAATCTATTGTGTTGTGGAGCACRTGGGCAACTTAATTTGGTTTTTTCTTTATTGGAAAGACAGAATGAGTGAGTATAGAGTGTTCTTTTAACACATTTGTCACTGAAGTTACAAGCTCTAGTACTGAAGTATTTTCAGAACACACTATGTTGAAAGGATCATTCAACAGAATAGGTAAAAAATTCAGCTCAGAGCAAATGTCGAAACCACTTCTATTCAAAGAATGCTTTGAGCTTCCAAAAATGCTCTGYTATTTTCATAAAATGTCACAATTGAGTGGCAAGAGAAGGTGGGGGGTGGGGGGAAGGCAGTATTTCTCATTACAGTACAAAACAGCAGAAGAAGACTTGAGAAGTTCATGTAGTCCTGGCATCCTGAGACAAACACCTACTGGTCTGTGAGGCTTCATAGCATCCTCAGCCACTTTATTGCAGTCCTTGCTATCTTTGCCCATAGGAAGAATTTCTTAATATCCAGCTTAGATACTGCAGCATTTTTCAAGCCCCCTGAAATTTGGCTGGCTAAGATCTTTTCCCTCTGGCTAAAAGATGCAGACTTCTGTGATCTTGAGCCTGTAGCACGACTTATCCCTTTTACACAGATGCTTTTGGTCTCTCTCTCCTTTCATAGTGTTCAGCTCCTCACTTTGAATCCTCTGTTAGTAACAGCATCTTAATATTTTTACCTCAGGCAAGAATTATCCTACTTTGCTCCTTCCTTAGTAGATTTGGCACTTTGTCTGCATTTTAGACCAGATGTGAAAAGTTTTGCTGGGCTATTAAAAAGAAAACAAGACCCTTACCATCCTACCCTGCTTTTTTTTCAGGCCTACAAAAACATTTTATAATCGAACACCCTGACTAAATACTAACAAAGGAGGCCAGTAACCTGCCCAAAGATAAGACTAGAATCTCTTAGACAGGACACAGGCCCCCTTCCCTTCAGCCTGTGTCTCCACCCTAAGAGGCTGCTCAGCCCCCTCCTTCAGGGGTCCCCTGGTCGCCCTCTCCCAGTGGCTTTATCCCTGCAGCTGTGTGCCTTCTCAGCTGCTTTCTTGCTAATGCCTCTGTTAACCCTTCCTTTGCCTGAGAAGSCTTGCAAATTCCATCACAAATCCTTTAGTCCTTCCCCAGCCTGCACRCATCAAATCCCTTTATGAATTTATGGTTTTCTGAATTTGCTAATTGCTGTTGAGTTTCCCTCCCATYCCACGCTCTTATTTAGGTTATGGACATCTGATTTGCTCAGTGATGTTTCAGACATCTGTTTATTCTCCTGCTCTGTTCTGGATGCTCTCTGGGCACTTTATATCTTTCTCTGCTGGAGAATAAGCCCCAGCACCAGTGCTGGTGCTCCTGCTGGGGCTGCACCAGAGCAGGATTACTGCCCACGTCTTGCAAGCCATACTCCTGTTTGCACAGCTTAGTGCAGTGTTTGCCTTTTTCACAATGCCTTGACACTGTTAACTCCTAATCAGCTTGTGATCTATTATATCCCCTAGATCTTTTTCTGCATGAGGGAAACAGTATTTTAGCAGTTTTATTCCAGTCAGCCACATGAGAAGAAAATGACTGAAGTAGTGTGAGTGAGATTATCTGCTTTGTRCTTCAATACCAGGATTGTTTACTGCTTTGCAATTAGTTACATGTGTACACCCTGTTARGGGAGTTGCACAAGGGCTGCTAATRCCTTCCTYTGGCCTTCAGAGCATTTATTACTAGCAGGGACTAGTACCTAATAGTTATTTGGGCCAATTTCCCTGTGTACTCAGGACTTCAAATGCTCAGCTGAAATTACAGGCCTAATTGCTCTTACAATTTAGACATATTGAGTTTGGGTAACCTCACTGAGAAACGCTGCTGCTCCTTAGAGAAGAAATGTTGTGTGATGCATTTCTGAAACATTAGCAGTCCTTAGAAAGGATGTTGCTTGTTTCTTCTTTCTTCTYCTCAAATGAGTCAACCAGAAGAAGCCGGTGGTTGTTTTTATGAGGTGGCAAATACCACAAATATTCTGTTAGCTGGAGTACTGGACTTGGGTGCCTTTGTGGGTGAACTAGAAAGGTGCCATTCATTTCAGTACCAGCCCACACCCCCCAATGTGTGTGGCACCCATCTCCTGGACCACCAGTGATGGCACACCCCCTGTGTGTGGCACCCATCCTCCCCTCACACTGCTGGGCCACAGCAGCCTGATGTTTGCAGGTTCCCTGTTCTGCTTCTTCCCTCTTCTGTGGGCCTGATATTTCTGGTATTATTATCAGAATCTGGGTAGTCTTCTGATATTACCCAGAAATATCAGACCCACACTGTTCTGCTCAAGCAATTCTCATCTCTGCGCCAAGTCAGGCTTTTGAGTGTACCTTTATATTTAGTATGATTTTTGTGGCATTAAGACTGCAGGAGATGAGGCAGTGRCAAGTTCTTCCAAAGAACTGAAGCAGACTAGTGCAGGTTTTTCTTTGCTTTAATATTTGAGCAATATTATGCAAATTTAAACTTTAATTTGGTAATCTTTTCCTAATGGAATGATTCTGTATAATGCAATACTTTTAAAATAAAGTAAAAGAAGCAAATTTACTTTTTAGCTTGTGAAATCTCCTGGAGGATCCAGTGATAGGCATGTGATTACGGTCTACCACCTCAGTTAATTCAGTTTGGGTTTGCTATTAACAAACCAATYTGAAACTCAGTAATAAAGTAATAAAGACATTTTCCTTACATACCCCAAAAAAGTTTTATAAGTAAGTTATTTGGAGGGAAAAGGTCTTATTTACAAAAGATAGCAAGATTCAGATAATGGAAAGAGATAAAGGGTAGCCTTGAATTCCTATTTTCCTGCATGTCACCAGTGATAACCCTTGAGAATCAATGTTTCTACTTGAAGAGGAGTAAACCTTTTGAGTGTTCAGTTTAGGTCCTTTGTTTTTCAAAGACATGCCTGTTTGATCTTCTTCATGACCGAAGTGTTAAACACTTGCAAAATCAAGTTATTCTGAAGAGCTGAGGAAAGTAGGTGGAATTGTGTATTTCCTGAAGATTCACTGCTAAGTTCAGACTATCCACAGACAGAACTTCAGTACCTTTGGGAGCTTAAACTTTGTATGTAAGTACAGGAAGCATCTGACATTTGAAGATGGGAAAGTGCTTAAAGAAATAAATCATATCCCTCCAAAGGAATGTATACATAACAGGAACTGGGATGTGAATAATAGAAGAGATCCACAGACAATGTATTGGATGCACATCTTTATGTGACACACAGGAAGAGAA
Source organism: Alauda arvensis (assembly GCA_902810485.1). Lineage (NCBI taxonomy): Eukaryota > Metazoa > Chordata > Aves > Passeriformes > Alaudidae > Alauda > Alauda arvensis. The sequence continues at coordinate 34,277 of CADDXX010000754.1, forward strand.
ATGAGGAACATTTTGAATTATGAATTAGCCAAAGATACAAGAATTGCATAGCTCTAGAGAATACAGGAACATTTACTCAATATGTCTTCATTGAAAACAGAATTCAATAGGTTCTTTAAAACTTTACACTGCCCCATAAAAGACATTTTGTTATAACTTTTTAATATAATCCTTAAAATGCTAACCTACTCTGAAAAATGGGTCTTAAAGTACAGTTTATTGTGACTAATTCAGTTTCAGTTTTGTTTGATTTTCAGGCCAAGACTGTTCTGCATTTTCCTGTAAATGCCAGTCCATCACACTCACCCTGGGTTATGAAATTAAAAGTTTTCAGTTTCATGCACCTTCAGTAAAACAGATTTAACAGCTTCATTAAAGCTATTAATAGTGCTGATAATACAAAGGTGCACTCAGCACCCAAGTCCTGGTGCTCAGCAGCCTTGTCCTGGTGCTCAGCAGCCTTGTCCTGGTGCTCAGCACCCAAATCCTGGTGCTCAGCACCCTTGTCCTGGTGCTCAGAACCATTGTCCTGGTGCTCACCAGAGGCACCGTAAAATTAACCTGGATCTTGTTTTAAGTACTTTTTTCCCTCAAGCACAACCGAAGCCTGCTGGCATCAGGGAAAGCAGTGCATGACTTTGCAGAGGAGAGGAAATTAATGTCCATCTACTCTGCTAGAGCCTTTCMKAGGSCACTGGSAGACAGAGATTKAGCATCTTTTTCTGCACATGGTCCACAGATGATAACCAGAGGCAAAATAACTGTGTTTAACTCTTGCCACCAAGCAGCCACCCAGCGGGTTTGGGCAGGCAAGGTGGTGTTAGAGCTCCCATTCTGGCAGCCTCTGACCAAGAAATGGCAATTTGTCAAGGGAGCAGAGTGCCAGGGCTGGGATTTCTCACCAGRCTGTGATTCCAGACAGAGCTTGGYATGGAGAACACCCCTCTCCAGCCCTGATTTGGAAGGAGCACCACATCTCCTCCACCAGTTATTATGAGCCCTGCTGATAAATGCCTYGATGTGTCACAAAAAGTGATGGAACCCTGAGCTGCTCAGCCTGAACCAGAGCTGCCTCCATGCTCTGGATGACACAGATGCCTTGAACTGCTCTGCTCCTTCTCCCTGGGTTCAGGGGAGCTGAGGAGGAACCAGAGCTTTGTGCAGCATTAGGGACTGCTGTGGGCTGCCAGCAGTGGGACCTGGGAGTGAAAGTAAAGGACTTCAGCAAATCTGTCTGTGCAATGACCTTTGCAAAGGACATTGTCAGGTCACAGTCATTTTGTGTGAATAAACTGACAGTTCTGTCAAGTTTAGAGTTTTTTAGGTAAGGTTGTGACATCTGTGACATGACAGATAGAATTTGGCTCTCAAAACTGTTTTAGGAGCAGGTCTGTGGAGAGTCCATTGCTGTGCTAGCAGGATATAAGAGATGACAGTAAATTATTTCATTGTGAAGAGGCTCCCTGTTAACACCATCCTGATGCCATTAGAGCCTGCCATAAACCACCATGCACAAAAAGCTCTGCAKCTCCCTCCCTGTGACAAAATCCTTGCTCATCTACTTCTTATTCTTTCCATAATACACCCAGATACATAACTTCCATCTAAACTTTCCCTTCCCAAATCTTTACTATTTTTAATTTCCTTTGCCGCAAGAGAAAAAAAATTAATTTCACCAGCTGGGAAGTCAAGATCCTCATTTTGACTTCCAGTGAAAACAACTAAAAATACCTTTTTGCTAACATTGCTGTTTGTGCTCTGCCCAGTGCTGTGCCTGTTAGTACAGAGTTCAAATATAAACAAGTGTCCAGCTCCACTGAGAGCACTGGCCTAGAAGCAAACCCTGCAGGTATTTAAATATTTAAATACTTGCAGGTATTTAATATATGCAAATAGAAAGTGTAATTTTGTTTTAGAACCTCCAACTGTAGAAAGTTGTGTTTGTCAGTGTCCTCATCTCAGATTATTTATGCAGCTGACAGCCCATGTGGCCCTTGTTGTTATTATGCACGTAAACTTGAACTCTGACATTTCATCCTCTTGCAGAGCCTTGGTATGTGCATTCCTTTATCTTCCCACCATCCCTGCAGTTGCTGGTCATTATTGTCACTGCTTATTAGTTAGAGAAGTCCATTCCATTTTGTTTGGGCCAATTAACTGGTGGAGAGAGCAGCTCTTCGAGGGTCCCCACTAACTGTGTATCACCAGCCATCATCCACTGGTTTATTAAATAAATGTATTAAATAAATGTATTAAATAAACCTGAGCTCTGCTGTGCTTTTCAAAGAAGGAAATTCTTGTTCCTCAGTTGACCAGCTTACAAAAACTCTCCAGGCTTTTGAATATTTCACTCTTCTATGATAAAAGGAAAAACAGACATTGTGTAGCAAATTAAATGAGAGAGCTGTTTATTGTCATAATTACTTTCTATTATTTTTCATGTGTTTAGGATAGTGTCCTCCTAAAAACAGGAGAGGAAACAGTCCTTGTGCTGCTTCAATATTGTGACCTGCAGCCTGTCTGAAAGCACAACAAAGCCTTGATTGTGCAAGTGCCCAGCTGATCCAACAAGCAATGAATGAGTGAGCAATGGTCAACAAGGAGGAGTGGATATCACAGAGGGCAATTCAAAAAGGTTGTAGTGCTGTGAAGTGAGAGAGGCATGAAATGAAATAGAACTAGAGGTAAATAGAGTGTCAACCATTTGGGTTAGTTCTACTTTTTTTTTCTTTTCATTTTTTTCCCTTGAAATAGTCCAGCATAGAAAAAAGGGGACTATAAATGGGAAAGAGATATGTCTTCCAGTATAGAAGAAAATAATCTCATTCTTTCAGTCTAAATGAATGATAATTTWAAACCAGAATCTGATCTAAATATGAATGAGATCTCCAGGAATCTGCTTGGGTCACATCAGGYAGTGTGAGACAAGTTGTGTTATGGAGGTACAGACTGTCAGATTTTCATGTCCATTCAAGCTTTTGGGTCCACATAAGGCCCAACCAGATTTGTCAGCATGAGAGAGGATGAGAAAATCTGTTGTGTTCCAAGAGATCTCCTCCAGTTCTTGGGAGCACAAGATTCAGCAGCAGGGAGGATTYCCTTTCCTTCAGAGTCTTACACTGGTCATTTTGAATTGATTCAATTGGATTTTCAGTCAGAATTCTGCAGGAGAAAGCAGAAGATACATAGACAAATACATGACCAAGAAAGCAGAATCCAGATTTGGTACTTTGGTACTGCTCCAAGGACTTCTTTAAAAAGCATTAAAAAGAAAAGAGTTTGGGTGACCATGGCATCTTMTAGAAATATGAGAATCTCTTCTGGYTTGATGGTGTTTCTGAGTAAAAGCACTTCCTGATTTGCTAGTCATTACTGTTAGTTTTGTTAGATCTTTTCAGATCTCATGGCTTGTCACTATTCTTGGGACTTCTCAAATTAAGATTTTTTTAGCCTCAACGAAGCCTCTTACCACACCTTCAGGCTTTCATGCTGTTTTGTTTTTGCCACTGATCTCACAACAATAAATTGGCAGAGCACCATGAATTTGTGTCGATGGTTTTTCAAAGTTCATGGGACTTGTCAGCTCTAAAAAMATCCCTGTCATCAGATCTGAGGTTGATCTGGTCGCTGAAAAGACCTGCTGCTGAAAATTAGGTGTGAAATTTGAAAATTATTACATTRAATTATTTACCTTGTTACTTCATCATGTCTGCAAAAATATCCTCTCTCCTCCTGGTAACCTAGCAATGAACACACAGTGCACAGTTATTTTTTTCACAATTTGTAGGAGAGTTGCATTAAAATGCATGTCAGTGTCTATTTCTTGCATGCAGCAAGCAACACTGCAAATGTTTGTTTATCCTGGCAGGGGCTGGGTTTGTTTAGTGTAACTTGCACCAGTTTTGACCAAATTCTGAAGCAGAAAGGAAAACATGTTCTTGTTTTCAGATCAGTGTTACAAATATTCTCTTTAGCTTTGTTTTTGTTAAGGGAAGGGACTGCTGATGCATTTGGACCTGTGTCCTGTGCTGTCATATTCTCCCTCCATGCACTGGAAATTGCTGAATACTTTTGAAGAGCTSATTGCACAGCCTGAGCCTGCAGGTTTGCAGAGTGGAGCCAGGCTGGAGGAGCTGAGGAAAATGAAAAATGAAGCCAGCCAAGAGATAAGCATCATGATGAGTATCAGCTTCACCAGTGGCATAAATTATGTTTTCTAAAACAGGAAATTAATGTTTATTAAGTGGTGGAAATAAACAACTGGTCCTCTTGAACAGTCCTCAGACTAAATGCTGTTTTCTGAGTACTTCTTGGCAGACATTTTAAATACCTAGGTTATTGTGAAATGAAAAGAAAACACTGATTCTTGTGGATGAAATGCACAGGGCTATCCCCAAAACAACAAYACAGTGAGGCCTCTTCAGAGGTTTTTGGTTTTGGCTGCAGCTTTATCTGGRCTCAGACAGGCAGGAGTTACTGCCTGCACCCAGAGGGGTCTCTGGGCTTAGGCACCAAATYCTCTGCCTGGGTCCCCAGTCCTGGGGCAGCCTCGCTGTGTGGGATGGGAGTGAGCTGTTTCTTAGCCATCTTTTGTTCTTTGTGTTACCTTTTTGATCCTCTCAAYAGGCTGCTCGGGTCCAGCCATCATTGCCTTCATTGCTTTTGGGTTTGATGTGCAAAGAGTGAAATGCAAATTCCTGTCTGCTCAGGCTGGGTTGCTTAACAGCTCAAGGTGTTGGGAGCAGGGAAATGGTGAGAGAAAAGCACCAAAACCATTGGTACCGTGATGCTGTGGCCTGATCCAAACCAAGCTGTGTGGTCTGGGAGACTGGTCCTGAATATCACAAAGCTGTGGGTTTGGCACTGTCACAAAACACAGGTTTAATCTTTACTCCACATTAGACCTCTTGGCCCAAAAGATGCTTTTCTCATCCTCCCCAGTCCATGGACTTTACCTGAGGTATTTAAATCAGGAGTGGTGCAGCCAGGARTGCARTCCTGCTCTGCARGGATGGSCTGGGCTGGGCTGAGTTACCCCTTCTTGCAGAGGGGCTTTGTCCTGGGGACAGGGCAGGACAGCRCCCCTGACCTCCCTGCTCAAAGGCTGCTCTTAGTCCTGGGTCTTACCCTGCTTCATACCTGGGAGAGCAAAATAACGACCTGCAAGAGAGAGGGAAATGTCTTATTATAAAAATAGATGTTACAGATTGGCCACACTTCTGATTTGCCTCAAATGGTGAAGTATTCCTGGGGAGTGAAACTCCCTGCCTGCAGTGCTTTTGCACAGTGCTGTGCAGAGAGGGCTGATAGGTGTAACTCTAGGTACACCTACTGGTTTGGCCACATCACAAGTCTGGGCATCTCTGCCTTTGGTTTTTAATTGTTTATTTATTCATTTATTTATTTATTTATTTATTTATTTATTTATTTTAATGTATTTTGCTGTTGCATCTTATAAGTAGCCTGTCCAAATAATAATTATTCTTTTTTTTTAATCCCAAAGTTTTTCTGTTCATCTGACAATGAAGTACCTGCCAATAATGAAGCAGGTATGTGACAATAAAGCACCTCAGTGTCTCTTCCCTGCCTGCAGCAAACCCCATTGATTTGGGTGGGAGCTGCTTGGGATCCCAATGCAAACACGCCGAGGCGGAAGGAAGCTGGGCTGTGCGTGCAGCAGGAGCTGCCAGTTCAGAGGGAGCTGTTTGTGTCAGAGCTGCCTGTGTGTGTCCAAGGCAGAGGGGCAGCCCTGCTCCCCACCCCCTCTCCTTTAATGCTGCCTCACCCTTAAAAACGCAATCTTTAAATGAGTGGTTTCAGCAGAAATACCGCTGTCCTGCAGCTGGGTTGCAGACATGCCCTAACACCAGCTTCTTTTTAGGAAAGATTGACTTATTTGTCTTTAAATGGCTGTTGTTTTTGGTTGCATTCCAAAGGCCAAAACTTTTCCCTTCAAAACAAAACAAGAAAAGCGAGATGTGAGTAGTAGTGGTTTAGGTGTAGTAGGAACTGTGCTCGGATATTAATGCTAAAGAAGTGGCTGGAATGAGCAGGAGGGTGCAATTATGGATGAGTGTATTTTCTTTGCTGATTTTAATTTCATGAGAGCAAGYAACACGGTGCCCCCTCACCACACACAAAGGTTTCCCACTGTCCATTCAGCTGCTGAACCTCTCCCTGTTTTGTTACTCTGCTCACTCTTGTCTGTCCACTGGATTTACCTTACAAATTCTATTTATTTCCTATTGCTCCTGTATTCATTGTCTATTGTCCTCTCTCTGTGGCTCGTTTGAATTCTTAGACCACTCTCTTTCCCTCCTGCTTTGCCATGCATGCTGTTTAGCTGTGGCTTTGCCTTTCCAGAAAATGCCCTGCTTCTCCTCCTTCCCCCCTCCTCCTCCAAAGTTTCAGATTTCCCTYGCTGGCAGGCGGCGAGGGGCTGCACACCAGGCACCAGCCCTTGGGTCTGCTCGGTAACCGCAGGACCTCACTCCCCTCCTGCAAACCCAGCACTGCGACAATAAATCAGCTGAGAGGGGGTTGCAAAACAGGGACACGTAACCAACACATGGCTGGGCAGCGACCAGCTCAGGAGTTCTCCCAAATGTATCCCCTTGGGGACAGCAAGGCTGTGAGGGAGACCTTTYAGCAGATTAGCTCTGGCGCACTGTTTAAAGCAGCTTTGAATGTTCGGCTGAGATGTGCTCAGCCCCAAATCCAGCATCTGARAGTGCCCTTCCTGTGCCTTCCAGCTGGGTCCCAACTTGGCAGGGGGGGGGGTTTGCCCCTAATAATGTAAACACAGCAATGCTTTGAAGAAAATTTGAATCCAGACCTGAGCTTGAGCCTGTCTGTAATCACTACTTGATTTTGCTCTCCTCAAATCTGCACTTTTGAGTACTGAGGAAAATGAGTCATCTCTCCTTCAATAGGTTCTCCTGCTGCAGGCGCCTGCTCTTTAAAAGCCTTAAAAAGTCCTTTAAAATCGCTGCTGTTTGTGCCTGGGTTGGTAGCCATGACAAGCAAATATTTGAAGTGAATTTAGAAGGAAGTGTCTGAAGTGACTGTGTAGAGTCTCATCTTTGAGTTGCTCCTTGAGGAAGGCAGTGGAGCTTTATTGGGGTTCAAGTGTTTGAGTGYAGGGAGCTGTTTCCAGAACCTGTATCTCCAGTCCTGCCACACTGGGTCAGAGTAGTTACTCAGTGACTTCTGTTTTCAGACSAGTGTGAAGCCTTTGCTGCAGAAGATTTATGTTTCCATTCGACATTATACAATATTTTCTTCCCAAGATTTCAGTGAAGTTCTGCTCTCTCTGAATTTTAAATGAAAAAAAAAGAAAAAAAATTACTGTTCAGAATGTTCTCTCTTGAAAAGATGTTTGCTTTTCACAGCTCAAACAGAAAACAGCTCAGTGCATCCAAAAGCTGCCTCACCCTTTGAGCGTGTTCCCAGATCTCAGCCAAGAGCACTACTATGGAATAGCTGTGAGTAGCCGGAAGAGCATTGTAGGGATTGAGATGCAAATGAGCAAACCGAGCAGCCCCCTTCGCTGCTGAGGTTCCCTATCTCCTGCTGCCCCTCACTTTTGAACTGGGGGAGGCTCAACCTGGGCTTTGCTCCGCAGCCACGATCCCTGGCTCTGCCGCCAGCTCAGCCACCGGCCCGGGCTTTGCTCACTCGGCAGCTTGGGCAGGATGAAAACTGTGTCAGCACCAGGAAGGCGTGGAGGACAGGAGGGGCTTTCAAATTCCCCGTGTTGCCATTACTTTTCTGGGTCCCGAAGAACTAAATGCCACCGCTTTTTTTCTGAGTTAAAAGGAGGGGGAATAAAAGCCAGAGGTAGTAGCCACTGCAAAGCAGCACACTCTGTTCCCTATCTTTACACAGTTTTCAGGCAGTTTCAAAAGTTCCAGAGGGTAATGTGAGCTGCCTGGGCACTTGTTTGTTTTATCAAATGCAGGGAGTTCGAATATTGCAAAGGAAATCAGATACACTGGGTTGGGGGGCATGCAGAGGGTTGCACATACAAACACTCTGAGGAATAAAGCARCACGGTGTTTTCTCTGTGTGCTTTTCTTTCCAGCGTGAGGGAAGGGAGCAAAAACATTCTAACAAAACCTCCTTCTAAAGAAATAATCAAGGCACTGAGCTCTAAAGCCTGTGTCACTGCACATGACTGGGAGAAAAAGGCATTTTGCATTATTGCATGTTGTCATCACTTTGCTCAGTGTTGTCCCTCCGTGCTAATTACATGTTTACATGCATTGCATCATTGGGCAGAATTACTGTAATTATGTTAATACTTCATAATCAACAGAACACAGTACCTGTAATTTACCAAACAAAAAGGACATGAAAAGCTAAACCCACAAATGGAAAGGGATACGCTGCAAAGGATTTAATCCTCGGTGCAGCAGCAGGCAGGAAGCTTTCRGAGCTGGAATATCCTGCTCCAGCCATCGGATGCTCTCAGGCGGCACCAGGGCACTTTGCAAGGTGTTTTAACAGGTACTGAGGAGGCTAACACACCRAACTGTGAACAGCTTGTAAATGTTTAATGCTCATTCATGAACTCTCGCCTAGAAAAATCTGAGCAGTGCCCTYAATAAAGCTGCATGGAAGAACAACAGGAGACTAAGAAACCCGCTGATCTGGAAATATTTTAACCCCTCTCCTATCTGTGGATGTACAATGTCAATCTCAACCCCCTTGTTGCTTCTTTGAAAGAAATTATGTGGCACCTGGCATATCAGAGCACAGTCTGTGTGCAGCTGGATCATTTCCCTCCWACCCCCATCCGTGTTTTTTCCCCATTTATCCTGACCCCGATAGTTTGGGTTTTAGGCTGATTCACCCCCTGCACTTCCCTCACGTCCTGGAAGGCTTCTAAGGGTCTCTGTCACTAAGGGTTAAGTATCTGAAGTCAACAGCGGAATAACCCGGGACATTAACACAAGGAGTTATCCCGAGTGGTCATTAAGTGGTGAAGAGTAATACAAATAACATCGAGTCCCAAGTGCTTCCTGCTAAGTGGAGACACAAGAAAGTCGCGGCAAAATCGTCAGCCAAAATCTGCCAGGAACCGCGCCTYGGTGGAGATCCTTGCTGCGAGCTGAGTCACCTCTGCAGCGGGGCGCAGTGCGGGCACCCGGGGCTGCACCCGGGGACAAACTGGGTACCCGGGGCTGTACCTGGGGACAGGCTGCGGGTATCCCCGGGGACAGGCTGCCGGTACCCTGGGGACAGACTGCGGGAAACTGCGGGCACTCGGGGCTGTATCCCGGGGACAGGCTGCGGGTACCCAGAGCTGACCCCCAAGGACAGGCTGCAAGTACCAGGGGCTGCACCCGGGGACAGGCTGCAGGTATCCCCGGGGACAGGCTGCGGGTCACTGCGAGCATCCCTGGGGACAGGCTGCGGGTACCCAGAGCTAACCCCCCAAGGACAAACTGCGACTACCCGGGACAGGCTGCGGGTCACTGCGGGCATCCAGAGCTGGCCCCCAGGGACGGACCGCGGGTCACTGCGGGCCGCCCCAGCGCAGAGGACTCAGTAACTTTCCCGGCCAAACGAAACCCTTCGGTCCTGCCCGTCATCACCCCTCCAATACACAGGGTAGCTTTGGTGGCCGAAGCAGGGCGGGGCAGGAGCGGAGCGGGCTCTCATCCCTAATCAGGACATCAGCCCCGGGGGCTCGGGGCAGCAGCGATGCTCGGCACAGGCCGTARCCGCTGGCGGCCGCTGTTCCCGATCCGGCGCCGCGTTTTGCCGGCGCAGCAAGCGCCGGCCTCGCCGGAGGAGGAGCGGCGGGAGGGGGAAGGGGGAGGAGGAGCCGGCCCTCGGCCGAGCCGCTCCCGCCCCTCAGCTGGGAGCCCGCAGCCAGCGGCTTCGAGCCGCAGAGCCGAGCGGCGCCGCGCCGAGCCGGGATGCGGGAGCCGGGCATGGGGTAGCTCCGCAGCCGTGCCGCGCTCCCGGCCATGTAGGCGAGCCCCGGGCGCCGCGCACATCGCTCCCCGCCGCCTGCTCCGCGCTCGCACCGGCCCGGGGGACCATGCGGAGCGCCCCGGTGTCCGCGCTGCTGCCGCTGCTGCTGGGGCTGCGGCTGCTGCTGGGCGGCGGCGCCGCGGCTCAGTACTCCAGCGACCTGTGCAACTGGAAGGGGAGGTGAGGAGGCATCCTGCCCGGGCGGCGGGGAGCGCCACGTCCATCGCCGTCCCACCGCGGGGAGAAGTTGATGCCGAGCACAAAAGGGAGATTCTCCCGCTGCGGTGCCCGGCCGGGGCTCGGGGGACGGGGCGGCGGAGAACGGGGACCGGATCTGCCTCCGTCCCTCCCTCCCGCGAACAGGCGCTGGGCAGCGGCCCCGGGCACGGAGGGATGGAGGGGCCGGGGCGGGCTGGGCTCCCCTTGGCGCTGTTCGGGGGGCTGGGAGAGGGAGGGCGGTGCCGAGTCCTCCTCGGAGAAGTTTCTCCCCGCGACCATCTTCGCCCCGGCGCTCGGCGGAGGCGGCGGCCGCGCCCGGGGCAGCAGCGAGGCAGCCGCGGCTCGGAGCGGCCCCGGGATGCGCTCGCTGCACCTGCGGAGCGCTCCTGCCGCTGCCCGCGCCTCCCTCCCCGGGCTCCTGCTGCTTCCCTTCCCTTCCCTTCCCTTCCCTTCCCTTCCCTTCCCTTCCCTTCCCTTCCCTTCCCTTCCCTTCCCTTCCCTTCCCTTCCCTTCCCGCTCCCCCTCCGTGCGCATCCCGCACTTGGCGCTCAGCCCCGGGTCGCTCCCTCATCCCATGGGGATGGGGATGGGGATGAGCTCCGGGAGCAGGGGCTGGCACAGCGGCCGCGCTCCTGGTTTATTCTAATTGCACCCCTTGAGAAACCTCTCCAGCTCTCGAGTGTTTATCTCCCAAATTATCTTCCCTTTAATTGCCTGTAATATGTTTAACGCGTGTGGTTGGGTCTGTGACCTTCTCCTCTCTTTGTAGGTTTGAAAARGCAGCTCTGCTCAACCAGCAAATGTTGCTGGGTCAGATTTACTTGGAGAGTAAAATGGTTCAAGTCTGACACACTCTTCAGATCTGACTTTCTCTAACATAAAAGTTTGGCCGGCCTGTATCAATGGGGTGTTTTGCAGTAGAGAGTTCAAAGCAGGGAAACAACTGGATTTACTTTCAACGTCATGATTTCTTATATCTTACTGTCTGAAACATGATGCTTCGTGTTGACTTTTTTTTTTTTTGAGTTTTCTTGATAATTGATGCATAGTTAATAGCAGTGAATCCACTTGAAGATGAGTCTACTTGATAGGGATTAAATCTCTGGCAAACTCCCAATTTATCTTTTTTCTTTAAAGAAAAAAAAAACCCCAAAAAACAAATAAACATACAACCTGAAAATGCTGTACCAAAGCATCCCAGCTGTGGTACTTACCTGSACCTCACCACCTGCTACTGCAGCAAGTATTTTAAAAGAATGGTGATAAACTCCTGCAGTTCTGTCCTGTTTTGCTCTTATTTTTGTCCTSCTTTCTTAGAGCAAGCAGTGACCCCTCATGTCACCCGAGCAGGGYTGGAATAAGCAATGCCCTGAGTATCAGCTAAGGGGGTGATGTTTGGGATGGGGGGAAGTGAAATCTTGTGACTGAGTTTGGGATGACCCTGGGGRTGCCAGCCTGGATTTACTCACCCGTTGTTCATGACAGCTTTGTCATGAAGCTTGGATGAGCAGGGAAGGAAGAGCAAAGTTTAGTCAGGATGGTTTCACTTGTGGGAGAGTTTTGGGAGGGGATAAAGTAACCCAGGCTGACYTAGGCCTTAGTGCTGGCAAACAAGTGCTGTCAGAAATGCTGGCAGTCCTAAGGCCATTCAATATAATCTGATTTGTCCTAAAAACACAGCAGTTAAGAAGGAAATCAAGTAATTTGATGTACCAGTACATATCATTAATTAAATATTTCAGTTTGGATACTAAGAGTTTTATGGGTTAGAAAGAACTTTTTTTTTTTAATGCAGAATATAATATTGTGATGATTTTTACCTTAGGAAAAGTTATGAACTTGAACATAGACATAGTCTTTCTTCCCCACAGTGAAGTCATAGGTTGGCTTGTGCTGGTGGATTTGAGAGCCATGTCAACTTCTCTAGTAAGCCTGAAGGTGTTTTCTCACCTTTATAGACATGTCTATGTTAAAAGCAGCAGTCTTAAAACCAAAACATTCTGGATATGTTTTTTTTTCCCTATTAGCTAGTGGAGAAGTGATGAGCTTATCATCCTGAGGAGGATGAAGAGCTTCACTAGGATTCCTCTGGATGTCCCTCCTGCTTCCAGGGAAATCTGATGCAATGCACAGCTTGACACCTGCAATTTAAGTACAAGCCATAATAGCACCTTAATAATTAACTTGTCAGAGAGCTTCCAGGAAAGCTTTGTCTGGGAGAAAGCAGAAATTTCACCGTGATGTGCCCAGTTATTACTTTTGCTGTAACTTCAGCTTTTTGTGCTGCAATGACCTCTGGATGCTTTGGGCTGAGAGAAWCTGCTGGCCTGGCATGTTTGTAGGCTGTGGTACAGAGAATTCAGCTCTTATGTGGCTGCTTTTGCCCATCAGTCTTGCCCTCAGTATGGTGAATGCTCTGAGGAATTTTTAATGTTCTCTAGACTGTCATCTCTTATTAAATTCTCCAGTGTAGGAGCAGAAGTTCTCTGGGTTCATTGTGGAGTGCAGGGATGACCTGTGGGGCTTGTGGGGCTCTTCAGCACATCTGTAAGAGAATAAATAAATAACTGAGGTAGATCTTGTGAATGTCCTTCTTGTTCCCTTTTTCTTTGAGTGGCACCTGTTCCACACTGCAGCCTAGCAGCTCACTGCAGTGATACTGGAACAGGTTTTTCAGGGCTGAAGCCAGGAAGGGGGAAGAGCAAGGAGACAGATGCAGTGATTCAGGATGTCCTCATGGATTGCTATGAGGAAGTAGCTGTGGGTGTAGCTCCTCAGTGAATCAGTCCCAATAAACAGCACAGATTTAAAATGGGTGATGGATGGCTCAGCCATCCCTGCAGCCTTGAAACACCTGCCCTGTGTCCTTGCCATATCATCAAAAAACCAAAACTCAAGCCAGTTTGGAGACTAAAAAGGCTCCTGGGTCTCCATGGCTGTGTGGACATGGTGTGTGTGATGAGTGAGAGCTAAACCTGCTGTTAAAGTCTCAGAGTGAGGACAAGTCATTCTGACTGAAAGCACAGCGACAGGTTTTACTGGATGATGATGGTTGCTGTTAAGTAATGTGAGCATGTATTTTGAAATCTGCTTCACTTTTGAGTCATCCCTTTATTACAAGGCTTAATGTGTGCAGGTACTTGTGCTTGATGTATCTGTCTAATGGCATCACTCTTGCCTGTGGGATGTAATTGGCTTTCAGGAGATAATTTCAGAGTCCACCCTGTTTTTCGTTTGAACGGTGTGAATGTTTGAACAAAATTAATGAAGCTCATTTTTTTTTTATTCCTCTGGCAGAAATTCAGTGCCTCAGTGTTGATCACTTGTGGCAGAAGTTTCACTGCATGAGTTCAGAGTTTTGCCCCTGGTGTCTTTCTCCTGTTTTAAGCACTCAGGCTGGAATGTGCCAGTTTAAGTCCTGCAAAACCTCTGCAGCTTGTTTTGGTGCCTTGAGTAGGAAACAAGTGATGTGTGAGGATCACTTTCTGCCCCTTTGCTGAGAGAGAACCTTTCCACTGTTTAATTTTGTTTGCAGCTTGCACATAAACAGACTCCTGTGTTTTCTGTTGAGTGGCATCATGTGTGTGCTGTGGTGAAAACTGATGTTGTGCACCAGATGTGGATTTACAGTCAGCTTGAAATATCCCTTTGCAAGGAAAGTTTCCTGAATGTGCTAAGTACTACTGAATTTGAGGGCAAGAGACTAAAGGTTAAAAGCTTGTCCCTTTTTCCTCCTCATCTGTGTTCTTGATGTGGCTTTCAAGATTCTTCAAAAGCACATGTTTGGAGGCTCTATTGTTATTAAATATGACTTTTTTCTTTCTGAGCTTCCTCATGTAACCTCTATCAAGTGGGTCACACCGACACTCACAATAATGAGTCACGTCAACAGTAAATGCAAACCATATGGTTTGGTTTTTTTCCCTTTTGCACATTGCCTGTTGTTACTTTCTAAGTGCTGACTTGAATTTAGACCCCGTTCAGTACCCAAATATGTCTTTGGGATGGGGAACTGGGTATTTGGAGGTTTCTGCTGMGGAACCAGGATTGGTGTCATCACTTGCACTACACTAAAATGTGTTTTTGCCACAGATTTCCTGTGTAACCTCAGATTAATGCTTCTAAATCGTATTTTCCCCCATCTTGATCAATCTGCCTACAAATGGGAATGTTGTGAAGCTTTCCCAAAGTCCTGCAAAGCAGATCCATGAGTGTTTTTTGGGCAGTCCKCTCCAGGCACAGGATAAAGGATGCACCAGGGCTGCCCAGCTGGGCTGGAGGGTATCAGTAGCACGTAGAGCAYTGCTTTTGCTGCAGTTTACAGGGTGAGCTTGGCATTCCTCCCAGTTTCAGATCCATTGGGAATATAGACTTGGAAGGGGAACAAAGTGCTTGGAAGAAGGTGGAGTCTGATCCGTGGAGCTGGGGAACATGCTGGATTGAGCCACCAGGAAGGCAGTTTGGGTGTACGCGTTTCACTCAGTATGCACAGCTCAGCTGATGGGCAGCGACTGAGCCTTGTAGTCATTTAATTGCTTTTGATCATGTGCTTAGATCCTGTTTAATTTTGAAGCCTATTACTGGTGGTTTGACATTTTTTTTCTGAGGGATGATTTTAAATTGTCCCATAATATTAGGGCTGAAGTGTTGCAAGATGCCTGCTCTGCTGAGCTGCACGGGCCAACACCCAGTGATGTCCTGGGCTCCCTGCATTTCTTGCCGTGCGTTTTGGAAGGTTCTGAGGCTGACACATTGTTAGCCCTGTCATTTCTCTAACCTTCTCTTTCCTTCTCCCTGCAGTGGCTTAACCCACGAGTCTCACAGGAAGGATGTGGAGCAGGTCTACCTCCGCTGTTCCGAAGGGTCCATCGAGTGGATGTACCCCACGGGAGCCCTCATCGTCAACCTGCGACCCAACGTCTCCCCCGCCTCTTACAAACACTTGACTGTTTGCATAAAGCCCTTCAAAGACTCCGCRGGAGCAAATATTTATTTGGAAAAAACTGGAGAACTGAAGCTCTTGGTGCGGGACGGGGAGCGCAGCCCCAGCAGGGTTTATTGCTTCGGCTACGACCAGGGGGGGCTCTTTGTGGAGGCCACCCCTCAGCAGGACATTAGCAGGAAGATCACGGGCTTCCAGTACGAACTGATGAGCAAGGGAATAGCAGCTGATTTGCACACAGCTTCTGGTGAGTCCGGGGGCCACTGTCAGGCTCGCACCTCCTGCGCTGGATGTGGAACAGATGGCAGAGGGAGCGAGGGAGTGAGTGAGTGGGAAAGTGGCTGGATGGGAGTTTCGTGCGCTTTTAAGGACGTGTTTTATAAACAGAAGTGTTGCAGAAGAATCGATTTGGTTTCTGGTTTGTTGTTGTGTTGTGGAAGCTGCTGGCWTGGGCTGAGCTCCAGTGATTTGGTGAGGGCCAGAGTGTGGATTGTCCCCTGGCAGGGGCAGGGTGTATTACAGGAGCTAGCTGTACCCTACCCTGAACTCCAGATGAACTGGCCTTCCCAGCCTTGCTGTAACACTTTYCTAGCTACTTTTTTACTCCGTTTTTAAGACCTTGCTGCATGTTTTGAATAACAAACATCAGAACAAGGAGGCACTCCTGTTCCTCGGTGGTTTTTTTTATTTCCCTTTGCAAGTAGTGCTACTCGCTGACCTAATTATTGCTTTTTCTGTTTGTTTTGGTTTTTGTTTGTTTGGGTTTTTAAATTTTTTTTTATTCAAACAAGGAAAATGGCGTGTTCCTTCCTCAGCTCTCCTTATTACACTCTCCTGAGCATTACTGTGCTCTTCAACACCATGACAATAYTTTTACAGGAGAGTTGTCTTCTCTCTCAACCTCTATGAAAAGCAAGTTTTGTAGGGAGGAGTTTTACTCCAATCAAAGGCTTATAGGAAAGAGGAGTGGACAAACAGAAAGATCTTACAAGCCTGTAAAGTCTGGTACTAAATAGCGTTTGGAACAATGGCTGTAGGTGTGACCTAGGTGTGCTGAGCAGTTCCACACTTTGAGAACAAAAACTGGGGGATGACAGAGTGAAAGGGGAATTCCCTGGAGATAGGCAGGGTCTGCTTCATGCACCTTACCCATTCAGGATTGCCTTTTATCCCCAAAACCAAGGAGGGGACATTTCCAGAACAGCCCAAGGAATTGCAGATTTAGGGTCGTTTGTCCCAAATGCCTGCAGGGGATTTGAGGTTGAGGTATTTTAAGCGGGGAACCGGATTCGCTTCAGCCAGATTGAAACGTGGGCTTTGCTCTTTTGGGTGCAGAGTCCTCAGAGCACACTTGGGCTGAGTCAGCCCAGGGCAAAGCCGATGTTCAGTGCTCCAAGAGCGCTGTGGAGGCTGGCCAGGCTCTGCCGTGCTGATGCCACATGCTCTGCCTCAGATGCTGCCCGATAATTGGTGCTGTGACTAATTAAAGTGCAGCTGTATCTTGCAGGGATATCTTCCGTGGGATAAGCGATTGCAGAACTGGTTCCATGCTCTCCCCTCGCCTGGCTGCTCTCCACACCAGGCTCTGTTTGTGCCAGAGTTTCCCCTTGTCACGCCAGCTCCGATGGGGCTTTATGAGCAGCTCTGAGCTGGGCTCGGCTCAGCCGAGCTGAGCTGGGCTTAGGGCTGATGCAGTAACCTCGGGAACTGACAGGTGGCAGCTTTGCCATTAAAACAAAARCAAAATATAAACACAAATATCCTAAATTCGAAGTCACTGCCTTTACTTTCGCCATGCTCACAAGTGGTAGATTATTACTGGGCGTTCTGCATTTTAAGCTTGATCCAAAAAGTGCTRCAGATGAAGTGGGGAATCTCTGCTGAGCTGCTTTCCCAGTAAGATCATTKGTGCAGGGATGAATACGCTGTGCAGAATGTCAGCTATGTAGTAAAATTCCACTGCAGAAGACATTAAATACATTGTTTAATCAGTTATTTGGAGAATGTTCCCAGATTCAGTGCTGCTTTCTCTGTCAGGCTGTGAGGATGGAGACACAGGCAGGCTGATGAGAAGTCACTTGGACTTACTAAGAAAAGTACAGTGCTTTTTTTTTTCTCTAAAAAAAGTTGAACTTGCTTTTTCATAAAGTAAAATGATATGGGTTTAGTCTGCACTCAGGGCTTCTCCTGAGCTTTGCTAGCATTGAGGACTTGCTGCTGCCATCCTTTGCCATCACAAGCCAGCACAAACTGCTGTGTTTTCAGAACTAAATGCTCTTATTTACACATAAAATCTTGGAGGTTTTTAAAGCTGATTTTTTTCAGGGACGTTCAGAAGTCAAGCTGAGCACTGAATCCAATTACAGCCTCCCTCTTTAATAGGCACATTAAATCACTTTTTCAGTGAGTGCTGTATTTTCAGCTGTAACAGAGCCTGGTTGGGTTTCAGTGCTGTCTGATGAAACAATGTGGTGGGGAATCTGCTCCCTTCTCCAAGTGTCTTGTTTGGCTTGAAGGAGCTTTTTAATAGTTCATCAGCAGAGCCTTCAGGGCAAACTGGGGATCTCTATTGTATTTTAAATTATTCCTCTTGCCTTTTTTTGGATCCCCAGACTCCAGGGAGGGGCTGTGCAGGGTGAAAACACGATGAAAATGCCATACATGACTCTTTCCACTGCTCACTKAGATGAGCACTTTTATTTTCCTATAAATATCTGTATGTCTGGGGGAACTGCCAAATAGCTGCCTTGTGAGGCTTCCTCACAGCAATATATCTGAGGCTCTTTGCACTTCGTGGACCTCCTTTCTTCTGGAGCTGCTTCTAGTTTTATTTCTGTGAAACCTCCGATGAAATGCCCCTCCCTGAGCTGTTCATTTGGAGGGGCAGTTTGTAATCACTGAAGATTTCCTCACTGGAGAGGAGGCTCGAGTCAGGGGCAAGTGCTGACCCTAAAGGAGCTGAGAATTGGGTTTAAGGTTCTGCATTTCCCACCGCCCTTGCTTCTGTCCCTTGTTCAAAAACGTGGCTGATGTTTGTGGCTGCTGCAGCCTGGAAAAAGGAGGTTCTTGTGTCTCAGCTGCAGTTTGAGAGCTCAGCRGAGCTGGCAGTGGGTGTGAAGGGGTGACAGAGATGTGCGATGCTGTCGGAGGTGGGGTCTGAGATGTGCTGAGCAGAGGAAGCTGCAGTGCTKCTTCTTCTGATGGCAGAGCTGAAAATCTGCAGATATTGCACGATTCTCTTGCTACCTCACAGTGGGGAGGTGTCTGTCATAAAAGCCCCAGGTGTGGGGCTCGGTAATCCAGCCCTTTCCTTGTGCAATAACCACTCGCTAACAACTTCTCCTCGCTTTCCCTAAATGCTCTGTTTGTTTCCTGGTGATAATTGTTGTACTCTGCCCTTGAATTTACTCTCTCTTCCTAACCTGGCATCCCAGCGCTGATTAAAGGCTGTAAGTCATCTGTTTAATRCTTTAATGACCTGTCCTTAGAGTCCTGACATTGCAGGGTGCATCAACAAATCAACAATGCTTGGCACGGTGCCTGTGGTTTAATTAGAAATCCTCAAGTTTTATGAGTTTGCAGCCATTCTTTCCCACTTAATCAGAGTCTAGCAAATAATTCAGCAGAAAACACATGCAGGTTTTACACTGGCCTTTCCCTTTTTTTTTTTTGGAAAGGTTGAATGACACAGGGCAGTCTTAATTTTCCAGATTTTGAGGACTTATCCCTTTTCTTGCCTCTGGCTCTGCCTTACCACRTTCTCTGAAGATTTTCCCAGCTGTGGAAGGATTTGTAGAACACTGATAGATTTTAATTCAGGTTGCTGGCCTCTGGCATGGAAAGATTTTTACCATGATGGTTAAAACAAGAGCATTTCTGTGKGGTTGTAGTTGTTGAAGATGGGAAGAGCAGTGAAGGCAAACAGTGCTCCACATCATTCCATGGGAGCAGTCCCTGAGAAAGGGTCACCTTGACAATTCAGGCGTCTCCATGGGTGTGTTCCCTCCTCATACCCACAGTGATGGTTGACTGAAAGTGCTTTTGATCTCAGATGAGGCTTTGTGCTGCACCCCTGTGTCATTGCCATCCACCCTGCTGCTCCGTGACTGCAGCTCTGCAGTGTTTGCCCAGTGCAGAACTGAGGTGCTGGGACATTCTGGCCTGAGGCCCTTGGGGAATCAGCACAACTTGTTGAAGATGTTGGATTCTGTTGATTCTAATCTCTCCTGCTTGTGCTGGAAGAAAAGACTCGGAGTGTCAGCTCTGCTGCCTATCCTGGCAAGCAGATGGAGGTTTTGGCAAGTGTTGTTTGGCCATGTAGTCCCTACAAGTTYTCTGAGGTGCTGAGCCACAGGAGCTTCTCAGCTGTGCCTGGTTCAGCTCTGCCTTGCACCACAGCAGACTGCTTGCATTGAATTTCTATAAAAACTSTGAAGGTCCCTTGAGAATAATTTACTTTTTGAGCACTTCAGCTTCTGCTCAGCTGATCTGAAAGAAGAATCTGTAGGTTTGACCAAAGGTTTTGTAGAGGAAGGTGAATCCTCCTCYCTGTCCCACCAAAGGAGCTTTATTTAAAACTCTGTGTTTCAAAAATGGGTCCAGCTTTGTTSAAGCTGTGTAGTTTGCTTTTCCCATTGCACACCATGGGGATGTCTGTAATTTAGCTGTCAGAGCTCTGAGGGTGTATTGAAAGCCCTTTCATTACCCACCTGCTTTTGTGTAGTAAAGAAGTCAAACTTTAACAAAAATGCCCCCTTTATCTTGATGGCATCTACAGGCTTAGTGCAGGTTCTATTAACTGTTGAAATGTTTTCTTTATTAATGCTGGGTGCCTGGCTGAGAATATTAATACACAGGAGGTGCAACACTTGTGTGGGTTCTGAAAAACAAGGCAGAACCGGGTAAATCCAGTGAAGTCATGAACAGCATTCAGCTATTTCCTGCATGCTGTTCATTCACTGTCCTGAGAAAACAGATCACAAATCCAGGAAGCTCAGAAGTATTTGGGCTACACCAAGAGTTTCTGCTAACAAATGGCTTTTTARAGCACCCTTCTTAACTTCTGATCTTTAATGCAGTGTGTGTTTGGCAGAGGTGGGGCACCAGTCTGCCCTGTCTCTGCAGGTATCCTCCAGGCCTTTATTGCCATTCCACCTTGCAGGCTCCTCTGGTTCCTCACAAATACCCAATCTTTAGGGTTTTTTTCTTTCTTGGAGGCTGCTTAGGTGTGTCACCTGAAGCAGCAGATTGTAGGTTTATGTTGGAGGAGACCTTTAAAGCCCATCCAGTTTGCAGGGACACCCTCCCCTGGACCCCACTGCTCAGAGTTCCCCTCCAAGCTGCCCTTTGACTGTTCCCAAGTTTAGGGCATCTGCCACTGCTCTGTGCATCCTGTCCCAGTGTTTCACCCCCCTCACACTGCATTTCTCACTTCTTGTCAGAGTGGAAACTCTCTGGTGCTGTTKTGTGCCCAGGCTGCTGAGCAGGAGGCTGTGCCTGCTCTGTGCCCACTCTTTGCCAGGGCAACCAGAGGTGATGGAAAGAAACACTTGGAACACTTAAACTGAAAGTGTCCATGACCTCAGGCTCTGCCTGAGTAATTGTGGCCATCTGAGAGGTTGGCACGGTGGGAGCAGACCCCATCAGGTGACAAAAATGCCTTGCTCTGTGTTTCTCCCCTCGCTGTTTTCTGTGCAGGTTTAAGCTCTCGTACCTGTTGGGGTTGAGGGGTTRGAGCTGGATGGTTTTTAAGGCTCCTCCCAACCCAAACCATCCTGTGACTCCATGAAAGGYACAGAACAGGTTGATGCTGCACTCCTCCCATTTGGGGTTTGCTGGAGAAATGAATAATAAACAGCAAAGCTGAAGGATCTGCCCTGAGCACGCCTTGCTCACCTGTGCACCCACAGCTTTGATGATTTGTTTGACTTTTCTCCAAAAGGTCATAAAGTTTTAAGAGAGGAACATCAGAAAACAGCCTTTATTGCAGTTTCTCAAAATCCTGTGCAATTAGTGGCTGTGTAAGGGATCCTTCTGACACTCCTGCTCTAGGATACAATATTTCAAATGGGAAGTTTTGTGTGTGTGTGTGTGTGTGTGTTTTCCCCTCCTTGCAGGAGTTTCTCCACACTAACTTTGTCTTTCCCATAGTGCTGGCTGATCCAAAACTTGGTACAAAGCAACCATGAAAATATAAACAGCATTCCCTAACCCTAAWGGGCAAAAAACCCCTTTCAGGGTAGTTTTTGAGGGTGTGCCATGGAGCAGCACCCAGCTGGATCAGGCTGGCTGCAGTGGGATTCATTTTGAGAAGCTGGAAACCTGCTGCAATTATTCATGTGCCTGAAGTGGTCAGGTTTGCAGTGAATGATTGACTGGGTGGGAGAGTTTGAGAAGAAAGTTTTTTGATTGTTTTTTTTTCCTCTGTGTGGAATGGTTTCAGGGAATGCACATCATCTTGAACCATGCAATTGTGATGTGCTGGGGACCTGAGTCTGAAAAATGTTGGCCTAAGAAGCCTTCACCTTAAAGAAAACCCCCACCAAAATTGGATGAATGCCCTAATTTAATCTCCCCTTCTCCCAAGAAAAGTGATTTTGCCAGCATCTTCTCTGGCCCTTTGATGTTTTTGGGCAGGGGTTGGTTTTGCAGTGGGCAGAGGAGGTGACAATGGGGCTGCAGTGATAAACACACAGCTGCAGGGGAGAGGGGGGATAGAAAATTGCTTATTTTTGCTAGACTGGCCACGAATGCCGTTAGCTTATTTCCCAACTCAGTGGGCAGTCAAAACCAATAAGCAGTCAGGTGTATTGTCCTGGCAGCTGGGGCTCTGCTCTGCCCTGACCTTTGTGTACCACCAGGGATGGGCCCACAAACAGAGCTGCAATCCAGCCCAGTTGCTTGGCAGTCTTTAATAATGCTCTGTGCTTGCTCTGCAAAACTGTTTAGTTTGCTAATTCCTGAGGCTGGAGCTAAAGGAGGGATGAGAGGGTGGGGAAGCTGCATTCCTCTTCCCACTGACTGAAACAGGGGCCAGATCTTCCCTGTGYTGGAGTCTTGATTTTGCAGGACAGAAAATCTCTTTCACCTCAAGCTGTGCTAGAAGCCAGAAARTATTCTCTGAAATATTGCACAGACACTTGGAAGATATCCTGGCCCTAAAGCTGTGATGTGTTATGCCTGACCTTGGGGAGGTTTAATACTGGCTTAGAAAAGCTGCTGCCCTGTGTCAGCCTTGATCCAGTTAWCCTTTGGTGCTGGTTCAGATTTGTGGAAGGATTTTTTTTGGTATGGGCACCTCTTTTATGGGGTTTGAGCATTAACTCCTGCAATGGGCATCACCTCTGGTGTTTGCCCAGCTCCTTTCTGTACTGAAGCCCTGAGAGCTGAAGTGGTCAGTGGTGCTGGGAGGTGCACAGGCATCCCATGGCCCTGCCAGGACCATTCCTGTTTGCAGCTCTGCCCCACCACARCTGCTGGCAGCTTTATCCATCTCTTTTTATCAATCTCTTCTATCTGCAAGTGGATGTCAGAAATTTGAGAGAAAAACAATGTTCCTATGTAGAACTGGTGGATGACCTTGATATGACCAAGCTTTTAAGCAAGAAGAGGTGATCTCAAATCTTTTACTGTTACAAAGGAGAAGTTTTAGGTGGCTTTTTTCAAGGTGAACTGAACAATGTGACAGCATCGAGGATCTCTCACTGTGTAGATGCAGCCCCTGCTCAGCCCTTCTCAAGAACAGGCTGATCAAATCAACATGGCTTTATAATGAAAACTGGCCTTGTTCCTTCAGAGCTCTCCCACATATCAAAAAGAATTTGATTTCTAGCAACAGGAAGGAGAAGAGGCTGTGTGGGGCTGAGTGCACATATCTTCTTTTATTATTATATTTTTTTAAAACTCACTTAATCTTTGATCTGTCATTACTGCAGTCCCAGGGTTTAACTTTAACCAGCCACTTGTTTCTTAATTCTATTCCTCTGCTCCRTCAGAGGCATTAATGGACCGGACCGAGGGGGAGGAGGGAGGGAGGGAGGGGAGGCTTTTGTGTTCCTGGCAGTTCTCCAGCCTGGTTGTAGGTGCTGGCTCCAGCCTCTGCTGGCCCTGGCAGGGCAGGGAGCAGTGCTTGGCTGCACAATTCCCCCAGGGCATGGCAGTGAAAAACACCTTACTTGTTCTGCTGTGCAAGCACTGCCTGGCAGTGTGTGCTGTGTGAGCTATCACAGACACAGCCCAGCAAGACATCAAAAAACTTTMTAACTTCACTTTCCCTGGATCTGACCCATGCCAGCTTTCACATGGCTTTGGCATGACGTTTGCTGTAGAAGGAAGAAATGTTTTCAGGGTGAATTTGGGGAGGGGATGAGCCAAGCCATAAATCTTTGTGGGATTTGAGTCAGGGGCAGCATTTCCTTTGGTGCTGTGTGGCAGGGGTGCAGTTCTGCAGCTCAGAGGGGATCACAGGAGCCCCTCGAGCATCCAGAGGCACCTCTGACTTCCAGCAGCTCATTCCTCCTCGTGCTTCCCACTCCTAATCCCCCCTGGGCCAGGTTGGAGGAAGGAGGGAGGTATTTTCTGTGAGATAGTCAAATAGAGCTGCTTTTTTATGGCTTTATAGTGGTGTCTTGTGCACGTAGAGCAGGAGGAATTCCCAGCAGTTATCTTGCTGCCATCTTTCCCCTTTAATTGCAGTTAGGGARGGAGAAGAGGAAAGCAAAAATAATAATAATAAAACAAAAAAAGCAGATGTGTACAGGTGCTGCTTGCACAGGAACATGGGCTGCTGTGGCTGCAGACACTTCTCATGTGCCTGGCTCTGCTGCTGCACTGAACAGAGAGGAATTGAACAGGACATCTGATCTGCTGAGTGGGGCTTTTTGGCCACAGTGTCTTCAGTGTAAGTGAGGGTTTTTGCAGAGCTGTGATGCAATGGGTAAGTGCAGGAGCTGGGATTTGGCACTGCCCCAGTCCCCATTCTGTCTCTGGCCACCCCAGTGCTGGGCTTTGCCACACAGGGGAAAGAGGAGGCACAGACAGAAGTGTCCTGAAGCTGTGACACTGCCCATCATTTCTCCTGGGCTGATGCAACTCCTGCACGGAGGTAGAGCTCAATAATGCTTAATGCTGCTTGAATAAAAACTGCTCTGTGGGYTTTTCCTTCCTTCGGTTTTGTTTTGTTTYAAATTTTAAACAAATGGCTGTGCTTCTAGCTGACCTTTCAGCTCATTTGTCAGAATGGCTGCTGCATCTTGGAACAGCAAAAAGGCACCAATCCCAAAAATCCCAAAGGATCCTTACGTGCTCTGTGGCTGCTGAGCCAAGCTCCAGTTTGGAAGCTGCTGCAAATGGAACTTGCCTAGTACCAAATCTCTTCCTCACRTTGTTTACACAAATAGTTAATCTTTGGTACTTGGGGACTTTAATGCCCTCTTGGAAGACAGTTCTGTGAAAAGATCAATTTCTGGTTTATGATCTCTTGTCCTAACGTTTCTCAGAACACAAAGGTCATCACATCTCTAATGGGGAGGTTTTACAATTTGCTTTTTTTATCCTTTCTGCGCAGGAAGGAAGTGGTATGAACTCGATTCTCTTGGCACAGTCCATGCCACAGCCTGCAGAAGTCTGCATTTCATTAAATTCATTTGCAGGTTTAAATTGTTCTTGGCCAGTGTCTGYATTTTCCAAGTTACTCCTGGAAACTTGTACATATGTGCAAGTTGAACTGGGTGTAAGAAAGGAGCTGAGGCAAGGAATGGGAGGTGACACTTCCWTTTCTGGAGGGATAAAATCCCTGGTGTCCTTTCTCCATCCAGAGAGGTCAGGGAAGGATGTCCACTGCAGCATCATGAGGTTSTTTCAGCTGCTCCATCACCACCTTGTCCTGTACCAAACCTCGGCTGTGTTGTGGCTGGAAGAAGAAGG
The DNA here is from genome assembly GCA_902810485.1 of Alauda arvensis. Classification (NCBI taxonomy): domain Eukaryota; kingdom Metazoa; phylum Chordata; class Aves; order Passeriformes; family Alaudidae; genus Alauda; species Alauda arvensis. The sequence goes on from CADDXX010000754.1 coordinate 59,346, forward strand.
GAATCTTTTTGTCTCTGTGCTCATGATCCTTGTSCCAAGCTGCCTCTTCTGCTCAGCACAGGGGCTCAGATTGTCTTTCCAGCAAACAGGGGGATGGACACTTCTGCCTTCAGGAGAGCTCTAAACTCTCTCATTATGTTACTCACAGCATTCACCTTGCATTCATCAAAGCACAGCCTCATTGTGGCCTTCCAGTGCYTAAAAGAGGGCTGRCAARAAAAAGAGAGTGTTTTTTTACATGGGCAGATAATGATAAGATAAGGGGTAACCGTTCTGAACTRAAGGAGGAGAGATTTAGATTAGATACTGAGGAGAAATTCTCTGCTCTGACGATTGTGAGGTTACTGGTGAAGCTGTGGCTSCCCCCATCCCTGCAAGTGTTTGAGGCCACGTTGATGGGSTTTGGAGCAWCCTGGGACAGTGCAAGGGGGTGGGAATGAGGTGATCTTGMAGGTCCTTTCTGTGGTTCTGTGGTCCCATGTCTGAGGCTCATTGATCCTGGGAGCAGGGCAGGTCCAGCTCTCCTGTTTGCTCCCTGCCTTGSTGTTTTCCTCCTGACACGCTGGAAAAAAGTGCAGTGCTTGCAGAAAGCCCTGTAATCCTACCCCATGCAAAGRCAGGAAAACCTTGTAAAACAAAAGGAGTGATGAGAGAGCTCCTCTGTGTGTTGTGACAGGGTGTCAGGAGTTTCCAGCCCAGCTGTGCAGGGGCTCTGTGTCTCCTGCTTTCCCTCCCTGGGTTGTGTTCAGTGCAGGTGTGCTGGATGCAGCTCTGCTGGCCTCAGCTCCCACCCAGCACCTCCTTCTCAATGTGAGCTGCACTGCCAGATGCATTGATGGGGTTTTGGCTGTGGGGGTTGTGAGGGTTTTGAGGTCGGCTGTTGTTTTGGCTTGCTCAGGAAGAGCTTTCTGAGGTGGCCAGGAAAGTTGAGGTGTCTCAAGAAAGGAAAGGACGAGTCACAGCCTGGTAAACCAGAGTGGTTATCRAGTTCTGGTCCACCTGCACTGCAAAGCAGGTCTTTTGGTTTGGTTTGTGAGCTGTGAGGGGTTTGCTTCATGGAAGAAAAGCTCCTTCAGAGAAGAAGCACAGGCATACTTAAATAATTACAAAGATTTATTTCACTTTATAATTAGTTAAAGCAGGATCAGGGCAAGATTTATTATTATTTTTCTTGCTCATATGATGTTTGTCCCTAAACTCTTGTGTCCCAGCTAAATCACTGATCCAGTAAACAGTTGAGACATCATCATTTTTGCTTAGGAGTCAGAAAAATAATGGAGAAACGCACCATTATTGGAGAAACCACATTTCTATTTTTATCAGCTGCTCTGGGAAGTGTGCACTCTGTGTTTCCAGGAAGGACACTCATCCTGTGATGCCCTTTCCAGTCTGGCTGCTGCCAGTTGCAGAGCTGGCAGCAAGAATTTGAAAAGTGTGGGTGGGTTTCTTTGTTCCAAGTGAGCTGATGCTGATGTCAGGCTGAGGGAGAGGGGGCTGTGGCCCCACACGGGTGTACAGGGACTGCAACAAGAGCCATCTGAATGTCTTGTGGAGAAAAGACTGCTTGTTTTAATCAGGAGATTTAAACAGAAAATTACACCTCAACCCTGCCTGGACCTCCCTGGTGGCTTTTTGATGCTTGAAAARGGTCTGATTGCTCATCAAAGGCTTGTTCAGAAGTGCTGAGGTGTGGGTGACGTGTGCCACGGAGGTGCAGATGAAGAGCTGTGTGTTCTCCTCCCCCAGCATCCACACCTTCACCGCGGCACGCGTGCAGCTCCTCCACSAAACCAAAGGGCATCCCTGGGTGAAGTGGTTTTGTGCTATTGCTTTGTGTTCAACGTTTTCACTTCTGCTTCAAACGTGTCTCTTCCTGTGCACGCTGCCAGCCCAGGGCTGGCTGTTCAGCACAGCCTGTGTGAGTTCTTTTGGGCTCCCTGAGTTGGGGTGGTGAGCAGGGACCTGCAGCTCTTTGGGGCGTGCTGATCACTCCATGCCATGGAGCGCAGCGAGAAAAATCTGGACAGGCAGAGGAAGCTTCTTTCTTGTGGGCTGCAAGCTGGTTTTTTGGGGTGAGGTCAGGTCACTCCAGACCCACGGGTGGCTGTTGAGACACCAGTGTTTCAAAAGAGGAGCAGGCCCCTTCATGTGGTTTGTGTGACGCCTGCAGSCAGAGCCAGCGCGTCTCGCTTGCGTGTGTCCTGCTGCCATCCATCCATCCATCCATCCTCCACCACGGCCCCTCCATCACCCCCTCCTCCTCTCTTCCTAGCAAAGAGGGGTTGCATGCACCCAAACCAAAGGAGGAAGGGCTGGGGCTGTGTGTGTGTGAGCTGAGACAGGCCAGCCACACCTCCCAGCACTCCTTGGGCAGCGTGCTGAGCTAAAGGGGCTCTCAAATCCATCCATGATGTTGGGGRAAACCCTCTCTGGGCAGCCCAACTCCCTGGTGCTGGTGGAGCAACCACCTGAGCCTCGTGGCATCTCCTCAGGCCACATCCCTGTCTCTTTTTAAGCGTTTCTGCCTCCCTGTGGAGAGCTCCAGGAGAGGAGCAGCGCTGTGTGTGTGACAGAAGTGTTGGCCAACAAGTGTGGTCCCATTGTCAGCATCACCTCGTCCTGCTCAGTCACACCAGGTTCAGAGGGCAAAYCGCTCAGAGCAGCTGGGACGTGGCTGCTGCCCTGTGAGGAATGATGGAATTACATCTCCCTCAGCAGGGAGGGGAACAGAGAGGCCTTTGGAGGCTGGGGCGTTGGAGGGAGRGGGCTGCCTCAGGTTACCTCAGGTCAGGATTCTGTCAGGATCCATCAAAGGCTCTCCCAGGAGAGTGGGCAGCCGACCTGCACAATGCAGGCTTTGTGCCACTGCTGCTGGAGTTGAGATACAGGCATCTGGGCTTTAGAGGACTTCAGTAAAATGTTGCTTTTCTATGGTTTTTTCCCCCCCACCTTTCTCCTGCTGCTGGATGAATTAAAGGCTCCTTGGCTCGTGGAGTTTAAAGGAATTAAAGCAGCTGAGGCTGAGATTGTTGTTGCAAGTTCCTAGGCTTGTTTCTGGATGTGAGAACCTGGGCAGCCCTCGAGACATCCCCAGGGAGTGAGGATCTGCCAAACACAGCTTGCCTTGTTYAGCAACCAGGCCCAGATCCCCAGAAAATGAACATCTTCACCTGCTGTGCATGAGTGAACTGCTTTTCTTGGGTTTTATTTTTTTTTTTGGTAGTTATAAGGATGCTTCCTGTTCTAGCCCGAGGTGTGTGTGTTATTGTGACCTGTGGATGGAGCAGAGCACCTGCTGCCCAGCCCAGAGGGAATGGGAGCTGAAAGCTGCAGCTAAAGCCACCAACTTTTGTGTTAAACACACAGATTCCTTCATGGCTGTGAGTCAAAASAAAGTGTAGGCATTGCCACCTCCTAAAGATTTAGTTCCTTTTATGAGCTTTTATAGGAATGAGGCTTTGCTTGTAGCCAGTGGATGTTATTTGCTTTTTAATGGTCCATTTACCTCAGCACTAATCCCTCACAACTTGCTTTCCATCTGTGCTTCCATACCTTGTTTTTTGCCACTTGCAAGATCTATTTGATACTCTGTGAATGCAGATGTGGGAGTTGTCCCACAGAGGAGGAKTTTTTTTTGTCCTCATCTGTCTGGAGTTGCAGAGATGAGTGGTGGAAAGTGGTTGTTGAAGCAGCTCACATGCCACCACACTGCTGTGAGTCAGCTGGACCTGAAGCAGGTTTTAAAGCAATGATCTGGTGTGAGCAATGCTGAGCATTTTTAATTTCCTTTTGCATTTAAAAAGGCTGCAGGATTTTGCCTAGGGTCCTCAATTAAAACGATTTGATTCTGTGTACACACAGAGATTTGTTCATTTGATTTATTACTGTGTCTGTCTGTTTAATTTGAAGGAACCACTTTTAAAGCATTTTGTTTTTCATCTCTGGTGCTGTTGGTTGTGCTGCACTCCTCTGGAGARCAGAAAGGCCTGAGTCATTTTGGTGTTTTCAACTTTCTGATGGGGCTGGATGAACTACAGAGATGTCTGGTCTAAACCAAGACTTTAAAAGGCTGAGATGCCTTTTTATGATGAGGTCTCTTTCCAGAAGGAAATATCTGAAATCCAGCTGTGGGTTTAGAGGATGTCCATCAGCTGTGCTTTGTTTTGGAGCTCGTGTCCRTGTGGAAATGCTGTGGGATTTGTGCAGGATCCCTCTGGTTGATCTAAGCCAGGTCCTCATTTGGACAGAGGGAGCTGGGGAAGAGGGAATCTTGCCCTGGATGGATTTGGGAGGTGCCATGAATGGAACAACTCCACAGTGGGATGTTCAGTGACTTCCACACTGAGACTTGCCCAGGGAAGTGGTGGAATCACCATTCCTGGAAGTGTTCAAAATGTGTGTGGGGATGTGGTACTTGGAGTCAGGGGTTAGTGGTGAGCAGTGCTGGGTTAATGATTGGACTCAATGACTTCAGAGATCTTTTCCAACCTAAATAATTCCATGATCCTGTTACAAGCTTCATCTGACAAAGAAAATTGTATGTTTGGTTTTAGCCACTGATCAAAATCTCTTGAGTCTAAAACTTGAAGTATCTTTATCCTGAATTTATTCTGGTACTCCAGTTATGTCCAGACTTCATCTAGTTCTGCATTTCTCATTGTATTAAACATTTTCCAAACTTTTCTGAGAAAGGGAGCTGAAATGGGATGTGAGGAAAGAAGGGCAGGGAAAGCTGAACTTGTTTCTGAAAGCTTTGGAGGCATTCAAACCAAACAGAAATGTGATTGATCCAGATGCTGTTTTGCCTATCCCCTGTCTCTTCTTTCGGAGCTTTTTAAACCCCTTGAATTATTCCTTCAAACATCCCTGCCCAGAAATGTGCATTTCACATTTCCTTTAATCCTATTAAGCAGCGTGTTCCACTGTGTATGAATCATCTGACTGGAGCAAATCTGGTGGATTTGGTTCAATAATCCTTCTTTCTGGATCACTGCCTTTCTGGGTCCTTGGAAAAAAGAGGAGATTTGCCATGTCCTGTGGCAGAGAGTGGCCTGTGCTGTSTGACAGGAGGTGACAGAGCACTGCAGGCACCAGCTGCCTCTTGTGTGGACGAGCTTAAATCTTYTTTTAAGTGCAGTGGATAAACTTAGGGAAGCAGGTGTGGGGAGAAGGAAGGCTGTGAGTATTTGGGAGCCTAAACTAAGTGTTTTCAGATGCTGAGCTTCAAAAACTGAAATTTTTTTGGGGGTGGGGAGAAGCAGGGTGGCTTCAGYTTGCAGTTTGGTGATGGGATCTCATCCTCCAGAAGGAGCCCTGCTTTGCTGCAGTCTGTGCCTGTGCTGATCCAGGCTTTCTGGAGGATGTGCTGAGGTGACACCAGGTGACAAACRAGGTGGACAGACTCACTGAGCATGGCCAGGCAGGGCTGATCCTGGTAACAATCAAATTCCTGAACTCCACAGGGTGTCAGAGAAACATCTGTACTGCAACTGCAGCACCTTCTCCTCAGAAATATCTGGCTGAGTACAAAGAGGAGGCACATTCTTGCATTGATTAGATTAGTGCAGATATCCAAGTGTTTCCAGCAGCACAGGAAATGGTCTTTGTGCTGCTTGAGCTCAGACTGATACTGGCTCGAGTTTCCTCTCTGCCTCATCACCCTCCAACACRTGCAYTGGGGWTTTTWTCCTCCCCTCTTTGCCTCCCCCAYKCTGKAACCTCCTGGATCTTTGATGTGGTGGTGACTGAATGGCCCAACAACACTGGACAGAAATTGTAAGAGAGGAGCTTTGCTATAAAAGACACAGGATCTGAAAGCTTTGGAGTGAATTTACAGCAGAGAGCCCTGAAAGTGCACCCAGTGCCAAAATACATTTGGTGTGAGTGCAGTGAGGGTGTGCAGTGTTTGCTGGACAAAACACCCCAGCAGGATTGGTGAGGAGATCTGCATTCCTGCTTGGGTACTGAAATCCCATGGAGGCTCAGGGGTTAACCAGGGTTACCCCCACTTTGTGCAGTGCTGGAGATGCCAGGCAGATCTTTGCAGTGACTGTGAYTGTGCCCATGTTGTGTGTGTCATGTTTTTGTTTAATTTAAATGGTTTATTTATTTAAATTGATTGATTTGCTGCTGTCCAGTCCTTTTTTATTAATTGTGTCCCATTCCTGTGCAGCTCCCTGCCGACCCTGCAGTGACACTGAGGTGCTCCTGGCTGTCTGCACTAGTGATTTTGGTGAGTTGCTGTTTTTCCCCAATCCCTCCTCCTCCCAAAACCACCCAGCAGCCCYCTCCTCACCCCTGGCAGTGACCTCCAGCAGTAAATGTGGTGCTGGGGGGCTGTGAGGAGCTCAGAGCCCTGCCCAGTGGCACCTCCCCAAGTGACACAGCAGCCACAGGGGAAGGTCAGGGATTTGGGTGTTCTAGGAGAGGCCATTGCCTGTTGCCCTACAGTGTTGGTCTTGACAAAAGCCCAAAAGTTTCACTAATTGTTCATGCTTCCCTTTTTAAAAGGGAAATCAGCATTAGCTGTATCTGTGGTGGCTGAAGAACAGAAAGTACATTGTCAGGGAGGATTTACCACAGATCTTCTTGCTAGAATTCTGCATGATTAATGCTGGTTTTCTGATGTTATTATTTTTTTTGTTTAAATTTAATCTGTGGGTGCCCTTTGCTGGACAGATTACAAATATAAACTATAAAAAAATGCAAATATGTGCATTTTTAAGTTTAATTTTTCTGTTTAATTTTAAATTTAAGTTTACTGGATAATCTTATCTCAGCACAACGAAGGACTTGGGCTGCTGTGGTGAAGTCAGTCCCCCTGGCTGCACAGGCCTGAATTTGGATGTTCCAAAGCATTTTTTGAGTGATGAATCCTCAAAACCTTTTTTTTCTGTTCCCAGTGATCAGAGGCTCCATCCAGAACGTGACCAACGAGGCANTAGCTGTATCTGTGGTGGCTGAAGAACAGAAAGTACATTGTCAGGGAGGATTTTACCACAGATCTTCTTGCTAGAATTCTGCATGATTAATGCTGTTTTTCTGATGTTATCTTTTTTTTTTTTTGTTTAAATTTAATCTGTGGGTGCCCTTTGCTGGACAGGTTACAAAAATAAACTATAAAAAAAAATGCAAATATGTGCTGGAGTTTACTGGATAAGATTATCTCAGCACAACAAAGGACGTGGGCTGCTGTGGTGAAGTCAGTTCCCCTGGACCAGTTTGGACCAGGGGTGTTCCAAAGCATTTTTTGAGTGATGAATCCTCAAAACCCTTTTTTTCTGTTCCCAGTGATCAGAGGCTCCATCCAGAACGTGACCAACGAGGCAGAGGAGCAGGAATCCATCATCCACGTGGGTGTCAGCAAACTGTACAGGCAGAAGAGCAAAGTCTTCCAGCTGACAGGGGACAGTGGCAACTGGAGAGGGCAAATAAAGACCTTGCTGGAGTGTGGGGTGAAGCCAGGGGACGGAGACTTCCTCTTCACGGGACGGATGCACTTTGGGGAGGCCAGGCTMGGCTGTGCCCCTCGCTTCAAAGACTTCCAAAGGATGTACAGAGAGGCAAAAGACAAAGGGCTSAACCCGTGTGAGATTGGCCCAGATTGAAAACCCCCCTCCCCTCGCCCCTGTGTGGCCAGGAATGTCTCCTGGCTGCAGKGGGAACTCTGAACAAAGCTGGCCACTGAGGCTGGGCAGAGCTGGAGGCTGAGACCCCGCAGCCTGAGGTGCTCACAGGCTCATGGAAGCAGCAGAGGTACGAGCTCAGAGGGCTGCCAGGCAAGAGAAGGCTGGATTTTTCTTAACCAATCTCGCCCTTACGAATTAAGTTATTATATTTTTTTAGTGACTTCCTTAGGAGAACAAACAAAGAAAACTCCCGTGTCTTAATAAAAAGGAAAAAAAAAAACCCAAATGAAAGCCAAGATGCCTTTGTATCTTTTTAATACTAATTTTTAAAAATGTCTTAAGCTGATGTAGCATTTGGTATGGCATATTCTGTATAAATGGCCAGGAATGTGATAGAGCAAGGTAAAACATCTTAACATTGATGCTTTGTAAAAAGCTTGGTGTACAATTCAAAGTTGTTTCTTATGACAGAAATCTATGGAGCCAAACTCTTATGTGTGTGTGTTGTTTTTTTTTTTTATTTGAAAGAATGTACAATTACTGCCTGCAATTTTTTGTCCAGGCTGGCAAATTCTTTCCATTCCAGAGAAATAAAGGTCCCTGGATTTGACACATGCTGTTTCAAATCTTAATTTTTTTTTCCCCTTTCTTCCTAAGGCCGATCTCRGCCAGTCCAGATGTGCTCATAGATCAGCTCAGGGCTGCTCCCTTACTTTGTGGCTTCTCTGAGCAGAAGCAGAGTTCCTGTGAGGCATTGGGAACCWCTGTGTGTTTTTCAAAGGGGAAGCAGGGAGCTATTTTTGGAGATTTTTTAGACATGTGTGCAGGCCAGGCCTGAGCACTCTGAGTGTTCTCCTCTCTGATGCCAGCAGCATTGTTTTGGGACCAGCTCCAAAGGCAGGCTGCCACTCTGTGTTCAGCTKGAAGCTTTTTTGCTGGCTGGCAGCTTGGTGTGAGGTGTTCATGCCTGGGAGTCCTGGGGGACAGGACCAGGCCACCTGGTGACAATGAAACCCTGGGATCAGGGTGTGCCACCCCTGGCACTGTCCTGGGGGAGGGACAGGRGCTCTCCCCTCTGTCCTGTCCTGCTCTGCCCCATCCCCTGCAATCATTGATGGTGCCTTCACAAGGGTTTTTGTCTCTTGCCCCTGCTCATTCTCCACTGCTCCAACTTTCATTTTAGGCCTCCAGGTGATTTAAATAAAAAGTTCCTGCTCAGTGTTGCTTTCTCCTTGATCCCTGAGCTCTCCTTGGCTCTGAGGTTGGGGAGGGCAGCTCATGGCCTTGGGTGGGTGCAGGAGGTTTGGGATGGATGGTGAGGAGATGTCCCATGACCTTTATCAAGGTTGTATCAAAATACTGGCCTGAAGTGAACCCAAAATCCCTCTGCAAGTGTTTCTGTGGACTCCTCTCAGCAGGATTCACTCTGTGGGCCAGTGGGAGAAGGAAGAGTTTATTTTAGCTGTGTTCAGGTGATCCTGAGAGGCTCCAGGGCACTGTGACTCTGCCAAGACCCCCAAACCCCMTCCAGCACCCACCTCTGCTGCTTTCCAGCCTCCTGTGAGCCAAAGCCCCAAACCCAGCATCCCAATCTGTGCAGCTCGAGGTTCCCTCCAGCCTGCTTAGAATTTGAAGAGAATTGGGCCAGGACCAGTAGAGGGGTAAAATGGTTCACTCCAAYCCCTCTCTGTGGCCTTGCTTCCACTTTGAGGATCTCAACCCAGCCTTTTTCAGGCTTTTAAGTGATTTAACCCTGAGATAACTCATTAGCACAGCTGAGTGGGTGTTTCAGAAGCCCTGCACCTCTCCTCTCCTGTTGTTTTGTGAGCTGCTTCCAGCACTGAGTGCTGGCAGGATGAGGAGAGAAGAACAATATGTTCCTGGAATTGTGTCCARCCTGCCCACTCTCATCTTCCTCTGCAAGGCTGTGGGAGCAAGGGGAAGAGGCTGAATTAAGTGTTCAGCCAGCATTTTATGGGGACAGTGCAAGCAAAATACAAACAGTTGGGGAGGCTTTGGCCCTGGGGCTCCACCCTTGGCTGCAGTTCARTTCTTATGGCAGTTAAAGTTGTTTGTAGACCTCTTTCTTTTTTTTTTTTAATACCCTTTGCACCCTGTGCTTTGTRCAGAGGGAGGTGAACACAGGGATTTCACTGCCTGCCCTAAAATCCAGCTCCCAAATGCTCACCCTCAAGTCTTTCAGACATGATTATAGCTTGCCTTGTCTGGCAGAGGAGTCAGGGATGGAAAGGACGGATTAAAAACGCTCACATGTGCTGACTGCACTCTSTAATGAGATGTAAATGCCACATTGGTGCAGCATCGTGTGAGGACATGCTCGTTGCCACCTAATGAAAGGCCTGGGCTGGAGGTGACTCAGGACTGAGGTGGAGCAGGTGCTTGCACAGCACTGCCCTTCGGAGCACTGCAGCTCTCTGAAGATGAAGGGCTTCCTCTCCTTGAACCTAAGGAGCATAATTGAGTTCCTCTTAAGAGCAGCAGGCTGACTTATCTGTTCCTTAGGAAGCAGAACTAATGAACTTGAATTGCCTCTGTAAGAGCCCTTTCCAGTTGGGCAACAGCACCCAGAAATAGGCACCAGGCATGTGCTGTGCTCCTGTGGCTGAACTCTGGCAAGTGT
>CADDXX010000754.1:78790-94436 GCA_902810485.1 Alauda arvensis
GGAGGAGTCTTATATAAGCATATGTTGGGCTGGAAATTTTTTTTTTTTCTGAGTATTTTTTTTGGCAGGGAGCTGCTGGCACATGAGACAGAACTCAGAGCCATCAACTGTAGCTGTGATACAGATGTTCATTGCCTGTATAATCTTTCTCATATCAAGCAATTACCCCGAAGCCAATTTCTTTATTTTAAGCACCTTGTTGTGGGAACAAAGCTGTAAATGCATGAATTGCTGAGTTCCCTTATACCTTTTTTACAGTAGACAAACAAAAAAAAAAAAATCAGCACAGGGCCTCAGTGAAAATCAAACATGAGGGCTGTTCTAGATAAGAAAAGACAGACACTAACTGAGAGTTTAAAAAAAAAATTTCCCTCTCCAAAGATACTCTGGAGAAGTGCCAATAGCACATAGCTGCATGGAGACTAAATAAAACCAGGTGAGTTTCCTGCCATTGTGGAGTATCAAATGTGATTTCCAGTTGTGATGGACGTGCTGTTTCTGCCAGGATCATCTGGAGGTTTTCATTTTAGGACTTGTTATTTTTCTTGGCCTGATACAGAGCTCCAGCCCAGAGTGCTAAAAGGGAACKTTGCAGCAATGACATTCAGATGAGGAAAAAATGCCATTATCAGGCTGAAAGGATCTTCCTGCGAGAAGGTTTTTCTATCTCAGGCGTAGATTTTAGGATTGCTTTGAATGCAGAACAAATGGGAGGGTTTGATGGCAGGAAGCATTAGCACTGATGCTCACTGCAGAGGCAGGTCACATCCCTTCCAATTAAAAACCTGGCACACTCCAATAATATCACTGAATAACTAGGTGTGAAGCAGAGATGCAGATCAGGCTGTTTTGCACTTCTGAAGGGATTACAGGGAGGCTGGCAAGCTGCCCTGCAACAACAGCAGCAACAAAAACCCAGGCAGAGAGCGTTCCACTCTCCCAGAGCCTGTGCAGGGTGGAGCAGGACAGGGGGATCTGCCCTGGGTCCAGAGGAGGGCAACAAGGCCTTGATAACCTGGAAAACCCTGTGAAGGACAGCTGAGGGAGCTGGGGTTGTTTAGCCTAGAAGAAAAGAGGATCAGGAGGAACCTCATCACTCCCTACAACTCCCTGGAAGGTGGCTGTGCTCAGGTGGGGTTGGTCTCTTCTCCCAGGCAGCCACTGACAGAATGAGAGGACACAGCCTTAAGCTGYGACAGGGGAAGTTTATGTTGGACATCAGGAAAAAAATTATTCAATAAGTGATTGGGCACTGGAATCATCTGCCCAGGGAGGGGGTGGAATCCCCATCCCTGGAGGTGTTTAAGAAAAGCCTGGATGTGGCACTCAGTGCCAGGGTTTAGTTGATGRRTCTGAGGGCCATGAGTTCCTCACAYGGGGCMCCAGTTGTGCCAGGGTTTAGGTTTTCCTTTCAGCCTCACTGYCAGCCAGGAGCTGAATGCATGAGASATTAATTTCTTCATRAGGMTCAGGTGTTCATTAATTCTTATCCACMTCRCAGTCTCACCAGCTGTGAGTTCTGCACTCTGACTAACCAAGCACAACATGGAGMYCMTTCTCTATCTCTACCACRTCTTTTCAAGGACAAATCATCCAATTATGAAGTGCCACCTAAATTATTTTTACTTTAAACTCAATAACCAACTACTYRTGGTCCACATGGYRGACTTCTCTAACCAATCAYAAAAACTGCCCAAACYCATGRAGAAGAAGGTGAGGAAGRAAGTSAAAAGAAGGAYTCAGACAWYACCYYAAAYCCTCCATCCTGGCTCACACACRTTGCTGTACACTAAAATCTTAGATCTAAGTTTTTCACCCTGTGAGATCACRCACTTCTACAAACTCCACACCCAYAATCTCAGTGCCATCACTCAGTGTTGGACATGGGGCTGTCCCCAACCCTTGCATAGCTGKRAATGTTGGAATACAGACTACAGRGGACTCAGGCTGGGATTTATCTGCTTCCTTCCAAGTCCTTTCCTCTGCTCACACCCTGGAGAGCTGTGAGGGCAGTGCATGCACACATCCTGCAGACCCAAAAATACTCTGCCTGATGCCTGGAGGAAGAASTATTTTTCACAATTGATCAGCTGCCAGAAATCCTCTTCAGCTCCTCTGGCCTCTCCCTCTGTTGTCCAACACKCTGGAGGTGTTTTGGAGCATCTGGGTCTTCATCAGACATGAACAATCAGGCATTTGAGAACTGAGGGATCTGAGGAGCCAACCTGTCCTTGGTTGAGAAGAAAATGTTTGCACAAGGGAGAGTGAAAACAACATGCAAAGAGGTGAAATCACAGCCTTTGGGGGAATTTGTCATTGATATCTTTGGGCTGCCTGGCAGTGACTCACAAAGTGGCACAAGCACAGGGGTGAGARCTCTGCTGTGCTAAAGGTGAAAAATGGGCTGGGTGGGGGGCAACTGAAATGCACTCATTTCTTCAGACTGTTGGCTGATGTGTGGAGCAGGAGATGCCCTCACCCACCTGGCAGGAGCTGCCCTGCTGGGCTTATCACCCTGAGCAGCCACAGCACCACCAGTCCCCGGGCCAAGAGCCATTTTGGCTCGGCCAAAACAAATGGCAGCTTCCCCTCTCYCTGCAAGTTTAAAACATAGGTTGTCATGCAAAGGAAATTGTGCACGACGATGATGAATGGCTGTGAAATACCATTTGCCTGAAATATTTCTGGATTCTGCAATTTAGCTGCAAATTACAGAACACCGAGCACAGCCTTACGGGGAGGGTAAAACCAACCCTGCCCCTGCTGTGCTGGGAGAATATTTATGGCTACACCCCTCTTTTCCTTCTCCCACCTCACTCCACAAGGACATTTTTAGCTCTGGGGCATCTTCAGGAGGCACCATTCAGCATGGCTGGGCCCTTGGTGGGATGAGCTGTGGCAGAGGAGCTCTGACAGCTCCCATCTGCTCTGGCCCCTCCTCGAGCTATTCCAAGATGAGCAGAGTGTAGTGCTTGGAAATTGAGGGTTTGCTCAGCAGCCTTGGCTGCCGTGCTGGATGGTGCTGAAGGAGGCATGGCAACAGGAAAGGAATGTTCCCTGTAAAAAGATAACCGCGCTYCGGCCGGGGACGCGGAGCGGCCGGGTTTGTGAAAGCAATCAGTATGTGTCATAATGTTTATTTAACTGGGAGCAGGGACGSTGGAAAAGCCTTGCAGCTGTGGAGGAGCCCAAGAGTGCTGAGAGGGATGGGGAGCAGAGATTTAGGAGCTGTCTTTCCTTGGAAAAAAAGAAAAAAAGGAGAACAAGCTGTGCTGTCAGGGAATCGATGGGGCAGATAGGGGCAGAGCACACGAGGTAGCTCCTGGCTGCTGGCTCTTCTGCAGGGCTGAGGTTGGAGTTTTATTGTCTGAAGTTCACTTTCAGGTTAACAGCTTTGAGGATGTGGTTGTAGCTCTGAAGGGAACAAATTTTAATTCTTTTCTAAACATCAGCTATTTCTGTTTGAGGCTGATAACCTCCTTGGCTGTGCTCAGTGCCAGTGGTAGATGGAAAGATTGGAGCAGCAGAGTGATGCTTGAATTCCTCCAGCAAATAAAAGGGGGAGAACTTGACACCACACAGAGTCAGTGTGGGGCCAARTTCTGGTTTAGCCCATTTCCTGGGGAGCTCTTGGAAAGAGCAGCTCTGGTGTGAGTCCTTCTGCAGAAGGGCAGGGCAGGGCAGAAACAGGACACTGGGTAATTGGTACAGCAAGAGATGAAATCAAATACCAGGCCACTGCTCTGGCAGGGGGATCTGTTAAGCTGCAGAGCAGTGCCAGGGCATCTGGCAAACTCAGTGGACTTGCTGCAAGAGGTAGRCTTCCCTTGCTCCACCCCGCTCCAAAAAAAAGAGGCAAAAAAAGTTTTGCTCCCTTTTTTCTAACAAAAGTTAGAATTGCTTTTGGTCAAAATTGGGAATTACATGAGTCTGGGGGATTTGTTTTTCTTACAAAAAATTCAAACCTGTTTTGGGAAACACAAGCCCTTCCTTCCCTCTGAAAACTGAATTTTAGTCAAAGCCAACCTTTTCCATCAATGAGGGGAGAAGATTGCCTCAGTTGTTCTCAGGCCAGCTAAGCCTCAGTGAGCTTGCATATATATATATAAATATATATAAATACCTGCAATTTGCTGAGCAGAAATGAGTCTGCACTGGCTGCCCAGGCACGAGCCACCCCTTCCCACCCAGCTCTCCAGAGTGGTGGATGAATGGATCCATCCCAGAGGCAGGACAGTGGCTCCTTCCAAACCTTCTCCTTCCCCAAAATAGTGAGAGCCACCACTGCTGTGCCTTCATGGAGGAGCTGGCATGGCTGTGTTCCCTGCAGGGATCTGCAGGAGCACCTCTGTGACATTCCCTGCTTTCCTCCTGCTCCACAACTGCCTCTGTAAAAAAACTTCAGGCTTCCCGGGCTGCCCAGCAGAAAAAAAAAAAAACCATAAAATCCATTTCAGAGACCAAATTGCCCATAATTTACATGCCTCTCCTCACTTTGAAACGCAAGCCGGCTGATGATAACATCAGGAGTGACAGAAGTGGGATCTGYTGCTAATTACAAGCTGACATTATGGTCAAGCAGAGCCATGGGCCCCATCAAAAGCTCATTCAAAGTTGCCTTTTCCCCACTTCAAACACAGGCTGGACACAATGCCCGGCATTTTCCACCTTTGGAAAGAGCAAYCCCTCTGAATTGGCCTGGCAGCTGCTTCTCCAGGAGAAAAACTGCTCAGAGGAGGAGGAAAGGTTGCAACAACCATGGACAAAGCTGATCCTCTCATTTGTTCATCTCTTATGGAGGGAAACAGTGACCATTTTGATTTCTAAAACACCTCACAGGTGCTTTCAAGCTGTCCTAAGGGCTCACCTGGAAATGGTCACCACATCCAGGTGGTCACCTGAGGCAGGGAAGTACCAACCTTGTGTTCCCTCTGCTCCTTTTTGGGAGACCAATGAAGAACTGAGGCACCTTCAGCAGAGAGGCTGGAGGGTTTAAAGAAGGGCAACGAAACTGGTGAAGGCTCTGGAGAACAAATCATGTGAGGAGACCCTGAGGCAGCTGGGCTTGTTYATCCTGGGCAATGGGAGGCTGTCTGAAAGGCTGTGAGGAGGTGGGACTGGTGGCTTTTCCCAGACAATAGGACAAGAAGAAAAGAGTCTCAAGTTGCTCCAGGGAAGGTTTGGGTTGGTTATGAGGGGAAAAGCTCCTCACAGAAAGGGCTGCCAGCATTGGAACAGGCTGTGATGGAGCCACCATCCATGGAGGGATTTAAAACACAGGTAGATGTGGCATTTAGGGACACTGCTGAGTGGTGGGCTGGCAGTGCTGGGTTAATGGGTGGACTCCCTGATCTTAAGGGTCTTGCAGGAGATGCTGCAGCCAGCTCAGGCAACTGGGGGCTGAGAAAAGCTCTCCTCAGCTCTGGTTTTGACTCAGTGGCTGAGCCAGGGAGGCAGGCTGGGCTTTGGTTAGGCTGTGTTTAAAATGGGGAGATGCCAGCCAGCAGAAGGAAGYGTCAGTGCCTTTCCTGCAGGCTGTGGAGCCTCTGCCTCAGGATGCTCTGAGAGGTGAGGTGCATTTCACAGGCTCTGGAGGATGGGTCCCTTCCAGCCCAGGTGATTTGAATGGCTCTGCTTTATGTCCTGAAACCTGCCTGTGGCTGTGGTTTATCCTTTCCCTGCCCTAACCCCATCCAGCCCGTCAGGCTGGGAGTTTTGCTCTGTGAACATCTCTCTGCTGGGTGTTTGAGAAAGCTGAAAATGTCAGGTTGACCTTTTGWGGTTTTTCTTTTCTCAAGGAAGAAGGTTTCCATACAATCCATGCCATGAATCAATCCAAGGGGATGCRTTTTTCTGCACCAGTTAAATAAAAGATCATTAAACCTAACAAATGTTTCCCAGCCTGGCTGCACTTTCACAGAGTGTGCAGCTATAAATATGACCTGTGCTTATAACAACATAAACAACGTGCTCCTCGAAAGCAGGACAGACTAGAGACCTCTTCTTTTTATTTTTAAGCTGCCCAAGAAATATATACACACATTCCTAATATGCTTACTTAAGCAGGAAGCAGACGAATAGTTTAAGATAATGTTTCAGCCTATTGTGAGTTATATGTGCCCCAAAGATTGTTCCCTTCATGGAGCAATTTTTCAAAGACAGAGAGAGAAAAAGCTGAAAAAAATCGTGTCAGTTCCTGAACTGTGGGCAAGACTTGCAGGAATTTCCACTGCATTTCCCTCTCAAAGGGATATTTGAGACCACTGATAAGGGGAAAAGGAGATTAAATAGTCCTAATTCTTTTCATGTACTGTRGAGGCTAATTCCTCTTGCTCTCACCACCATGTCCAGTGGAGTGGCCAGTGCTGATTTCCCCTGCTTGTGGGGAGATCTGAGGGGTGATACGAGTTTGAGGGCCTGGAGAAGGMGGGGGTCAGTTTAAAGAAGGAGGATGCTTAATGAGTATGTAAAGTTTATTCCGGATTTGATCACACCACAAGCTTCTGCTGGGCTCTTTCCCTCTCCTCTGCTGAAATACCTTTTGGCTGACATCACCAGCAGAAGGGGACATCAGAGTGGGTTTGAAATGCTGAAGAATTTGAGAGCTGGCAGCTGATGCAGCCTCATCCCTGGCAGGGTGATCAGGCAGAGGGAACGCTCCTGTGGCATGTGGAGATGGGCTGGTTGGAGCTCCTGCAGCTTTGGAAAAACCACCCCAGACTGGCAAAATGACCTGGTGTGTCCAAGCCAGCCTGCAAAGACAGGGTGACAGCTGTCCCACCCATGCTTGTCCTGGCCAGAGGGATGAGTCTCCATTGCCATGGGCTGGAGAAACCCTCCTCCCGTGCCTCCTGAGTGCTCTGTGCTTCCCATGGGCTGGAGAAACCCTCCTCCCGTGCCTCCTGAGTGCTCTGTGCCTCCCAGGGCTGGAGAAATCCCCCCATGGGTTTCTGAGGGTGCTGCTGCACCCCAGCCCCGGGCACAAATCCTTCTGCTACCCCTGCCTGCAGCAAGGGCCAGGGTGAGGACTTCGTGCCAAGGAGTGCAAAAGGAAAAGCAGGCAGCAGGCAGCTCGCTGGAGCCAAACTCTGCCCTTGGCCACGCTTGAGCAGCCGTGCTGAATTTGATTTTTGTCTGCAGCTCTGCCAGGACAATCCTTTCGCCCTTTGTGCACTCAGTGCTGCCCTGGTGGGGCAGGGGAGCCCCCTGGGCTGGATGGGTGCTGGGAGCAGGGGGAAGAAAGAGGAGCTGTTTAACTTGGGAGATGCTKAGATGGGCTACAAATAGCCTGGCTGGTGTGTGTTCCTGCCTCTCATCACCACTGCGTGGCTGGCCTGGCGCCATGGGAACCCAGAGGGACACTCGTCTGTGCCCATGGCAACGCTCCTCGGGTGTCACTCGCCCTCAGCCCCTGGTGCTGAGCTGCTCTGGTGGCTGCAGACCTCGGTGAAGGCAGAGGGGAGAAGCTTGGGGCTCGTGGTGTCAGGAGTAAATCACAGCTGGGTGAAGGATGAGGATGTGATGGGTGGTTTCCACAGCCTGGGATCCTGCCCCGAGTCAATGGGGGCACTCAAAGCCTGAGGAGCAGCTTTGTGGGGCGTCTTAAATCTGACAGACAGCTCTCTGATAGGCAGATAAAAGGCAAGGATTTATAAGGATGTGATTGGGATGGAGCTGGAGGGTGATTGAARTGGTGGCTGTTGGTCAAAAGTGAAAAGAACCCCCCAGCCTGAGAAAAGGCAAATGTGAGCAAACAGACAGGGGGAACTCTGATCCTCCAGCTGTGAGGAGAAAGGGGGTGATGGCCATCTCTGCCCCCTTCCAGGACCCTGGGGTTGGGGGAGGTCCTGGAAGCAGGACCATGCAACCTACAGCTCATCCCTTGTGTGGGGTCTGCTTGGGGTCTGCCTTCAGCAGCCTGTGGAGACCCCTGCTCAGAGCTGCCTCTGGCCAGCAGGCAAAGAGCTGCTTTGGGCAAGTGCTGCAGTGCCCAGCATGGCCCACAAGCCATGGCTGAGCTCGGTGGGATCAGTGATGCCCCAGATGAGTGCGGGGCTGCTTGCCCAGCTCTGTGCATGGAGCTCTTTCAGGCTGCTGCTCCTACACCTTCATCAGGACATGCTGGGACATCTGAATCCACCCTGAGGTACTGAGATGCCCCAGGCTTGTCCTCCCATCCAAAAAAGCCAGAAAACAGCTTTCTGTGTGTCCCTGGCACTGCAGCACTGTGAGACAGCATCCCTCCCCGTGCCTTTGATGTGGTGTAAACACAGCACAGSGTGCAGTGACCCCGGCTCGGCTGCAGCCTCAGCAGCTTTGGCACAAAGCGGGGAGGGAGGCTCTGCTGGGAGCTGCAGGGGCTGTGGGACACGTCCTGCTCCCCATTTCCTTGGCACTGACCCTGCCGAGGAGGCTGACACAGGGAGCAGCCACTCTCTCTCATTAGGGCTGTTTGCYTGCACAGTGAACTGTGTGTCACGCTGGAAGTGATACTGCACAGGGAAAGCTGTGTCCTCTCTTCCCCCACCCCCTCAGCTTGGATTTACTTGCAAAGAGATACGGGTGAGTTGGTATAAAGTGATTTATGTTTACTTGTAAAGAGAGATGGGTGATTTGGGGAAATAAGAAAGGAGTCGTTAAAGGAGCAAAAAAAAAAATATTCCCAAGTAAGGGAGGAGAAGTAGAGGTTTTACTCTTTTCATGATATTTTGTTTTCAAGGCATGGGGGGTGCGGGTGAAATTGATACAGCATTTTATATAAATCACCATTTGGCTTTCTCAGGCCTCTGCAACCAGAGCTTGTGAGCAGCCAGKGCCCCCCCAGCCAGGCTGATGTCACTGGTGCTGCATGTGCAGGGCCACAGGCAGAAGTTCCTGCTGAATCCCACCCCAGGACACAGCCAGAGCAGTGCCTGCCAGCCAGAGCATGAGGTCACTGCAGGAATTCTTTACATTCTGCCTCCTGCACAGGGTGCCCAGAGCAACCAGAGTGACACCAGAACAATAAACCAGCGCATGGGCAGCTCCAAATGGAGCTGGGGGGTGGTTTTTACTCCCCCTGGTCTTGCTCCCCAGGAGAAAAATGGAGAGAATAAACTGTTAAATTATGCCCTGTCCTGATGGAGGCTGCAGGAAGCCTGCAGAAAGCTCTGGTGCTCGTTAGGAGGGTGTGCTCAGGGGGGCTGCAGGGGCTCTGGCCCCAGCCCATGCACACTCCCTGTGCTCTCCACACTGCAGCCTGCCTGATGGAGGGGGCTTGGGAACTGCTTTGAAGCTCTGCCATCCGTGCTGTGGCTTATTAGCCATAAATAAAAGTGATCCTGTGAGTTCTGAGGCTCCTGGAGCTCAGTTTACTGTTGATGGGTGTCTGGTGGCTCGTTGGAGTTTTATTAATTGTGTTAAAGCTGCAGCCACGAGCTCTGCTGTCCTTGGGAGTCAGGAGAATCCAGACCAGTAAGAAATGTTGCTGGAGTGGGTTCCTCAGGGTGGGACAATCCTGACCAGAGGTTTTCCCTCCCCAGGGTGGGAGGCCTGACCCCTTCCCTTGCTCCAGGAGGTTTTTCCTGGTGTGCAAAGGATTGATTTTTGTGCTACTGCCTTTCTTTCACTGGGGACATCAATGGAGCTCTGTTTCCTTCTGCCCACTTCCTTTCTTTTGCCAGAAGTGAAGTAAGTTCACATCCCAGCCCTGCCTGCCTTGCTGGGTGTGGATCATACCCCAAACTCTGGAGAGGATGGAGTGAGTCTGCAGTGTGACTCCATAAATCCTGTTTCATTTGGAAAGTGGGAATAAAAGACCCCAGTAATGAATTTGAATCCTTAATTAATGATTAATGAWCAGAGCCAAAGAGCCTTCACCTTGCTCACAGCTATTCTGTGGGTGAAGGCTGTCTGTGTTTGATAATTTTATTATTTTCTGTTTATTCTTTTATTTCTAGTGCAGGAGGCTTCGGAGCTCTTTCCATGGATTTTGGAACCAAAAGAGGCTTTAAATCATGCAGGCTGTGACCTCCTGTGCAGCACAGGCCAGAGAACAGCAACCCTTATTGAACCAAAATAAGGGTTTTGACAAAAGCACATCTTCCAAAAACCCATCCAGCCTTGATTTAAAGGCAAGACATGSGAGCAGCTTTGGGAATTGCCTAGAAAAACATGGCTCCTGCAGCTGCCTGGGTGTTTAATGCTATTCTCAGGAGAGGAGGGGAGTGGGAGGGATAACAACCCTTGCTTGTTCTGATGCCTTGGCAGCTCGAGTTTATGACCCCTGGTGTTATCCTGCTTYTAGCAGTGTTTCCCTGAGCTCTGGGTGTTTGTTATTTTGGGCACTGACATGTTTTGGGGTGCCTGGAYAGGTTCAGTGAAGGTCTGGCTTTTCTTTTAGTCTGGCCTGGGCACTGTAAGAGCTGTGTGGAWCCTTCTCACTGGGACACCCAAACCTACAGAAAGCCCACAGATCCTCTTGTTCTCCAGGACAAATYAAGGCAGTGTCCTGCTCCCTGTCCTTGCTTATCTGCTTGGATCTGAGGCCATGACTTCTTTYAGGGAGGTTCCTCCAACAGCTGCCAGATAAAAATGACTTCAGTTCCTCCAATCAGGCTGGTTTGGAACCACAGACAACATGGTAATAACTGCATATTCCTGTCCTTCCACCCAGCCAAATCCTGAGCTGGGCTTTCTTCCTTCCTTCTCCAAATGTTTGAATAAGTGAAGCCAAGTTTTCTTTTTTTTTTTCCTCTTTTTTTTTTCATGAAATAATATTGCCTTGATTCATGTAGATGTTAAATAAACACGTAAAATCAAAGGGCTGAAGCAGGACTGGATGTAAAGCTGAATTCCCATGGTCCTTGGCTTCAGGGGTCTGCTCTCCTGACCTTTATGGCAGGACAGGGTGCCTCTGGTGCTCTGTGGATTTCTCTCTCTTCCCTTCTTCCATGATTTTACTTGGAAGGGGTTCAGGACAAGCAAGACCAAAAAGATTTCCAGGATCAGAGAGGTCCTGAAGCCAAATGGTCCCATGTCATTCATGCTCTTGGGTTTTTGCTTTTCAGCACTGTGGAGGTAGAAATGCCTTTTTCAACATCCCTCTTCTGTGACCCCTGCAGCCTTTGCCCCTTGTTTGTCCCTTTTGGAACAAATCCTTTGTCACTTGTCACAGCTCTCTTATAATCGAGCACTTCCCTTGCTCTCTTCTCTCTTCAAACCAGGGAACCAGGGAACAGCAATTTTTGGGGAAGTGCAGCTGATAAATAGACAGAAGCWTGGAAAAACCTCTCTCACTTTTACCAGAACCTGGGCAGGTTCTTCCATCTTTCATGGCTCTTTCACTTTTGTCCCCTGCTCTGTGCTCGTGCTCTCTGCGATTCCTCCTCTGTGTGCTGGACTCTGCTTTCCAAGTGGGACATTTCACATTCAGATATGTGATTTTATTTTTATTTTTGGCACCACTCCCTCCTTCTCTCTGAACTCACAAACAAACCCTGCAAAGATTAAAGAGCCTGAGCTGACAGTGAAGTCAGGAGCTGCACCCCTTTTCCACGCAGGCYCTTTACCTCTGCCTGGATTTCATGGAGTGCTCTGCTCTCTTTCCTCTTTGGAGAAGCACTCACATCTCCATGTGCTTCCCAAAGCCCCAGGCTCTCCGAGGGTGCTTTGACAATAAATCATCCTATCACCCAATTGCTGYAGTGTTTAATTACCCCCTGCTCGATGGAGACGTCTGGAAACRCAAACAGAAGGGATTCCAGCAGCTCTCCCTGTGTCTGCATGCTGGAACCACATTGTGTGCTCCATTCCCAGTGCTCTGCCACCCCTCCAACATCTGCTGGTGTCACTGCCAGCACAGGGCTGCTCTCTGCACCCTCAGTTCTGTGGGGTCTGGCTCTGAGAGGAGCCAGGGAGGTGGCAGAGCAGGGACTTTGTGCCCTTGCTGATCAGGAACGGAGTTAGAAAGCACAGCATCACCTCCAGGGCTGAGGCAGTTTCCAACTCACCTATTTAGCTCTTCACACACTTTAAATTTATTAATACATTTGATGCCCTGATTAATGGGTTTCAGGCTACCTGAGCCTTCTCAGCCTCACCTGTGCTGTGCAAGTGTGGTGCTGTGCTGCAGCTGGGTGTGCTGCAGGGGATGGGCAGGAGCAGGCATGCTTCACTTCGTGACCTCACACAAACCAATTACCCCATTTACAAGCAGCATTTATGCTGTGCTGAGTCAAAAGCCAGTTTTACAGCATTTTAACACCAGGAGTTAATGTTTCTTTTCTTTCCCTTTTAAGAAAGGAGCTGTCATTCATCCTTTCCCCTTCTCTAAGCCTGATAGATAAATCTGTTTTGACTTTGCTGSTGTGCCTTGGAGAACTCCCCTGCAGGTTTAGGCTGGTGTATAATGAGAGAATTGGGGTTGCCTTTCTTTCCCATAAGCTAAATAACAATGTGTGGGTTTTTTTTTTTCTTTCTCTGTATTTTTTTTTTGTTTTAATTTCAATGAAAGCCATGGGAGTGCAATGATTATTGCATCTCTTGTACTTGTGCTGATCCAGGGGCACTGAACTCTGAAGCACCTTTCCAAGTCCCAAACTGTAGATTTGATTCTGTTTTCCTGAGACATTTGAGAGTTCAGAGGATTATCCAGAGTTTATCCAAACTCATTRSAAGCTCTTGGTCCAGACTGAAAWCTGGAAACCTCACAAAATTAGAAGSAAACTTGTGGGAGGTTTCCACTGCTCCCTGGTTTTGCCAGAGTGGAGCATGAGGAGATCAGCTCCTCTTGCAGCATTATGGCTTCAGGTACCTGCCAAAGCCAACAAAATGCTGAAATAAAGCACAACAACAAAAAAAAGGATGTGAGCTTGATGTTTTCTGACCTCAGTCGAGGGTTGGCTTGAGCCTGGCTGCTTCAGCTTTGGGCTGCAGCTTCCTCTGCTGAACCCAAACTGGCCCTGATCCCTGTGTGTGTGCTGGGAGCAGTGGCAGGSCTCAGGAGCTGAGCTGAGGATTTTCTTCTCCTCCTGTGAGGCAGGAACAGGAGACAACTTTGTCCCATCCATAGGGCCAGACCCAAACCTGGAGTTTGTTTTATTTGTTTCTGCATCCACCCTTCCATCAGAACTGCCCTTCCAGGGCACCCATGATGGGCAGGGCAGCTGGGGGGAGTGCAGCTCAGAGAAAATGGCTTTGGGCTTGGCCAAGAGCTGTRAGGTGTCTTGGAGAAAGGAGAGGAAGGACAGACCCCAAAGGATGTGTTTTTATGGCCACAGCAACTCCCTCTGAGCCCTGCCAGCTCATCAGCAGGCCAGGATGGTTTGAGCCCAGTGAAAACCACTCCAATCCTGATGTTAATGACCCCTCCTGAGGCTCAGCACCACTCAGCACCCTTTTAATCTCCTGGCATCAGTACAGGAACAGAAAAGCTTGAAGAAATCCCATACATTATCACACTGTGGAGCAGCTCCTCAAGAGCTGAGGTCCTAAAACAGTTAAACCTTCCCAGGCTGCTCCAAAGGAGAYGTTTTTAAGCCTGAAGTAAATGAAAAGGTCAGTAAGGTGTCCCTCAGTGTCCTGATGCTGCTCCTTTGGAAGAGTGCACTTGCTGTTCTGATTTCAGAGGTCCCACCACCCTCATCAGCCATGTCAAGCTCAGCCTGACACAGAAGTGGTAGTCACAAAAAAGGAGATGGCACCTCTTACCTGATTTGGATTTTCTTCTTTTAGGTCAAATTCAGTGACCAAACCCCACGACAGGACTCCATGAAGTGTTTTGAAAACAAACCAATTCAAGAGTACAAGCCAAAACAATCTCTGGGCAGTGCAGGTGCTGTTTGCAGACCTGATCCCTGGAGGAACTGAACTTTCCTTATAAAACCTGGGTTTGTGCAGCACACAAATGCATTGTCCTGTTCATCCCCCAGCCCTCCAGGCACAACCTGGGGCCACATCCACCAGAGCTGTGTCCATGCAGAGTTCCACCTCCCCAGCAAGGASAGATCCTGCATGTACAGACAGGAGTTGTATGAGCTCACTCCTGAGCAAGGCCAGCTAGAGAAATGGCTGAGGCTGCTCTTCTCACCCATCTCTGAGGAAATGGGCAAGTGTTGGAGGTGCAAGAGGGGTTCTTGCACCCAGAGAACCAAGAGGGCAATGAATTCCTGCCCTCTGTGTGGAAAAAGCCCCTTTTCAGAGAACCCCTCAGCCTCCTCACATCCCAACCTCCAGCTGACATCTCGGATTTCTWTTCACACAGTTTGTTGTCTTTGTGCAGTTACTCAGCACATTTTGCTTTTCACAGTCCCATGAGCAGTTTTCTACATGTCCAAGCACCTTTTTAAATGTAGAACTGATCACAGCCTCCAGCACGGGATTTACCCTGCCATGGTGCCTCCCCACACTCCTGTCCTTGAAAAGGTTTGGTGGAAAACTCTTCACTCTTGACTTTTTATGCTTCTCATTCTCTTCTCGTGTCAGTGTGTGGTTGCTCTTCTCAACGCTGCASTGACAAAGGAAATGACACTGATGTTCATGTGAGCTCCCTGACAGTGCCAAAATAGATGGGCTGAAATGATGCCCCAGAGAGCAGCTCCTGTCCCAGCTCAGTGCATCCTCATTCTGGGGAGAGAAAAAAAAAAAAGGGATAATAATTACAAAGAGAAAGAAAATGTTGTTTTCCTGGAYGTTGAAAGCTCCTGACCTTTGGGAAGAATGCTCTATTTATAACAGCAGCACTGTGTGTTTTTAAAAGCCTTGAGCCACACGTGTGCTGAGGAGTCAGAGATGTTCTTTGGCTCCAGCTTGTTTTTTGACCTCTGCTAGATTAGTGAAGATATAATTTGCAGCATGACCCCAGGAATCAAAAGTCTCTTTTTATTAAAAACTTCAGAAATAACCTCACCAGGGAGTTGGAACTGATGAATGCAGAGATAAGAAATCCTCCACTGAAGCTCCTTTTGAGAATTAATRCACAGAACAGATGAGGATGTGGATATATTTGGGACAAAACTCATTCATTAGGCTGTACAGCTAGAAAACTAAAAAATGAGTCATTACTCATTTCTAAAAGATGTTTACACAGTGTTAGCCCTGTATCTGCCTAAATTAGAACTATTGAGAAAAGWGTTTCAGCACATGTTTAAGTAAAAACCTGAGCATTTTCATCGTTTTGTCCAATTTAGGTCCAGAAGTGCCTAAATTCCAGTCACCTGRCTATATTTGCTCCCAACTTTGGCCAAAGAAATTTGGCTTTTCCATCTCCAACTGAAGCTTTAGCACATATTTTAGAGAGACCCAGCCTCGTCTGCTGGAGAAGGTGGTGTTGATCACTTTGCTGTTTTGGGCAGTTGGGTAGAAGGAAATGTAGAAAAAACCATTGAATGGGTCATTTTTTTTTTACTTTAGAAAAGTAAAATTGAATATTAATAGAATAGTAAAATAGAATATTAATAGAATAGTAAAATAGAATATTAATAGAATAGTAAAATAGAATATTAATAGAATTAAGCAATGCTGTCAAATTAAGAATTTCTTAGTGCCAGCCACCTTGAACTGGAAACTGAAATGAGTTTTCCATTGGACCTTCAAACGAGGGGGTGGGTTGGCCAAGGCCCTGYCCTAAATGAACAGTTTGCAGTGTTAGAGGCAGCACAGCTCCCTG
>CADDXX010000754.1:102597-122903 GCA_902810485.1 Alauda arvensis
GTGCTTTCTCTTTTGTTGTTATTTAAATGGTTGGCTCCCCCAAGCCTCTGAGGAAGGCAGTGCACAGCCCAAAGCCATCCTGGTGTAACATTAGGTGCTGCAGTCTTGACAAATATATATTTAAAAAAAACCAAACCCTTCTTTGATTGCTGATAAGCAAAGAAACTTGAGCAAAAGCCGTGTGCCAGTGAGTAATGCAGCCAGTCTGGTTGTTGTGCAAGGAGATGCTGTGGCAGCAGGCAGGGCTGTGGGGATGCTGATGGTGCTCAGGACTTGTTTGCTGACAGAAGGGGAGATGTGATGAGATAGGCAGGGATTGCAACAGCCCGTGGCACARGGAGCTGCTGGCCCACACAAACACCACCCTGCCACGGGTGTTTGGGGAGATGTGGGCACTTTCAGAGCTGCTGCAAGGGTTTTGTGAGAATTTGTTTTCTTGTAGAGGAGCAGGGTTGTTCTCATTTCTGTCTGCAGAGCATCCAGGGCAGGCTGGGCTGGGGCTCAGGGCAAGAAGAGCAACAATTTGATGCTGCTGGATTTGGGGCAGAGGTTGGTGCTACGAGTGAAGCATGACTCATCAGGCACTGGAGATCAGAAACACCCCACAAGGTGCTCTGGGATGAATACTCCTCCAGGTCTCTGCTGTTACCCAGCCAGGWGGTGCCTTGGAGGTGCCTTTAGCAGAATGGCACCTCAGGCAGGTGCTCTGCTGTGTCCCAGCTCTGCTGAGCATCCCTGGCACCTGATTCCTGGGGAGTGTTGGGCCCCTGGTGCCCGTCCCCTGTGCAAGGATGGGGGTCAGGGACAGCAGGGACTCCTCCCTTCCCAAACAAATCCAACTCCTGCCCCCACCTTCCAGGTGAGCTGGTGCCAGCCCTGTCCCACCAGCCTTCACCAGGGAACTCCTTGGAGGAACAAGTGCAGGGGTGAGCAGGAGGTGTTTGCTTGACAACTCCCTACATAAATCCCAGACAGGAATTCTGCCCTCCTGCTGCAGGGATAAATCAGCTGTCTTTTCAGTCAGATATTTAAGGGAGAATTCTTGCTGTTCTTCCCTGTTTTGGCCAAGACCGAGCTCAGTTGCAAGTGGAAAAAAGCCCATTAAACAAAAAACAAAACAAAACAAAAACAAAAAAAAAACCCAAACAAACAAACAAACAAAAAACCAAACAAACAAAACACAAACAAAAAACCCCAACCCCCCCCCCAAAAACCACTAAAAAACCCCCAAAAAACCCCAAAAAAACCAAAAGAAAAAAAAAGAAAAACAAAAAAAAAAAAAAAAGACAATTTGGAGCTGAATCTGGACTTTGACATATATGCTTGACATATTCATCCTTTTATTTCTAATGTGCATCCTTTGAGCAGCAGCAGGACTGAAGCTGAGCAGGGTCACTGTAGGAATTGGGCTGCAGTGCAGAGGAAGAAGATCATTTTTGGCTTGGAGGAGTTGCTTGCAGGGCTGGTTTAACAGCCTTCTGTAACCTGCAGAGCAAATGTATTTGCTTTGGCTCCTGAACAACCTAAACACTTGGAGAGCTYTGGCTTGTGCTGCTCGCAGTGGGTTTGTCTGCATTTGTGTCAGAGTCACAGCCAGGGGCTCCTCCAGCATCCTCTGCTGGAGCAGRAACCCAAATCCACCAGGGTGCAGGGAGCCCTGAGGATGCTGCACATCCCTGCAGCTCCACAGCCACCACGGTTCAGCCTGAATTCCACACCCCTCACTCAGTCTCTCTGCTCTTGCATTCACCTGCAAAGGGATTGTAGGGCTGGGATGGTCCAAAACTCCCTAAAACCCCTGCAGACACTGCTGGTGTGCTGGTGCTCCATCAGCAGCTCTGGAGCCCCTCTGCAGCTGGGGTTTGGCAGCAGCTCCTGCTCTGGGCAGTGCTGAGCTGGGCTGGGYAAAAAGGAGCTCCCACCTTGGACTGGGAGGCCTGGGCTGCCCAGTGCTCCCCTGCCATGGCATTGGGAACACTTCTAACCCATGGAACACTGCTAAAGCTGTCCTGTCCTGTGGCCAGCGTTGTTCCTCTGCTCTTCTCTATCCTCTTTCACAAATCCAAGTGGCACCACTGCCTTTGCCCTTGGTTTTCCTGAGCATGCTGGAATATGGGCACCATCAGCACTCTGAGCTCCCTGCCTGCAGCCAGGGCTGACAGCAGAAGAGTGCAGAGTGTGGAGGGATGCTCCAGGTTGGGTTTGTGAGCAGCTTTCCAAGACAAACACGAGCCTGCCTCCCYCCCAGCCCTGCTCCCTCTGSATTCCCAGAGCACGCCTGGCAGAGRGGCACTGGATACCAAAGGGAGGGTGCCAAAATGCATTATCTGACTTTGTCAGCTCGCTGGAAGGGTCTGATGTTGGTAGGAGGTTRTGTTTTCATAGAGAAAGCCTTGAAGAAAATAAAACAAAGCCAGCTCCCCCCTCCCATCCCGGGGCCTCCTGTCCTGGCTTTCAGGTTGGGGCCAGAGCTGCTGACTCATCAAATGTGCAGGTGCTGSAGCCTCCCCGTGGGGAGCACCACCTCTCCACCTGCCCTCTGGGACACTTTGAAAGCTTTTTTTTTAATTTTTTTAAAAGCTTTTGCCCAGATTTTCACAGCAGACCAGCTCCTGGATCACCTTCTCCTTCAGGCCCAGCAGTGTGCAGAGCATGGCTGTGCATCAGCTGCACGTGTCTGCTCCAGCACATAATTTGGCCCCTTGCCTCTCTCCTTYCCTTTTTCTGTACCACAGGAAGCAGCATTTATAAAATCTCTAATGATCCCRTCAGCTTTTATACATTTCCTGCCTTGCTTTACAAATGAGGGAGGAAAGCACAGCACTTCTGACCTGAATGACTCTGGATTGTGTTTGCTGGAGGTGGATGTAGTCACCAGGCTGCTCTGCCTCAGCCATGTGGGATGCCAGGCTGGCTGTGTCTGCTTCCATGTCCTCATCAAAATCCTGGCAGCTTCCACATTTCCATGAATTCCAGCCCTTCTTCCCCCTTGTGATTCAGGGGGAATCTGAGGSAGGAAATGGCTTTACCTTTTGGAGTCACAGAGAAAACCTGGGCAATGTGCATGTTTTTCACTCTACAGAGTGAAGCAAATAAACAAAAGAATTTATGTTCTGTCACTAAAGATGAAAGACTCTCCATTTTTAAGCTAAGCTAGATTGGGGTTTTGGTAAATGTCTTATTTGAGACCACAGGGGTGACCCACCCAACACACACACACTCTGAATTACCCCTTTGCAGGAGACTTGCTGGTTTGACACCTACATTCTTGAGGTCACAAATGGATTCATTGGGGGATGAAAGAAGTCCTGACAGCAGTTTTGAACCCCACATTAGTGCTGCCTCTGTTTTCTGCAGCTTACAAAGAGCAGCCCTACCTCAGCTTTGCTCTGCCAAGGATTTCAGGGGGTTTCACAGCAGCCCTCATATGGTAAATGGAGCTGTGGCTGTGCAAAACTCCTCAAAGCCAAGGGTTGTAGAGGTGTTCCCTCCTTGCTGGCTGCTGCTGTGTTCAATCCTCACCTGCTGCCCCAGGAGGCTGAACCCTGCAGCACCTTGCAGGGCATGGGGCAGGACTGGGRTTGGGGTTTTCTCCTTGATGTGCAGCAAATTTTGGACCACTTTATGAGTAAAGATGGGGAAAATTGGAAAAACTTTTATATCCTCACTACCTTGAACTTTCCTGATGTTGTTTCCTGGACTGGTGGAAAACTTAAAACCCTAGACCAGACATTAACTGCTGAGTTGAAAGGTATTTTATTCCATTCCCTCTCTTTGCTGTTTTTCCCTTCAGAAGCTCTCTTGGAACACCATTCCTRCCCATAACTTGGTGAAACACTGGGGCCAAGTGCCTGGAAACTGCATCAGGCCAGCTTCTAAGCTGACTTGCATGCAGCCCTGGAAATGAAAGTAATTCCTGCAGCCATTGGAGCTGAACCAGACTGAAAACGAGACTAAGCAAGCAGAAAAACCCCTGTCCTGACTGCCATAAAGAGAACCTACTTAGCAGCAGTTATGAAATGGCAATGCTCTMACCAGGTGTCTCCAGCAAGGAATGAAGTGGTTGAAGGGATCCATAAAACATTTCGAGTTTGCTTTCTTCATCTAAAGCAGGGAGCAAAGGGCCAAGGACATCAGCAGGCTGTGGAAGCAGCTTTGGGGGGAGCTGGCTGCAGTTTTGCCAGGGGAAGGAGTCAGGAGGAGCAGCTGTGAGCTGGACACTTTGCAGCTGAGATGAGGTCATGCAGTCAGAAATGTGCCTCAGCCAGTGAGGTTTGTTATTTGCTCCCTTCAAAGGCTTCCCTGTGTCTGAGCAGTCTGAACATTATTTTTGCAGTTCATATCAGACTTGTGCTGCTGTTGGTAGTGCTGGAGCAGCAGAGGAGCRGGCAGATCTGCAGCCCAGCTCGGGGAGGCTTTGATCAGCCCCTGCAGGGTCCCCAGTGACCCAGAGCGAGCCCTGAGTGCAGATTGTCCTTATCAGGCACTCACTGAGCTCACATGAAGTCAGTCAGAAAGCAGCTGGGCTGATCCTGCTCTGTTTGACTCCATCAGTGGCCAAGGATGGGGAGATTTGGGGTTCCCAGGGAAGGGAGTCCCCAGCCTGCCTCGTGCTGGGTGAGCATCCCTGGCAGTCACAGGCTGCTCCTTCTGCTGGTGTCCTCAGGTGCAGATCTTTGTCTCCAGGACCAGGTAGAAATGATGCCTTCAGTTTTAGCTTTTGTATTTTTCAGATCAGTTCTGCTTTAGTGTAGAGCTCTAAAACTCCACTGTTCTGTTGCTGTGTGTGCTCTCTGGTGTTGGGGAATGGGCTCAGTACCCTGTAAGGTTTCAGCAAATTTCAGACTTGGGTGAGATGAAATGAGACTTCCAACAAGCCTGGCCAAAAAGGGGAGCAAAAAAAAAGACATAATTTTTGTTTTGAGGTTCTGCTTTTAGAGACTTGGGGTTATCTGGGCTTGCAACATTTAAATTGAGGGAGGAGTCAAAGAAATGAGAGATATCACCAGGAAATTTTGATGCAAGGCGATTTCTTAACACAGATCAGTCACAGATCAGTCACGGATCAGTCACTCCTGACTTTGGGAGCTTTACTCACACTGAGCTTGGAGGCTGCAATTGGAAAAACAAAATCTGAGTGTTCCTCACCAGTGGGTTTGGTTTGCAACCCCAGTCCCACACAGCCCAAYCTCCCCAGTGCCTCTGCTGAGCTTCCCATCCCATGCTCCCCTCCTCCTGCTTGTGTTRCTCCATTCTGAGACCTCAAGAACACAGGGATCCATCATCCAATCCCATTTCCAGTTCTTGCTGGGTTCTTCAGGACCTTTTTCCTTGCAGGGCTCCTTGCATGGCAGTCTCAGCCAGGCTGCTCTTGTTCCTGGCTGCCCTGTCCCCTGCCAGCCCTGCCCCTTGTCACCATGCTGGCATTTGCTTTTGGGGCTGCCTGGAACAACACATCAATGCCCTGCAAAGCAGTGGGAAAACAGCAAAGAACATGCTGSAGCTTTATTTTTCTTCCTTGTTTTGACAACCTCTGGCAGGAATCTGGATGARAACAGAGGGGCTGCAGCAGTGATTGAGGAGGGATTTTTCTGTGTGGTGTTTTATTTTTTAAAGATAGGATTTGCCAGGAAAGCCACCCACCTGTTCAGACAAGGCCTCAATTGTGGTAGATGGTGGTGAACAACTGAGWGCCTGTGTTCCCCTCCAAGAGCCACAATCCCTGCGTTATTTTTAGCAGMTTTGCACACCTCTGTTTATTTGCTCTCCCTGGTGCACATTCCTCAGTCCCTGTGACTTCCTCCACGGCGTGGCCAAAGCTGGGGGCAGAGGAGCTCTCTGTGAGCAGATGCTGCTCTGATGGGAAGGGAAGGGATGGCTGCAGGGAGTTTTATCCCAGCACTCATTCTTATAAATCACACTTGTGGGCTTTACCTCTGGGGGTCCTTGCACAGAGCAATCCCCTGCCACTTCTCCTGTGCCTCTCTGGGTGTTTTTTGGAGCTTACAGAAACTGTGTCTTCAGCTGTTTTCCATTTCCTTGCATGATGCTGGGCTATCACCTTGTTTTGTCCTTAATGGCAAGTTGCTGCTCCACAAAATCTTTCAAGACAAGGGAGGTGTTTAGTCTGCTGTGGGTTCATTTTTCCTGTGCTCATAAAATAAGGGAGACAGTAACTGATGTCTTGGGGGTGGAGGGAAGGGATTTATCAGTGGGGAAAACTGGGCTGACCTGGAAGAATCTCATTAGATGTGGACGAGTCCTTAAGTGGTAAAAACAACCAGTTGAGCTGCCTAAAACAGAATGCTGATGGCCTTGAGAGATGCTGTCAGAGCAGTCAGGGTGGTCTCCTCCCCACAGGCCCCCAGAGCCTCCCTGGTGCTGCTGTGCATCTCCTCCCTGTGCCAGGGAAGGAACGTCCTGTCCTTGCCACTGCAAGGAGCTGAGCAGGGAGGGGTTGCTGTCTGTCTGTCTGTCTGTCTGTCTGTCTGTCCTGGGGGACACATCCCAGGGCCACCCTGATCCAACAGTCCTGGCTTGGCCTCTGGGAGCTGCCCAAGGTCTGGCAGGAGGGCAGGCTTTCACTGCAGGAATATCAAATTCCTCCTGTTCCCTCACCTTTGCTGCTGCTGTTATTGCCTTGCTCCTTGGCTGGGTTCCTGCTTTAATTTGTGCTTGGAACACCATTACTCATTTGCACAGGTAAGGGAGGCTGTTGGACACCTCCATTTCCTTTCTTGCTGTGTTTTCTCTCAGGCTTTGAGTTAACCCTTGATCTGGTACACTTAATTGTGAGCCTGAATTCCTTACATCGAGATCTTTGGCTGCTGCAGTGTGCTCACCTGGGAGGGTTTAGCAGATTGAGGATCAGGTGTGAAATACTCAGACTCATGAATAAGAGCAGGAGAGGCTCAGCTCTTCCCTGTTTGCATCAGAGCCAGCTCCTCTTGGTCACAGGGACACCTGGGCTGGGCCAGGTGTGACCAAAGCCAGKGGGATTTTTGGTGGGAATTTCCTTGCTGGCCCTGGGGGATGTGTCCATTGGCCTCCCTGCAGCTGATGYTGGCTGGAGCAAAGGAGGAGCTTGCAAAGCAATGCTCTGGGCACCTCCAKGGAATACTCCCCTCTGTCCCTCTGCACACTTTTGCCTCAACCCCCTAGGCTGAGATTTCCCATCTCTTTTGCTGCTGTGCCCTCCACCTGCCCCCACACCTGGCACTTGGGTTGGAGCTGTGTAAAAAGGGAATTTTTCACACCTTCAGTGGTGGACAAGCCCCAGAGTCCTTTGGGATGTAGTTAGGATGTGGGCTGGCTGCCTGGGCCCAGCTTTGTTTGCAGGAAGGTTACAGGATCACAGGGATGTTTTTTTTTGGAAATGCAGGACAGTTGCACTGGCTGTAACACTCATCTGGTGTGAGGGAATACAAGGGGAAGAGACACAAGTCCTGGTAGAGCACCTCACTTGTTTCTTGTCCTTCTCTAAAGGCTAAAGCACCTTTTTCTGGGCTGGCTGAGTCCTCAGTGGGCTTTGCACATGGCTGGGGACATCTGCTAGTGCTGAAATTGGAGACTGTTTTCTGTTTTCATGAAGAAGTGATGACCTCTCACACCCATCCCAGCGGCTGGGGGCTGATTAATTGGTGATTCAAGGCACAGGGTCAGTACCTGAACATGGAAC
Source organism: Alauda arvensis (assembly GCA_902810485.1). Classification (NCBI taxonomy): domain Eukaryota; kingdom Metazoa; phylum Chordata; class Aves; order Passeriformes; family Alaudidae; genus Alauda; species Alauda arvensis. The sequence continues at coordinate 110,276 of CADDXX010000754.1, forward strand.
AATGCCAGGGATCCTGGATCAGCTGTGCCTCTCCCCTCCTGCCATCYACCACCCCTCCCAGCAGTGGAGCTGGGAGCAACAGGAGCACATTCCCCATCCTTTCATGTGGCTTGGCCATGAGATGATGCACACTCCAAGCAGAGWGCTGCACGTTAAACAAACAGGGACACTCCTCATTGCAGTGAGAGCAGAACCATTAATAACATTGTTTATAATGTGCTTATTTGCTGATTTGGAGGTCAAGCATGTTTGACATTCCCACTGCTGGRAGGGGGGCTGGCTTAGCAAGGGCCTCTGCTTTACATTGGACACTTTTTTTTTCCTTTTGCAAACCACATCTACATSTTCCTGAGAAATGTTTATGGTTTGGAGGTCGCTGACACAGTTTGAAACATCTGCCCAGCTCAGAAAGGGAGAAATTGTCACTGCTTTTGCTGTGGCCCTCCTGAGTGTCAGCTTCTTGGAGGCACAGTGTCACTCTCCTGCTCCCTTCAAACACTGAGCAGGGAGGGGGTTTTTACACCTTCCATTTCAAGGGATGCTCTGCCTCCTCCTCTTTTCAAACCAAGCCACTGCCAGCTCATTTCTGTGTGATGCTGTTGAGGGGGTCAGCACTGCTGCCCTGGCTCAACAGGAAGAGATGGTGGTTGTGCAAAGATTCCATTCCTTCTGTTGCTCCAGAAGCTGACAGCAGGAATATCTCCTGAAAACTGACCTAAAAATGTTGGAGGGACACTCTGATTTCTGTGTGCTGTGCTCCACATCCTTCTCAGTCAGCTAAATGGAATTGTGTTATCCTTCAGAGCCTGGAATGGACGTGGACTTGGATGTGATGATGACAAGGATGTGAGGAGTGATTTACAGGAGTGGTTTCTATTTTTTGAAAACACCCTGTTCCTCTGCACACCACCACACAAACAAGGCAAGGGAAGTGGAYGCATTATCAAATCCATGAAGCAAACTGGGCTGCTTTACAAATGTGGAAAGGATACCTAAGGGCTGCCAAAATGCATTTTGGTGAGGAAAACAAGATGACAAAGTGCTTTTGCTGTGGAGGGAACAAGCCAGGATTCAGAGCTGTGTGTCTGCCACCTCTGGAGAGGAGCACACAGARATCTGTGTCTCAACAATTTCTATAATGAGCAAGAACAGACCCAAACATAAGGATGGGCTGCTCTGTCCTTTGGAAATCTGTCCCTCTTGTGGGTCCCACACTCAGAAATTCCAGCTATGAAGTTTGCTATTTGAAAAACCTTTGTGGAGGTGGGTGTGGAGCTGTGTGTCAGCCCTTACCTGTGCTGTGCCTGGGAAAGAGGAGCTTTTTCTGCCTTCCCTGCCTTGTCAGGACTCTTCCTTCTACCCAGATGCTGATTTTCCACAAACCATGTGGGGACTCTGCCTGGAGGACTTGCAGCCATGATCCCAGCCTGCTGAACTCCAACCTTCCTGGGGCTGCAGAGAGGCTTGCAGGGTGTGATCACAAAGGAGTTATTTCTYTACAAAAGCTAACTAAAAATAGGAAATGATGCAGACTGTCACAGCAGATTTTCAAATCCCAAGCAGTATTTTAATTTTATTTAAATCCCAGCTCCCCAGGGAGGGAAGGATGGTGTGCTCAGATGGGGCTCTGTGTGTGTTTGTTTATCCATCCACATGCTGCTTTTTGACCCCCAAATTTCAGCAAAAACCCCAACATTTTGATAATGTTCTTGGAGTTTATAAATCCCTAAAATGGTGTGAAATATGCAGCTCACAACAAAAAAAAAAAATCACTTCTATTAATAGGCAGAGTGAGAAGATTGACATCCAAGCTGAACCCTTAGTTGAGAATCCACACAGGGGGATGCAATAAATGCTGCAACCACAGGAGGAGTTCCAATCACAGCACATCCTTTATCGTGCACCAGAGAATCCAACCACAGTGCAGAAATCCCCAGGAAACCACCCCTGTGTTATTTCTGCTGCTAAGAGAGAGAAACTCATCTGGCCTGTTTGTTTATTTGTGTGTTGGGTGTTTTTAAAATTTTATGGRGAAGCCGCAGGGCACGGCATTTTAAATGGAGATGGGATTGCTATAGGAAATGGTGAGAAAGGTCACACAAAWATCCCTCTCTTGGCAACAGAAGGGCCCTGAAACCACGTCCAGGCTGTGCTGTGCTGAGCAGGGTGTTGGGGATGTGCTCAGCCGAGGCGTGGGAACGGGGAGCAGCGTTCTGGGCAGCTCCTCAGGGGGGAATGGGAATCTCTGCGAGGTTCAAGTGGCCTGGCAGCCCTGGCTTGTGCTCAGCTGCTGTGCTCCTTACCATGCTCCTTTTCCTGAGGGAATGATGTTTTAGGCTGTAGTAATACCAAAAAGGCACAAGGCTTTCATGTGGTAGTGATTGCAGGAGTCACCTCAGCAAACCTACAAGAGAACCAAGGCTCAGTTATCTTCTTTGTAATCAGAATAAATAAGCAAAAATGGAGTAACTTCTCCCCAGGAGGTGTTTCACCCTCTGGGGTGACTGCTTGTCATCATGGAYYTCAYCAGTGCTCAGGGTGATTAGTTTGGRTTTGCTCATCTCATTTGCAGACACTCAAAGGGAGGTGAACCCCACTCAAACTGTCCCAGCCCACAGTGATGGCTTCCAAAAAGAGGTGTTTTAGTGCAGGGCTTTAGTCCAGCTCTAGCAACAAGCTCAGCCTGAGACTGAGCTCAATGTGAGGAGCAGATATTGCCACCAGGCAGCTGCTGTGACATCCCCACACTGCCCTGGAGCCTCTGACAGGGTAGGGATGCTGCTGGATGGACCTAAAGTCTGAGCTGTCCCTGAAAATAAAGTGCAAATGACTTCTGGAAATCGTGATTAGGGCAAGCAGCTGGTTATGGGGGTGTGCTCTGAGGAGTTTTGTGCTCTTCTGCTCACTAAGGGAGGCTCCCAGGTGTGCTGTGAGCAGTTCAGCACTCTTCACAGTGACAGCAAGCACAGACACTGGAGATGATGGCATTCTACCTGGTAAGGGCTCTCCTGGCTCTGTTGGCAATTAACGATGACATTTTCCTCTTTTTATTTATTCTTTTTCCTCTTTTGCTGATATTCTCAGCACGATGGGGAAGCAGTTCCACTGCTGCTCCTAATGGAGCCCAGCTGATTCTCTGGAAGACTTTCTGCTTGGAATTACAGCACTTTTCTTGTGATTCTGCTACAAGAACATGGCAGCCTCTGGTTCTCTTTTTGCCACTTCAGTCTGTGGCTGTGTATCCCAGTGTGGAGCTGTGTAACCATAAATACTCTCACTCTCCCATGGATGCTCTGCCCCGGTCTGTTTTCACTGTTTCTGTTATTCCTGCATGCTGTAAAAGTTATGAAACTCGAAGGCAGAAGCCAGCAGTGTGGCCAGCTCTGGGCACAGATGCATTTGCTACGTGGGGACTGGGCTGTTGGAAACACTGACACTTGTTTTTGTCATAAAAATTGCTTTTGCTAACCCCAGYCTGGCTCAGTAAAAACCTCCACAAGATCCTTGGCAGCTCCAAACAGCCTTCTGCTGTGCTCTCTTTATGCAATTGTTTATTTTATGGTGTCAACTGCTTTGTATTGTTAGGACGTCGTTGCGGGCCAATATTTTACTTGGCAAAACTGCTGGAGTCACAAGCTCAGTCCCTCAAAATTTCCTAGTGTGAGTGATCAGCGAGACCAAAGCATGCCCTGACATCTGGGAGAGGCTTGTGGGTAAAAGAGGGGGGATTAGCAAAGAGGTGATCTCAGCTGCTTGTGCTYTGCATGAAYYGAGCCACCATAAAGTGCTGCAAGAYGATGCYTGTGGCTCCTCCCCAGTGYCTGCAGCTGGGAAGTGCTAAAGCACTCCCCTCTCTGCTTTATGGGAGGCTGGAGACCAAAACCAGTTGGAAATTTGGAATGGAGAAATCTCCCCCATTGAATGGGTCATGTCTGGGGGGGTGTCTGCACCCCAGGGGCTCACACAGAGCCATCAGTCACTTCAGGGAGTGCACAGGGAGCTGCTGCTGATGGGGTTTGGGCTGCTGGAGTTCCTTTTATTAAAAAGCACTGCAGCTCTCATCTGAAGTGTGATGTGTGAGGTCTCCTGACAGGCAGAGCCACGTGTGCTCTGTTTGGGTATTTGCTGAGTGCTGGCCTGGCTCAGTGTGGATGTCCCATCCCCATGCCCCTGTTCAGAGTCTGATATTGGAGGAATGATCACTCTATTCTTACTGAAGCCTTGGCAGGTATCTTGTGGGATTTTTTTTTTTTTGCTGTCAGTCTTGTTTCTGTTTGCTCTGGAGGAGCCCTGCACCTCCTGCTTTTCAGGGAAATCMCCACATCCTGGGGAATTGGAGCAGCACCCTGCTGCAAGGTGCAGCACTCAGCAATCCTGGCAGCCTCAACCCTCTTCTTCCCCATCAGGTTCCCCTCCTCATGCTGCTCCTGCTGGTGGCAAACACAACTGGGAAAATATCCTCCAGCTTCTTGAGAAGAGCTTACTTCTACCCAGTAAATGATTTTAATTTTTTTCTGCCTTGCACTGRTACCTGTGCTGTTCACCCTGGTTCAGGTGGTCCCCTGGCTGCAGGAGAGCTCAGATACAAAGGAACTCACCCTGTGCTTGGAGGTTTGAGGGCTGGAGACACCAATCACCAGTTCTGACTGCAGGGAGCAAGCAGCAGAGCTCCCAGGTTTGTCAGTCAGGAGCAGGATCGAAGCCTGGACTGCTGGAGCAGCAGAGAGTGGGTTGTTTCATCCCAGGAGAATTCTGTGGGTTGTTTTGGCAGAGCACAATGGAAAAAGCATGGACTGTGGCTGCCTTTGCAGCTCTTGGCTGTGTGGATGACAAAGTTTGCCTTCTGGCCTGCCAGGCCTTTTTGCCTTCGTTAGCACTAGCTTATTTTGGAGACTTTTAAATTTTTTTTTTAAATTCTAATTTTTACTTTCTTTCAGCCTCCTCTGGCTGGTCTCTGTCCCTGAAGCCCACACTTCTGAGAGCATCCAGGAGATAAGAAAGTGGTGAATTATGTTTTGCATCATCTATGGCTGGAATTCCAGTGCTGCAGGGTCAGTTTTAAATTATCCCTGGAGGGCTGCTTGTGTTTTATAAGCTGGCTGGCTTGGCTTGCAGCCCTTTGATTTTTCCAAATAGAATAAATCTATAGCCATTTGCCTTTGGCACAAAAAACCCTCCCCGCTCCAAAGTCAAGAGTAATTATTTTCCCAGAGACAAGGTCAGCAGCTGGATTCAAATAATGGGATGGAAAAAGCCACTCTTGCTGCTTTTCACATGATTTTGAATAAGTAATTTTCAGAAGYAACCTCAGAGCATCAGCATCTGCCCCAACAGGGCTCCTTAACCCAGGTACAGCTCCCAGCATCCTCCAACAGRGCAGGGATTTCCTCTGAAGCTCCACCTGCAGCAGCAAACACACAGAAAACCACAAGAAATTTTACCCAGCCACTTTTCCTCTTACAGCCTAATAGTGGCTGCTTCCCTAAGATTTTCTCTAAAAAAGGAATGACTCTAAAAACTCACAGTTTCCTTTTTCTTTTTAAATTTTTATGGTTAACTTCCACCATAAAAATACAACCAGTGTCATTCACATCAACTTTCATCTTTCATTTACATTTCTGTTTTTTCCAGAAAGAAATGCTCTTTGCAAGTAACTTGCACTAAAAATGCCAGTTTAGGGATGGGTCCCTGGACAGCACTTYCCACCTGGCTCTGCAGGGAGGACTTGGGATGCAGGAGGGAAGTGCCCCACCACTGGCCTGATGAGTGGTTTGGAGGAGAAAAATATACCCTGCATCTGCACTGGCCATGAGCTGTATGCAGCCTGATTTTCCTTCTTGAAGCTATTGGGATTATTCAGGATTATTATTTCAGGCATCCTTTCCCCTGCTACTGAAAATCCATTARGATGGAAAACAAAGCCTTGTCTCTTTGAACACGTGGAGAGTTCTGGTCTGGASCAACTCGTGTCAGAGTGACATAACCCCCCCAAAAAAAATCAGTAGGAACTGTYAGACTGAAGCTCTGCTGCCAGAAATATTGAAGGTTAAAATAATCCTTGGCAGGGTCTTTATTCCCTGTGGATCCCAGGTGCTGGACATGGAGATTCCAGCTCTCCCTTTTGGCCTCTTGTGTGTCTGTGAAGCAACTGATGGCAGAGAAGGGAGAGGGTGAGGAGCTGGGGCTCTGGGGCTCCCTGTGCTCTTGGCTCAGTTTGGATTTTGCTGTGTCCTTGTGTTGCTTTTCCTGGGCTGGAGTGGGAGGCACAGAATCACAGAATTTCTTTAAGATCCTTTAAGATCATTGAGTCCAACCCATGTTCTAACACCTCAACCAGATCATGGCACCCAGTGCCACATCCAGGCTTTTTTAAAACACATCCAGGGGTGGTGGCTCCACCACCTCCCTGGGCAGATCATTTTACACAGAGGCAAAGCAGCACTGGAGTGAAGGCTGGCATTTTGGAAAGGAGCCTCCAATTCTGGGAGCACTCAGGTTTTACCCCACCCTCCAATGAGCCAAGGGTTCTGTCACAACACAGCATCTGATCTTCAGCTCATGCTGGGAAGTCAGAAAGTGATGGCAAAGGGAGGGAACCCAATTTGGGTGATGGCCATCCATGAGCCATGCAGTTGCCCTTGGGATTCTCATCCACCCTGAATTCCCAGCTCACCCCAGAGCCACCACCTCCAGTGGGGCAGGAGGACCAGATTTGGGGTTCTCTGAATTTGTTCCTCCCCTGGCCATTGCCCTTTGGGCTGTCCAGTGGAATTCCTGGCAGGAATTCAGTTCCAGCTGAGGAACCTCTGCCCATGGCAGCGAGGCTGGCTCCCTCCCTGTCCATTTCCCCACCTCTCTGCACCTGGTGTTGCCATTGCTGCCTGCCCCCGTGGGTGGATAATCGCTCCCACTCTCCTTTCACAGGTGAATAAACAAGGTGAGGGTTGGTTTGGCCTGGCTCAGRGAGCCGAGATGAGCCAACCTTGCTGACACCAATCCCACAGGCACCCATGGGTCATTCCCTGCCCAGACACCCACAGAGTTTCACTGTTTGTTTGTGCTACAGCTGTGCAGGGAAGGCTCCAGTAAATACTCAGCAAAAGGGCAGCTCTCCCTCAGCAGCCCTGAGCCCAGCAGGGCTCTGATGGGTTTATTTAAGAGGCTGAGCAGGAGATGTGTTCTCCACACAATCAGAAGGGTGTTGGCCAGGTTTGYTCACTCCAGGCTGCCCAAGGTGTGCTTGTTTGTGGTTCTGAGCCCCCCAAACCAAAGGGGGCAGAGCCTTTCCTGCCTCACACAGAGCACACTCGGTGTGATCTGTCCCTCACTTCAACCCAAGGCATTGGCAGCATTTCTTGGGAAACCAGAAGTTTTCTCTTCCCCAGTTTCTCTCTCGTGGATGATCACTTCTGATTTCCCTGGGCTTTTTGCCCGTGTYGGACTGGCAGAAGTGGAAACAGGAGCAGCCCCATGGTCCCACAGCTTCAGAGGAGATTTGAAGAGAGACAACTGCAAAAGCTCAGCCCTGACCGAGCCACCTTGGCTTCAGGTGGTGCTGTGGCTTCTGGTGTGTGGGTACAGAGCAGCACAGGGGGGAGATGTGGTGGGAGAGAGGAGGTAGGGCTGGGGAGACCTGGGCTGCATCAGCAAACYATGGCAGGGGTCCAAAATCTTTAATAAAGTGAAAAACAACAAAGCTAATTGTGGGAAGAAGGTTCAGATTAAAGATGGCAGACAGAGGTTGGCCCAAGAATGGGGTAAATCAGGTGGCTTTCCCTTCACTAAAGCCTGGATTTAAACCCAGGACTTGGTGTACAGGGCAGGTCTGAGGCATCCTGGGGCTCCCAGGCAGAAGAAGCCTGTTTCAAGAACAGCCTGGAATGATGTCAGTCTGTCACATTCACAGAGATGCCAGGATCCCTTGCACTGAGTTATCAGGGACAAACAGTTCTCTGAGCAGTAGTTTAATGTCAGATATGATATCAGCATCTCTTTGAAACAGAATTTGATTTTCTTTTTAGTGGTTTTTTTTCTCTGTGCTGTCAGTGCTGAAGCTTGTAGGACCAATTTATCTGTCCACTGGTGCAGACTTCAGTTTAGATACTGGCAAATCTTCTYTTCTGCTCACAGCACCACCTTTTCCACCCTCCTAAACACTGAAATAATTTTTCCTATGACAGAAAAGACCAAAGAGCTGTGGCAGAGGCAAACACYGGACTGGAACAACAGGAAGAAATGGTGCCACTCACAATTAAGCCCAACTTTGTTTGGCATTTTGGCCCCATGCAAAYGAGTGGTAAAATTTGCATCAGCTTGGGCTGAGCTGAGATAAACCTTAATCCATGATAGATCATGTTGTGAGCAGTGTGGATATGGGTTTCTAGGCCTCAGGCAAGTCTGATTGTGGCTTGGATCACTGAAGCCAGTTGCAAAAGTCGTGTTGACTTCARTGTGACCAGGGTTGGGCCCTGCAGCAAAGCCTGGCCTTCCAGTCAGCCGAGATCAAGTGTGATATTAATTTCATACCTGATGAATCACCTGCTAGGATATAATTTTTTTTCCCATTGCAGGGAAAGGGGTGTATCTGACAGCCCAATATGATCCCTCCCTCTTTAGCTGCTAATCCAACTAAATCTTCTGGCAGCAGACATCTGAAAATCACTGCAAGCTGCCATCCCACGAGCGTGGCGACGTGCTGTAAAAATAGCTTTACCCTGAAATGCTGCTTTATTCCAGCAGTTGCTATAGTTCCTGCATCTGGCAGAGATTCCTTGCCCATAAACCCTGACTTTAAAGAGGGGGTGTTGTTGTAAGTCAGCTGTTGTGATCCCCATTAGGCTGAAACTTGGCACCGAGTCCATCTGCACGTTCAGCTCATCCCCTGCAGGTCTGCTGAGCTTTCTCAGAGTGCCTGTGTGTGACTTGTGCACGGCAGAAACACCAGCCCAGCTTCACTGGCTGCTCCAGGAGACACATTTCTGGGTTCCTGAGRGGCAGGAGCAGCCCTAAGAGCAGCCAAGGCCAGGAGAGGCTGGGTGGAGGAGCAGCTGTGTCACATGAAATACCACAGTGAAGGTCAGCTGCATTATTGCTGTCTCCCTCTGTTTTATGTATCATACCTCGCTCTTTCCAAGGTGACAAAGGAGAAAATGAGAAAAGCCACATGTGCTCCTGGCTCTGTGCTTCTCTGCACAGCTTCCATCTGTCCTGAGCTGTGAGACAGGGGAAAGGGGAGAGCCAAGGAGGCTTTTCCCAGCCAGGTCTCAGCTCAGCTGGAGCCCCAGGAGAGCAGGTGGGTGCAGAGGAATTCCCCACAGACATCCCAGCAGTGCCAGGGAGAAGCTCAGAATGAAACATTTGTGTATTTTCCCCCTCCCAGGGGCTCACAGAGCCCCAGTGCTGGCCTCTCTGCAGAGGGCAGATGTTCTCTTGGGGCTCGTTCAGGAGGACCAGAGGCCAAGGTGTGGCTGGGACAGCCAAATTGTTCATCTCCTGACAGCAGTTTGCAGTCACTTGTAGTTAGCAAGAGMCAAGTGAGGGTTTTGGGGGGTTTCCAGTGAGCAGGAAGCAAATCACCACTAGAAATCTTCCAGCTGGAGCCCAGTGTTTGTCCTGAAGGTGAGGATATGCCAGTGCCCAGTGTCAGGTGAACTACACCCCGGCAGGGAATGATTTGTCTGGAGTCACTGCACAGTGGAGCTCAGCAGAAAACGCACTTATTTGGGTTATGGCCCTGTGGCTGTTCTTTTTTTCAGTCCTGAACACAACCTTGCTCATTGATACCAAGGATCAGGGGCTGCCCTGCTGCAGGAAGCTGCTGGTGATGCAGGGGGGCTGGGCACCATCCCTTAGGGGATCCCCAGCTTGGAGTCCTGCCATGTCAGAGCTGCAGGGAAGGCAAGGGGCAGGAATACATTTTAAAAAAATAAATCAATCAAACAAACAAACAAATAAATAGATAAATAGATAAATCAATAAATAAATAATCCTTTCTATCCCCTGGTGCCTCTGATCCCACGTTGTGCCAGTGGCAGGGGCAGTGCTGGGGGTTCCTGTGGCCTCATTGCAGGCAGCTCAACTCCACAGGCTTCTCTCTGATGCTGAGGCAAGGCCTGGGTATTTCTTTTCCCTTTTTTTTACTTCTCCCCTTGGAGAGACAAAGGCAGGGGTGCTGTCCCAGATCCAGCTGTGCTCTGTGCARACCAGATGCCCATCACAGGCAGCTGCCAGGTGTTGCTGCCCCTTGTGCCATGAGGGGTCTCTGCTTGGGAGCTCATTTTTGGGAAAGGTGAAGCTCTGCTCCACTCCTTGGCTCATCCCACGGCAGCACCACGTCCTTGCCGAGGCACAGAGGCTCCACAGCACCCAGGTTTCTGCAAAAACTCCCGGGTATCTCCCAAAACTCCTTCAGGTGGGACCCACCTGAGCCTGCCYGGGGGAAGGGATGCTTTCAGGGAAAGCGAGTGCCAGGATAAGCTAGAGAGGGAAATGGAAGATGGAAATCGCTTGCTGCTGCAGACCCCTGAGCAGGCAGGGSACAGGAGGTGCCGTCCTGTCCCTCCCAAGGCAGGATTTATGAAAATTGAACCGCAGGCCCCGGTGCTCGCCCACCTCCGCCTTTCCTCGCGGCTCCGTGCGCGCTGCACTCGCGCTTTGCCGACATCTGGATTCAATAACCTCGCTGATACAGCCCGTAAAAACGAGAAACCCAACACGGAGGAAGGCAGAGGTCAGCGAGTGATTCATCCCCGTGCAATGCGCCGGGCCCGGAGCGCTCCGGGATTTGGGACGGGGCTCTGCGGGACCCCGGGGTGCGGCGGGGCCGCCCCTGCCCACGGCTCCCGTGGGCTCCGGGAGCAGAGCTGGGAAAGCAGGGGGAGGCTCGGGCTGCCCCCGGCACTTCCCGAGCTCAGAGGGASAGAGCCGGCACCTCCCGCCTCCCAGAACCGCTGCGGCTCACGGAGGAGGCGCTCAGCATCATCCCCTCCTTGCGGGGGGATCATCCAGGACTTGGAAAAACCGGGCTCGTTTCCTCTCCACGAACTTCTTGTGCAACTGCAGGCAAACCCCTGCTTTCCTGCTGGCTGCAAACCCRGGAGCTGAGCCTGCTGAAAGCCCCGGTTTGGGATGGAGAAAGCTCCACGTGTGCCTTGGTTTATCCCTGCAGGATGCTGGGCAGCGAGGCCGAGCCTGGAGCTGCTCTGCCCTGTCCTTGCAGTGCTCTCCAAGCAGATGTTTAACAAAACAGGCTTGAGCAGGGACCAAGAGGTGGGTGCGGCTTAGAGTGCACATGGATGAGGTTTAAAGCTTTAATAGATTTAAATAGATAATATATTCAAATGGAGAGTGGAGGCAGAGAGAAGGGGATGGAAAAGATCAGAGTGCAGAGGACAGATGCGATGCTGCACTGTAGGAATCCTGAAAGCAGGAGAGAACCCAGGATGTATGAAAGAGGTTTTAAGAGGTTGACAGGAGGCTGAGAGAAGCTGGGAAATTCTACAGATTCTCATGGGAAGCTAGGAATTTAGGAACTAAGAAAATACATTTGTGTCTGTTAGAGGGAACAAGAACTCATGCTGATGGTTCAGGATGTAAAGGACTTGGATACCGTGCTTTACAAAGATAGAAAAAGTTTCAAACTTAACAATGAATTCTTGTGTATTGTTTTTATCTTCATAGGAGGCTTTTGTTAACCTGGAACCCATCCTGTTTGCCGGACACAAACTGAACCAGCACTGCACCAAATTCAGGAAGCCACGGGCACCCTCCTGCTGCAAGCACAGCCGTGTTGTGTGCTCATCACCGGGAATTCACCTCCCGATATTCCCGAGCCTCGGTGCTGCTGGTCCGCTCTGGTTCTCTCTGCAGCCAAGAAAATCTGCCATATTTTCGTGGTGACACACGCAGCCCGCTGTCCCCAGAGAGCAAAGGCACAGCCAGAGGGACGGGGGGTTGTTCTCATCATCCCTGCGGGCACTGACTCACACGGGACGATGCGAGGGAGGGATTTCAGAGTCAGGAGCAGAGCCAAAGGCTGGGTGCTGCTGGCAGCCCTCACCTGGGGCTGCACACACTTGGGGGTGGTGTTTGCTGCTGCAGGATGTCCCCTGTGAGCCGGGGGTTGTGACCCACAGGTGTCACCGGGCTCTGGTAGGATGTGCAGGGCAGCACGGTCAGAGCAAGGGCTGGAGGCAGCAGCCAGAGGGTGGGGATGTCACACCAGCTCAGACTGGGCAAACTGGGAACTGGCCTGGCTTGGTGGCACTGCTTTGGTTCTCACAGAACTCTGCAGAACCAAGTCTAGGCGAGAGGTTTTTTATAACATTGGTTTTTATCATGATTCTCAGAATTTTCACTCCCATCTCTTGACCTCAGCACACTGAGACCACTGGTCCTGTTGGCCTGAAACCATGTTTTCCTCTCTTTAGCTAAGATGATAATCTCTGGAGCCACTTCCTGGGCAATTTTGGGGGTGAATAATATCTGCGGTTTCCTTCGTGTTTGCACAAGTATTTATATGTGCAAACATATAGAGAAACTCCCAGCCCCTGGTACTGCAGAGAAGCATCTCACACTTCCAAGAGCTGTCAAAGGCTTTTCCTTCCCCCAAACCTTCAACTGGGGTGAA
>CADDXX010000754.1:122914-144468 GCA_902810485.1 Alauda arvensis
TTGGGATGGAGAAAGCTCCACGTGTGCCTTGGTTTATCCCTGCAGGATGCTGGGCAGCGAGGCTGAGCCTGGAGCTGCTCTGCCCTGTCCTCGCAGTGCTCTCCAAGCACCCGAGACACCATCCCTGAGGAGGAGGAGGAGGAGGAGGAGGCTGCAGTGTCCCCTGGCTGGAGGCAGGTTCTGCTCAGTGCCCTGAGCCTTGGGGGGATGGTTTCAGCACCCCAAACTCCCCCCTGCCCCAGTGCCCCGCAGTCCCTGGTACTGCAGAGAAACATCTTACACTTCCAAGAGCTGATGTGTCAAAGGCTTTTCCTTCCCCCAAACCTTCAACTGGGGTGAAACTTCATCTTCTATCCTGAGCCACCCGTTGTGCCAAATCCCTCACCCTGCTGGGAGGGAGCTTGCCTAAACCTGCAGGGTTTAGAGCACCCAGGGGCTCTGGAACTGGGGGGGTTCTGCACCTCATGTCACTGCTCAGGGCTCTCAGSCCCCATTGCCTGGGGGGCTGCCTTCCCCACCGAGCTTTTTGTGGAAATGGAGCCTTGTGGCATTTTGGGAGCATAGCTGGAGCAGCAGCAGGGGATAATGGCATCCTGGAGGTGATTGATCCAGCCTGCTGTGAAGTCCTGGGCACGCTCCTCACCATCATTTTCACTGCTGGTGGTGTGAAGGTCAAGGTTTTCTGCAGAAAAGTCGTTATTAATTTTCTGCAGAAGCATCATTATCTAGTGCTGGATAAATGAGCTGCCAAGAGAATGTTTTGCCAGGAGGCTCTAGGCTGGACTCTAGGCTGGACTCAGCAGACTGAGCCGGGCCCTGGAGGCAGAGAGACTCCTTCTGCTTCAGCTGATCATGGAATTTAMTGCTGGGCTGGCAGGTGCTGCACTAGCCCAGACCTCAGCCAGGAGAGTGTAAATGTGGCTGCCTGCAGTGCTGCTAATGTGTGCCCAGAGYGTGCCTGGGAGCTTCCCCGTGGTGCCAGGTCAGCTCCCCTCAGCTYCCAGGGACAGCTCTGCATCACTTCCCCACCCCATGCAGACCTTGCTCCCTTTAAGGTGACTCCTAATCCCCTCTAACTTTGCTGAAGGAAAACTGATATTCCCCCAGGAGGCACAGGCAGGATCAAAGACGAGCAAGGTCTTTATGCTGGAAAGTTTGGCTGGATTAGGCTCAGCTTTTATAAATATGCAGATCGAGTACCATGACCTACATTTCACTTCAAGGATATTTTATGAACTGTATTTTTCTGACTTGTCATGGCTCGAGTGTGGCTTGGCTGAACGGCTTCAGACTGTTCACAGCCTTGGCCTTTGGCTGAGCCTGTGCTGTTAAGTAATTTGCAATGGGTTTCTTTAATTACAAATGCTCTTATTTTTCACATTGTCACAGTCTGCGTGGCAGATACAGATTTTTAAAAACCACGTGCCCCAGCCAGGGGGGATTTGTAGAAGCTGTGGCTCAGCTGGGAGTGCAGGCATGGACCAAAGGACCAGGAACTCCCTGGGAACACCAAAGAGAAAAGTGGGGTGTAAAGCTCTCAGCAAGAGGATGGAAGCCTGAAAAATCACACCCAAGGAGTCCCAAATGATGCAGCCACAGTTGTGAGCTGCAGATGAAAAAACCCCCGTGGTTATCTCTCCTCAGCAGAGTTTCTGCTCTGCAGTGACAGCTGTGAGTGTTTTGGAACCTGCAGAGCYCTGCGGAGGCTGAGGCACCTTGGCAGGGTGGAAACGCCCCAGCCAAGGAGGAAAAACAAATTAAATAAAAGCTCTCGCTGTTTTCCTAATTGTTGCTGTTTCAAATCAAAACACAAACAAAGAAACCTCAGAGGAGTTCACGGTGGGACAGGAGCTCAGTTTGCAGTGCTGGAGCCCTGGCTGCAGGAGAGAAGGCTCCAGGGAGATCTGAGGTGCTAAAGGAGCTCCAGGAGAGCTGGAGAAGGACTTTGGACAAGGGATGGAGTGACAGGACAAAGGGGAACGACTTCAAACTGACAGAGGGCAGGGTTAGATGGGATATTGGGAAGAAATTCTTCCCCATGAGGGTGGGCAGGCCCTGGCACAGCGTGCCCAGAGAAGCTGTGGCTTCCCCATCCTCGGAAGTGTCCAAGACCACGTTGGATTGGGCTTGGAGCAACCTGGGCTAGTRGAAGGTGTTCCTGCCCATGGAAGAAGATGATCTTTAAGGTCTTTTCCAACCCAAGCCCTTGTGAGATCCTGTGCCCTGCGGGCACTGTGTGGCTGAGCCCAAGGGCTGCCTCCAGCCTGGCTCCTCCATGGGCACCGGGCATTCTGTCCCTGGGTGTGGAGCACATCAGGACCTCCTTTCTCCTGCTCTGCCTCTGCCAAACCCCAAACATGCTCCAGASCAGCGCGACTCCGATGTGAATAAACAAAAAACTCTTCCAATTCCGCCCCCCTCCACCCCCGTGCCTCCCTTGCCTCACCCCCAGCTCCGAATGAAAAAGGAGAGTTCAGGAGTTTCACACAGCATCCAGTTTCAGGCAAATGTTTTCTGTAAAGCTAATTGGAAATGTTCCTCTGCGCTGTTCCCACTCACACGGGGAGGTCAGGGCTGTGCTGATGTTCCTGCGCACCCCTGGGCTGGCACTCGGTGGCCACACGGTGCTGAGGAAGGCGCTCAGTGATTACAGCGGGAGCTGGAAGGTTTTATCAGACCCTCAGAAACTCCCGGAGCTTTCCAGCCACTGCCCAGCCCCGCAGAACTGCCACCCCAAGGAATTCAGGATGCAAATCTGCATCCCAGGCTTATCAGGGGCGGGCATGGAATGGCTCAAATCACCGGGATTTGCATAGCGTGAGCTGATAGGGATGYGCGGCTCCCCGTGAAAAGCCTCCCTCCCTTATCTCTCTCATGTTCGCTGTTCCCCCGGCTCAGCAAAGCCCTGAGAGAGCCCGGGCTGGGAGCCACCCCAGGGACCCGCACTGGAGGKGGTGCAGAAGGACGTGGCTGATGTCTGCACGTCCCCAGGGGTCCCTGGGCTGTTTTTTTGGGGCTGGATGTGTCCACAGGCAGCTGAGGGATCCCCTGCCTGGCTGCAGCCCCATCCCCTGCCTGCCCTGGTGCCGGTTTGGGCACACACAGGGGCGGTGGCAGGAGCAGGGCTCCGTGCAAAGGCTCAGCTTTAGGAGCCGGGCATTGACTTTTGGTGAATTACCTTCATRTTCTTAGTCCTCCACTTGCTCACGAGTGTCACAACAAGAGAGCCTGGAAAGAAGCCCAAGCACACCAGAAAGGAATCTAATTTCTTTTCGAGGGAGTTGCTGCAGAAAAACATTTGAGTTATTTGCTAAGCTCTAATAGCGATACTTTACATTTGCATTGCAGCTTCCACCTAAGGGCATCTTGGCACAGCTGGCAATTAAACCTCCGAGTCCTTGCGAGGGAGACAAAGCCCTTTTCTAACATTTGACAGACAGCTAAACTTCGGGCCAGGGTCAGATTAAGTGGCTTGCTCGGAGATGTACATTGAGTGTGCAGCAAATCCAAAACCAAACAAGAGCCTCGCTCAGCCCAAGGAGACAGTTGGGATTCTGCTCCCTCTGCTCTGCTCCAGTTGGCTTCTGTAAGCCCCTGTGGTTTGGTGGCAGTTCAGAGACATCCCTTCTTGGTGTTAAATGCAGAAGGTCTTTTGTCGGATTTAGGCGACAAGGAGAGCTCATTGCAAACTCAGTTTTGGTTTAGAAATTGAAGCTCAGTCCCCATCACCTTAGCAGCCACAGAGCTATCTCTCAGGCCTTTGCTCCAGGCTCCAGCACTGGATTCATTTCAGGTCTGTTTTCTTTAGAGCTTTATGGTCAGTAATTAATGGTGTAATCACACACGGACAKAATGACGGCTCCTGACACGGCGAAGCTCAGGGGCAGGGCACTGAGTGTCGCTCATTGTTTGCCCCTGTTTGTTTATTTTGGAGGGTGAGAGCAGGCTGCTCTGGGCTCTGACAGCCCAGCTCCAGCRGGGGAAACCCTTCTGCACCAGTGCWGTGTCCAGAGGCACCAGCACCCCACAGAAACCCACACTGGTGTGTGTCCTGCCATTGCTCACTGGCCATCCTCACCCACTGGGAAAATCCAGGGGGAATCCAGCCTGGCCACTCATTGAGGGGCAGAGCTGAACGTGCCGGGGCTGTCGGAGCTGGGGGAGTTTTCTCTGTGCCTCTGGTGTTCCCAGATTTCCCTGAAGGCAGTGCCTTGGCTGAGCACAGGTCTGGGAGGTGGGTGCTGGGTGCTCTCAGGAGGTTCCAGCACACAGGAACAGACAGGCAGGGGCAKGTGATGGACTCTCAGGGCTCTCTTTCCTGCCAGGAGCTGCACTTGGCCATAGTTTCACTGCAGGCACCTGGATCTGGATCTGGTCCTCTGTAACTTTCCTGTCAAGCAGTGGGGACATCAATGGTGAGGACAGACCTCTCCACCCTGGATTATCAGGGACAGGCAGACCCCAAGGACATCTGGAGTTATTTTAGGGTTKATCCCTGTGCTTGCTGCCCTGGGGATGACACTTAAAACTCTGGGGTGTTTCCTCTGTGTGTTTCAAAGTCCTGCTGGTCCTGCTCATGGCCACTACAGCCACCAGTGTCCCCGGAGCCCTGACAGCCACCAGGACACGGCCAGGATGGAGGAATTCGTTGCCCATGGACCAGACTTTGGCTGCTCTTCCACCCCCATCTACTGGCCAGCCTGGAAAAGAGCTTCCTGAGGARATTCCACGTGGCTGCTCGGTTTGTGTCCGGGCATGCTGGGCACAGAATGATCGATCCTTGTGCCATCCCTGCTTGGCAAAGGATGCACAGCTTGCATGGATTATCCYAAAAGGATGATGTGCAGATGGGTTACCAAGCATCTGCTTCATCCATCTACTCTTAGAAAAAGTGATCAGAGATGGTTTCTGCTCCTTTGAGGGCCGATTCTCATATCCAGCTGCTGTTCATGATGCAAATGCTGCATCACCTGCAGTCTGCCCTTCTTCAAGGACACTTCCATTTCTAAGACAGGTGGTCAAACAGCCCAAGTCCTCAGTGTCCACCTTCAGAGCATCCACCTGGCATCAGCTTGGAAAGCTGGAAGCCTTGTTGTGCTGTCACAGCCCTTGGATTTTTTCCAAGCTCCCTCAGATTGTCTTGAAGCAGGTGCTGAAGGCTTAATGAAAGGTGTTACCCAATACAACTACCAAGTATTTTCAGGATTATTTAGGAGCTGGGAGAAATCWTCTTAATCAGAACCATCTGTAGAGACCTGTGCTGTGGGGTTTGGATGGCAGAGAAAGCTGTGGCTGCTGATTTGCTCCCAGTGAAAGTTGGCTGCAGCAATGTGGGGCTGTGGCTGCATTTTTACAGAATAAACAGGAGCATGGCAGTTATGGAAGTGCCTGGATTTGTCTGTGGAAAGAGGCAGGTGATGCTCCCAGAGGCCTTGGGAAGGTGCTTCCATCTGCTGAGTGGGGAGACCCTTGGGGTCCCAGCAAGAAGGACTGGAGCAGGGGGGATCATTGCTGTAGGAGGTCAGTGCCTGAATGTCTCTGTCTCTCTCTGGTCATTCCCTTGCTGGGACCAGGGATGGGCCAGAGCTGAAAACTTTCAGAAAAGCCTTTCCCCTTGCCAGGAGTGTGCCCATGTCCCCACAGTCCCCCCGTGGTGGCTGCCCAGAGTGTGCTGGGCTCTTCTGCCACCCCAGCAGGGTGGGGAGCCCTGCACACCAAACCCGGGGTGAGCTGCAGCAGTGCTGGGGAGTCACCACTGGGGCTGTGGTGGATCCCAAGGAACAGGCTGGCTATCCATCCCCCTGATCTCCAAATGCACACTGAGRTTCCTGCCAGCTCTGTAACAGAGCCTATCTTCACAATTATCTGTGATCCCCAGCGATATGAGACATTYAATCTGTGCCTCCTGACTCCCTGTCACATTAATTACCATCAGCAGGGGCGTTTTCTGCTGTTTCCAGGGGAATCCAGTCATGGGAAAGTGAAGAAGGAACAGCTCTGCTCGTTTCGGCAGGGCTGGAAGGAGGAGGGAGGGCACTGAGGGTCCTGTGGGGCTGCACTGGGGCTGCTGCAGGTCCCTGATTTGATGATCTGAGAGATCTTTTCCAGCTTCACTGGTTGGATGATCCCATGGCTTTGCAGGCAATGTCGGGAGCAGCGTCTCCTTGCAAACCCCTCTCTTTCTCTGCGGAATTCCTCGAACCCTCCTGCCCCCGGGCACTCCTCAGCCCCGGCCGGGAGGGATGGGAAGAGAGGGGAAAGGGATGGGAAAAAGCGTCTGGGCTCCTGGAGGAGGCACGGGGCTCTCCCGCCCGTGGGCAGTGATGGATTTGGCAGCTGCCGCAGGGATGCGGGGRCCGCTCTCGTGTGTGCGCGACCCTCCCCGCTTTCTCAGGCTGCGGGCCCCTCCGAAAGCGAGCGGAGGGCTGGAAAGCGAGCCCSGTGTGTGGGCGGGGAGCCCACCCCCGGCTGCCTGCGGAACGGCCGCTCGTTTCCTCAGTAAAGCCGAGCGGATGCTCGTGGTACCCATCGGGGATCCGGGCTGTGCGGGGAAGCAGAGCGAGCGGGGAGATGCTGAGGATGTGGGGAGATGCTGAGGATGTGGGGAGCGGCCAGCCCTGCTCCTCCCAGCTCTCCTGATGGGGAACTCGATGTGCTCTGAGCAAACAGCAGCAGGGGCTCCTTTCCACAGGTGTCACCGGGCCAGTGACACTTTCTCTGCAGTGAAACAAGGGAGAAGAACATCAGGTGTCAAATTTCCCCCCCCTCCTCTGCTCTTTCTACTCCACAGACTATTTTTAATATTATTTTTATTGCATTGTAGTTAAACACATTGCTCTGGCCAATGACACTTTCCCTCTGGGAGGGCGGTGTGAGGATGATGTGCTGGCCTTCCCCACCTCCTCCTCCTCCTCCTCCTCACTGCCTGCAGCCCAGGGATGTGATTCCCTCAGCCAGCAGCATCCCTTGGGATAGAAAACCCCCTTGTGGGCTCATCCCTGTGGGGTGCACACAGACCATGGCTGCAGGCAKGTCTTGGAGAGGATAAACTCACAAAAGACAACCCAAAATTCCTTCTTTTCTTAAGGCAGAGCCTCCCTTGAACAAATCCATGAAGGTGCTGAGGGGGGAACAGCCAGCTTTGCATGGAGTGTGGGAAATGCCTGGCTGSGAAGCTCTTGAGTTCAGTGGTGTGGTTGGAGCCACTTTGTTCTTTTCCAAAAAAATTAGATAAAATCTCAGATATTTTCCCAGAAAACTCTGGGTCTTCTCCCTCTCCCTGACAGAGGCTGCAGAGCAGAAATGCATTTGGAGCCCCTTGGGCTTTTCCCATGGAGCACTTGGCTTGTTAAAATATTTGACATCAGGGTTCTTTATTACCTGCAATAAAAAAACCTCTGCTAATCTTTAACGTGCAGTGTGTCAGAGAAAAAGGATTGCATTAAAAACCTGTTTATGGGAGTGTTACTAAAACTTGTAAAAAGCAGTAAAAGTGAATGATGACTGAAAAAAACCTTCAGTTTGTAACAGCAAAAGTGCTGCCCAGCCAGGCAGTGCCCAGACCTGAACTCAAGGCTCAGTGCAAGGAGGAATTAGCACCTCTCTCCCTCTCCACATTTGATTTGCAGAGATTCCCAATCCTGCTGCTTTGCTCCGCAGAAATCTTAACTCAAAACTTCTTGTGTGGAAGAGCACAGCTTGTCTGGGGGCATGACTGGAGCTCCAGCACTGCCCTGTCCCTCTGCAGTTCTACTTCAGCATTTTATGACATCTTTCCCTCTTTCTTTTTGTAGTTTGGAGAGGTTTGAATGTTACAAATTTAGGCTTTCCTGCAGCATTTGGGTTTTTATAATGCTGCCTTTTAACACAATGCCTTAATGCCTTGTGGGTTTTGATATTTTCATCTCCCACTGCAGGAGGGTGGGGCAGAGCTGTGGGCTGTGGTCCCAGGGTGAGATGGCAGCCCCTTATCTGCTGCTTCAATAACCTCCTAAAAGCATTTTTGTCCTCTAGAAGGAGAATTTCATCCCAGTTTCTGTTCAAGAAAGGCCTGGGAGTGTCTGAGCTGTAATCCATGGGCATGCCTGTTCCCAGAGCTCAGCTATTGGATTTCAACAAGGGAGAAGAACAGCATCAGGTGTCAATTTTTTTTTCTCTGCTCTGTCTACTCCACAGATTATTTTAATATTATTTTTATTGCATTGTAGATAAACAGCAAGTTCCCATGAGAATCAGGGTCTATCCACCATTCACATCAATTTAGCCAAAGGGGAAGTACCAATTCCATGAGAAACTCCAGTTCTTTTTTGTGCTGAAATTTCCCCTCTTTTTTATGATTTCACTCTATTTACCAAAGCTGCTTCACATTAAGCCATGAAGCTGCTGCTGCATCACCCCATGGCTGGGGAAGGAATGGGGAAGGGCTGTTCCAACAGCATTGTCACCCCAACTGCAGCTCCCAGAGGGGCGGGGGGGATGAAGAGGCTGCAGGAGCCTCTTCTGACCTCCCCTGCATTATTATATACTGGGATCAGCCTGTCCTTGCTTTCCCCAGTGCTCTGATCTGCAGGAGGGTGTTTGAAGCTCCAAAGCAGCACATTTATGGCAGCATTGCCCTGATTTTGGCTTGGGAGATGCCCCATGGCTCTGTGTCCCATCAGCCCTGGAGGAAAAAGCTCCAGTGCATGAGTTGTGCTGCCTCATCCCCAGCTGGGAGGGAAATGCCAGCTGCCTCAGATGCTTGTGCAGGGACTGGGATGTTGTTTACCCTGCTGGCCTGGCCTTTGGGCACTCTGGTCATGAATCCAACAGATGAGCTGAGATGTGGATGTGCTGGCCTCCTCAGTGTGTGGTGAATTCCAAAAGTCCCAGGTGGATGCACTTTGGGAAAGTGGATTTTGAAGGACAGATGCTGCTGAGTGCTGGGACTGTGTGTGCTGGGGCAGGGAGGCTGAGCAGGAGGTCAGCAATAGGATGTGTGTGACCCACAGGAAACCCCCATCCGTGTGTGATGCTGATGGATTTGGTGACAGAGCCAGCAAACAGCAGTGCAGGGAGTGGGAAGAAGATGTGGGAAAGAGCTGATGGATGCAAAAGGCATCGGAGAGCTGGAGCATCCTCTGCAGCTGCAGGCAGGACAGTGTCTGGAGGTGGGGCTGGTGCCATCTGGGGAGATGGGTGATGTCAGATAGACCCAGAGGGGGACCCTGCTTCGTGCTACATCTACCCCTGGCAGTCACAGCATTAGATCTGGAAGAATTTCTTGCTTTTATCCTGGAAACTTAGACCCCAGAGCAAGGACCCTGCCAGATGAGGCCTGGAGAGGAAAAAAATTCTTTTCTGTGGTCGCATTTTTGAGGAGCCAAAAGTCAGAGGGTGGTTCTTCAAAGGCAGGCCCTGCTCTGCAGATGGGCTGCCTCCCTCTCCYAAGCATCTCCCTCTGGTGAGCACAGACCAGGCTGGAGCTGCTGGAAGTCATGTGTGAACCAGCTGTGGGAAATCTGTAGGTGAAGGGTTGGAAGTGGAGCTGGGGTCGCCAGGAGGGTGTTTAGGGCAGGCTGTGGAGGATGGGGCTTTGCTTTGGGGAGCCCCAGCAGGGCTCTGGGGGGTGTTGTTCATCCCCTGTGTCCCTGGTGGGGGTGGCACAGCCCCAGTGGTTCATCACTGGGGCACCTTTGAATGGGATGGCAGGGCTGGAGCTGCAGTGTTGTGTGACCCCAGGGTCACAGGGGTGCTCAACCTGTGTCCCCTGGGCTCCTGTGTGTCACCTTTCCACGTGAGCCAGGGGTGACACAGGGGCTGGGCACTGCCCTGCTCCCAGCTGCTCCTCAAACCCCAGGGTGAGCAGAGCATGAATGAACCTGCTCAGCAGGAAATGCAGCCTCTTTCAATCACCTAAACCTGCTCCTCACCTCCTGGCCTGGGGCTGGGGCTGGGGGACAAAGAGAGGGTAAGTGCTGTCAGTCAGGAGGTGAGATGGGAGCAGTCCTGGWGCTCTGCAGGGTGACAGAACCTCTCACAGGAGGAGTTTCTGAATGTCTCCCTAACTGCAGCATGGGGATGGAACAGAGGGAAGGATGCTGCATTTGAGCTCCTCCTTATCCCTCCCCAGAGCCAGGAGCTGGTGGCACTGGGACTGTGCTCTCCATGGGTGTGCCCAAGTGTCAGGATGTAAAATCCCTGCAGATCCCMTCCACACAGGCCCAGGRRTCCTCAGAGAGGTGAGGACTGAATTAGAGCCCTCAAAGAAACAAAAATACATAAATCCACACAGACATGGGGTAGAAATGCAGGTTTAGTTTTAAATGAGTAGAGGTTTWAAGTGCCTTAGCAAAKGAGAGACTGGAATAGTTCATAAGAAAAGGACCCAAAGCCTAAAGTTCAGCAGCTTTACCWTTTGCAAAGATAGTTAAGTGCCARGTAAGTGTCTGTGCTCCCCTTTCCTTGGCAGGAATCTGTGGCACTTGTTGGGAGCTCCCCACCGTGCTGAGAGGGACAGCAGCACACAGAGCCCAGGGCCGGGGTGGAGCTGAATGCCTCCTTTGACACCAAGAACCAGACCGAAACTATGTCAACGGAGAGAGCCAGGGAGGATTTTCCTGTTTTTCCTGTTGGAGGCTTTGAACTGTGTCCTGCAGGGTCAGCGCACGGGGAGACACCTTGGGCTGGGATGGGGAGGGTCTGAAATCCTAGACCCTGGGAAAGGGGAGACCAAACTGCCTGGGAGAGCCCTGAGAGCCCATCCATCTCCAGGGCATTAGCCAGGAAGAAGAGTCTGGGGGCAAGTAGTGACCCATGGTTTATTCCAAAAGCTGYACAATTCCATTTTGGCTGGTTCAGCTGCTCTAGGTGAGAGTGTGGTCTGGAAGGAAAACTTKGAATGCCCCAAAGCCTTGGGCATCTCCACACGTTGGTGTGGCTTGGAGGGGACCCCTGGGCTGCAGCCCAGCTCTGGGTTTGGGAATCCCACGTGGATGTTCTGGGATGTGCTCTCAGATGCTCTCTGCCCAGACCAGGCAGGTGGCCCCAGGTAAAATGAAGGTACAGCTGAGTCTGGAGGGGCAAATTGTTTTTTGTTGTTGTTGTTGTTTCCCAAGGCTCAGTGATCCATTCTCCTGCTGTCAAAGGAGAGGCCAGCACAGGACCTCACATCTCCCAGCTCTCAGTCCTGTCCAAAAGTGGGTAAAAGCTGCTGGGGAGGGTGACAGCCCAGCTCAGGACAGGCAGGTACAGCCTTGGGGTGGCTGATTACACTGGCTCAGTCCCCTCTGCTGCGAGGGCTGCACTCTGAGTTTATTGCTGCATTAACCATAAAGATACAAAAGCTGATAGCACAGGACTTTCTCCTGGTGTAGGGAGGTGTTTTACACCGGGGTTTGTTGTTCTGCAGGTGGAGCAAGAGGCAGGTCATCCCTGCAGGGCTCCTCCACAATCCCCAGCTTCAAAGGTGTCTGGGGAGCAGTGCTGGGTGGTTAAATCAGCTCTGCTGGAGATGTTGGGCCAGCAGCAGATCCCTCACCACCAAAAATGTGCGTGCTAAAAAAAAGTTTTGGTGTCCCTGAGTGTTTCAGGATTCTGCTGATGCAGACGAGTCA
The DNA here is from genome assembly GCA_902810485.1 of Alauda arvensis. Lineage (NCBI taxonomy): Eukaryota > Metazoa > Chordata > Aves > Passeriformes > Alaudidae > Alauda > Alauda arvensis. Next base: position 134,509 of record CADDXX010000754.1, read on the forward strand.
GTCCAGGGTTGTGGCTTTGTCCATCCAGGACTTACAGAGACACCAAGTCTCCCCTGGCTGGGTTTTCCCTGGCCACCCTTTGCCCAGTCTGGTTGTTGCTGCAGCCAATGCATTTGTTGGTGTCAGGTTGTGTTGAGTTTTAGYGGCCCGATGGAAATCCCTGCCAGGTTTCAGCTGGAGCACCGGAGTGATTTTTGTTCTTCTGCTGACATCTAGTGTGTGAAAGCCTGCAGCACTGTGCWCTCAGTGGGCTGGGAAATCTGGATATGGGAAAAAACAGGGCTGTTTCTTGCCATATTCATGGCTTTCTCCTCCTTTTTCTGCTTCCGGCCTGGTTTCCAAAAGTTATCTCAGGTCAGTGAGTTCTCCTGTTAAAATAAGCATCTTTTATTRTCTGGTGGTGAGTGAGGCTTATCAATGTCARCAAATATCCCAGCTTCTGTATCTGYCTCAATACACAGAATTTTGGGAWSTGCAGGTTGCTGATGGTGCCCTGGAGATGGGGTTGGGAACTGTGSCTCCATGTCCTGCTGCTGCAGCTGAGGGGCACAGTGTGACCTGCGGAGGTGACAGGACACTGCCTGCCCTTGGCACTGCCCCAGCCCTGGGGCAATTAAATTAAACATTGCCCTCCCTGGTGGTTTAATTCTCGTTTCCTTGTGCTTCTCCTCTGTTGTTACAGGAGCCCAGCTTTCAGCCTGCAGGGCTGTCACCACTTTGTCACCCCTCCAGCATGAAACTGGCTGGTCTGGAGCACCCAGAATCACCCAAAAAAGGCTTGAAAGGGGAAGTTCTGCACATCCCAAAGTATCATCATGGATGGAGAGTGTCTGCCCCATGTCCTGCTCTTGTCCCTATGGCAGTGATCATCCAGTGGGGCTCCTGCCTCATTTGAGAGTGCAGGTCCTTCCTTCCAGCCTGGTAAATCCTCCTGGCACTGCTCAGGGACATCTGGTGGCCTCAGGACTCTGCCRTGTCACATCACAGGATGGAGCCAAGCAAATGCTCCCCCGTCCTCGCATGTGAAATGTGCTTTAAGGTACAGAGTGCTGTGGGAAATCTCACACTGAAACGTTTACACTGCTGCTCACATGGCTTTGTTTTGTACAAAACCTCTCAAATCTTGCCAGAAGTCAAGGTTTATTTCTCCATCCTGAGGGTGTTTAGTCCTCGTCTCATTAACTTTGATTTTCATGTGCAATTGCTGAGGAGAGAAAACAACCAAAACATTTTGTATTAGGGAACAGATCAGACATAAATTTATCCTGAAGCTATCCAAGATGCTTATCAGCATGTTCTTCTCTCTTCCCTAGCTGCATGAGCTTGCAGAAAAACTGGTTTTGCTTGGCTTTGGCTTTCTGAAAGRAGAAATGATTGCTGGAGAAATTCCTTGGGTAACACATCCCTGCTTAGGATGGGCTGATGGTTTGGGATCAAGTTGGGGTACCCTGGGCTATGGAAGTACTTGGATCTTGAAAAGGAAAGAGATTTTTTTCCCAACAGTTTACTCAGAAAAGTGACCTCTGAATGGAGTGTAACTTCTGCAGTTAAAATCCTCTTCTTGCTTTCAGCCACAACCAGCCCAGGTTTATAAAATCAATAAGAGGTGTTAAGTGTGATCGTTAACCCAAACCTCACATTCTCCCTCAGATTCTGCTGAACCCAGGCACAGGCTGAGCATCAKAGCCAAAACCAGAGGGACCTTTCTGTTTATTTTGTGGCCAGGAGTGCTGTGAACTCAGGAATTCCTGCAGGTGGGTGCTGTCCCAGTGTTTACACTGGACTGGAGGACAAACTGAGTCCAACCAGCTGAGCTGTGCAGTCTGATGTCTGTTTTCACTCATTTTTTGCTAAGTTGCATCTGAGGGCTTATCTTGCTCCTGAACAGCTCAGTGCTGTCACCAAGTGGAAAAAGCAAATCCCAGAAAACTGCACGTGAGCCAGGCTGGAAATCACCACAGCCCACCAGCACAGCATCACCTTTGTGCATGGCAAAATCATCACTTTGGATTTGCAACATCACACTGAGAGCAAGCACAACAGGCCAGAAATTAATGATTTTTTTAAACTTTGATTTGCTAAAAGTGGAACTCCCCTGGAGAATGTGTTTCAAATCCAGGAGGGACTTCCTTGTCAGGCCCAGAGAGAATGAGAAGCAGCCAGATAAAAAGGGCACGAACCCACAGTGTGAGCAACACAGACCAAACTCCCTGCCCATCCCACTCAAGGCRAGATGCATGAACTCAGCATCCTGGTGAGTCCCCCAAGAGCGGGGTCAGGCTGGGAGCTAACTCTGCTTTATCTCCTGCTGAATAATYCCAGCTCTCATCTTGACAGGCAATGGGAGAACCGTGGTGATTACAAGACGTTTCCAGAGCTGTTCCTTGCCCCCCTTCAGTGACAGGCTGTGATGAGGCGTTAGCAGGTTGTGGGATGATCAAAGGCAGAGGGGGAGGAATTCCCTGCACCACGAGGGATGCTGGCTCTCACTCCAGTGCCACCTCAGAGCAGAGGGCAGCAAAGACCGAGGTTTTATGCTTCCCCACTTTGACTTAGTCCTGCTCTTTCTTCGCAATGATAAACAGCAGCAGTCAGCCGAGTGTGATTTAGTATGTGGAAAGCCCGAGCTGTATCAGTGTCCCAATCCCGGCTCCTTTTAAGTCTCCAGCAGAAATCTGAGCAAGATAAAAACTGTCTGAGTTTGTATCCACACAGGGGAACGTGGCTGAGGTCCCAGCAGTGTATAAACATCATCCCATTTTCCTCAGCAAAAGCAAAACCACGGGGTACCAGCAGCAGTGAAGGGTTTGTGCTGCCTGGGATCAGTGCTGGAAAGTGCCCTGYACCCCAAATGTCAGCAGAGATGGGGCTCCAGCACTAATCTGGTGTTTAGGATGTTGAAGCAGCCTCTCCCAGCTTCAGGCAGGAATAATTTCTCCTTTCAGTGGGAGCTGAGGCAGCCGTGCAGAGCAGCCCCGATGCCTGCAGGCGGCACGAGAGCATCTGATGCGAGCCCTGTGCTCTGYGCAGCTCTGCAGCATCAAACAGGTGCCAGCTGCCACATCCTGGCATCGTGCAGGCCCTTCTGGGCTCAGTCCCCATTCCCTGTGGGGTGGAGGATGCAGGGGTGCAGGGCAGGTTGTTCCCCAAAGGGCTGATGTGGGGCTGCTCAGCTYGGAGCTGGAATCGGACCCCACATCTGCAGGTGCTCACCAAATCCTCTCTTTGGTTGGAGCCTCTGCAGTGCTGGCCAGCAGTTTCTCACCCTCTGGACACAAGGAGCTTCTCACAACACAAGGAGCTGTCCCTGCACAGCCAGGGCCCATTGTCCCAGTCCCCACACTGGGAGAGTGCCACTAGCACAGCCCTGCTGGTGCTGGGGCAGCAATCATTGCTGCCTTTCCTTTCAATCCTGAAGAGACCTGTGGGATCAAAATGATGGGGTTTGTGAACCTCCCACCCATCACCCCTCTGCACCCCAAACAATCAAAATGAAACAAATGTTTATGGATTAAACTCCTTGGTGGGAGGCTCTTACAAGGGATTCAGTTTGCTTTCATTCCTTTAAGGAGAGCTCGACTGAGTCACGGTCATTTTAATTCTGCTGAAAACAGTACAAAGGAGCAAAATGTGGCTTAACTTAATCCACTTGAAAAATCAATCCAGTTTAATTTTCTTGAGTGTCTTGCACAGTTTGCCTTTGATTTTTCATGTTAATTAGTTTTTACTGTGGCTGACTGAAGCCTAGCATGAGCACAGCTCCCCTCAGTCACAGGAAATGTGTGCAGGGTGGAAATGCAAAGCTCCTGTGTGCCCAGGATGGAGGGTGATGCTGTGTAGGTCCCATGAACAGATCACTGTGGCTGGAAGGCACCTCTGGAAGGTTTGGGTCCAGCCCCTCTGCTTAGAGAAGGGTCAGCTGGAACAAACTGCTCAGCACCATGTCCAGCTGGGTCTGAATATCTGCAAGGATGGGGAGCCCAAAACATCTTTGGGCAAATTTTTCCCCCCAAAAATTCCCTTTTGACCTCTCTAAAAGTAGATAAAAAGGTTTCTCTGATGTTTCAARCTTACTCTTTTTATATTTTTCTGTTTCTTCCAGCATGTGACACGTGGCTGGAGACAACCAAAAAGTGACATCCCTGCAGAGGAACTGATCCAACAGAGGGGACTGCTGTGAGAGCTCTGGGAACCCAAAGTCACCTTTGCAGCCCCTGACACCCAGGGCCAGGACAGAAATGGGTGGGAAGATGGGAAAAACCCCTGCACACACCRTGGCTCTGCAGCATGGATCAAGCTGAGAGCAGAAACTGGAGGAGCTGCTGAGAAATCCAAAATTCCCAACCCCCAGAAGTCAGCAGAGCCATAGGAAAAAGAGGCTTTTCCAAAGCCCTTTGCAGATGAGGTGAGTCCATCATCTCTTCATGGTGAGGAAAATGAGGCAGGAGTTAAAGGAACCATTTGCCAGTGGTTACCTGGCAGAGAAATGCATCCAGGTGCCAGCTCAGCACTTGGGCCAAGGGCAGTGTGAGTGCCAAGCCACTGCCTTTATCCCAGGTATTCCAGCCTTGGGGCTCTGATGGATAAATCCTCACTGTGCTCTCTGTACAAAACAAAAACACAAGTGCCAGGGTGGGGTACAGGGAAAGAAAAAGCACCAAGGCATGGAAATGTGCTCATGGTTTTAAAAAGACTTGGACAAACCCCAGATTTTAATTTTTGATGGTTTTCCTGGAGAGAAAAATACCAATAAAATGCCCAAAAAAAGGAGCAAAACAAAACCATTGGCTGTTGAAATCCAAATGTTTTATCCTCATTAAGCCCCTATAGAAGCATGTGAAATGGAAAAAGAAATCTGCTTTCTTATGATCCAATAAGTCATGAATCATTAAGGTTGGAAAAGGCCTCCAAATTCATCAAGTCATAAAATGGTGCAGCAGGGTCCAGTGCCTTGGAGAGGAAGCTGGACAGGAGATGCCCATTTCCAAAGTAGTGGCAGCACCAACCAAATCCCCTTGGCAGCTCTGGGGTGGCTCCTCCAGTGCCACAGGCCAGGGAATGAGGGGCTGAGCAGCTCCAGGGAAAGCTGCAGTGGGGCTGGGTGTGTAAAAGCTGGGTGTGCAACAGCTGGTGCTGTTTGGGAAATGCCAAATGACACAATTAAATCAGTCCCTGGTGGTTTAAAGCCTTATGGATCTGCATTCCCGAGGGTGGACTGATGGATTTACTGCTGCTCCACCAGTGCTCATTACAAGAGTGTTTTGTTCCAAGATGCTGGGGAGGAGGGGCTGAAAACTGCACCCCCAGCAGAAGAGGATCTGATGCTGTGGAGGGTCCAAAGGGAACAGCATGGATGAAGCAGAGGATTCCCACTGGCTCTGCAGCCTCAGGGGGCTTTGAAATGAGGATTTGAGAAGCCTCCAGCAATCCCAGGCACAGGGCAGAGCACTGCTCCTCTCCCTCTCCTCTCCTCTATTCCCCAGCTGTGTCCTGGCTTGTGCTTGTCCTACAAGAAATAAGATTTCACAGAAGTGAGATGTGCTGCAGCTCACCCTGATGTGGATAAAAGGAGAAGCAGACCCAAAACTCATTAATTTGAGCTGTTGCAGACCTGGGACCATCCACGGACTCAAATCCCACACTCAGCTGCAAACCCAGCTCCAGGCTCAGGCTCTCCATCCCCAGAATCCCAAATTCCATTTCCCAGTGCCTGTTTTTTTTGGGTTCTGCAGGCTGCAGGAAGGCATGATGATGGTGCCACTGCCTGTGGCCCATGTCCCAGCACCACAGCCAAGGGCAGAGCTGCTGAAAAAAACCCACCCAAGGCTGGCTCTGCTGCTCTGCTCAGCCCTCACTTGAGCTTGGCAGCCTGGAAGTGACATATTTTATCCCCTSCATCCCCAGGATTGCCATGCAAATGAGCCCACTGCTGCCTCAGACTGGGATAATTAAAAGTGAAGTTGTAAAACAAGCAGCATCAATTTTTGGTGCGTGTCCCCAGCAAACACATGGTGATTGCTCTGAGTTAGGAGGCATTTCCAGCGACGCAGCAAACTCTAAATAGCCTGGAGAGAATACACGGGAATTCAGCTGGTGCAGCGATTTCAGATGTCAAAACAAGTTTCCTTGTTAATATGAAACTATTTGGAGTTTGCATTTTTAATTAAAGCTTTTAATTATCCAATGGTATTTTATTAGCTTTTACGAAGGCAGCTGCTTTAAAAYGCTGTGAGCCCAATCTGTGCTCTGAAGCACTTTTTTTGTCCAAGGCAGGGCTTCAGATGCAAACAGCCTCCATCCTGACTAAATGGGGTAGTTTAATTTCAGCTAGAATTTACTGTCCCAGCTTGATTGGAACCCTTTTATGGCAGAGACMATAAACAGCCTCGATGGGAGTGGACCTGTGGCTGCGAGGGGATGCTGTGCCTGCCAGCCAGGTGAGCATCAGCTGCCTCTGGAAGGGATTTCTCTGCCCACCCCACCTCCCTCCTCATGCTGTTTTGTCTTTGAGCACTAGATTGAGACTGGAAGGTCCTGGGTGGAAGCCTTTTGCAGCCCTGTGATGGGTTAGGAGGTGCTGAGGCCCTAGAGCTGGTTCCTGAGCTTCCCCAGTTCAGGAACTCCGGGGATCTGGGCTGCAGGAGGTCAGGCTCCAGAGATGTTCTGTGCTTGCTCTGCAGCTCTGTGGTCATCTAGAAGCAGGTAGCACTTGTTGTCCTGTCCATCACATGAGTTATTTATTCATTGGGATGGTGTTGACAGCTCCAAGGGTGTGGCCTCCCTTGGTTKTGCATCATGACTGCAGCTGAACGAGTTGTGGGAACCTTCATCCTTCCTGTGCAGGAGATCAGGCAAAAACCAGGGTTCCTGAGCAGCATTGCAAGGGAAGGGCAGACAATCAGAGCAGGTTTCTGCTGAGCACAGGGCTCCAGGTTGAGACCTTGCCCTTCATCACTGTCAAAAATCATCAAAGTGTTATAAATCATCTGAATTTTGCCAAGAGGAAAGGCAAAGCAGGCAGCTTTGGGGCAGTGAGCTGGCAGGATCGGGGTGAAGAGATGACAGCTGTGCCTGAAGCTGAAAGGGCAGCTCAGGACCCTCTGTCTTTTGAAAAAACCCAGTCTTGCATGAAAAAAAAGTGTATTGGAATGGCTCAGAAGAGTTGGARGTGATGAAAAAATGTGTCCAGTTCCACTTCAGGTGTTATAGCTGAGTCAGAAAAAAGAACCAGGAAAGCTTGAATGCTGAACACTCAGCACTGAGCCAGTTTCTGTGCAGAAATCTCTGTCAGGAGGAAGAAATGAGGACCAAGGAGTGGCCTGCTGGGTGTTTGGTGTAAAGCAGAGCACGTCAGGTTGGGCAGCACAGCTGTGCTCACTCCCTGCTGGGATATCTTGTGGGGATAGATCCTTTTCCCTTGGTTCTCTCTGCTCCCAAGGATCAAAACCTTGCACATGGCATCAGCCATGGTGGCTCCATCCTGCCTGGCTCCCAGGGAAACTCCTGCATCAGAGATGTTCTGAGACAGGGCAGATCTTGCCCTGACAGCACCAAAACTGGGAAAAAGACCCCATAATTCCCTTTCCAGTAAGTGCATGTGTCCCAATACCAAACCAAGGGTTTTTATTCACCCCTTGACTGCCCCTTTTCTGTTTCTTCTTCCCCCCTGGGATCTCTAAGGGAAGGTTTCCTGAAAAAGATGAGGTATTCTGTGTCAGTATCCAGCCTTGCTGCAGCCTCTCCAGAGCTCATAATGATGAAGATTTAATGCAAATCGAATGGACTTTTCATCTTAGCAGAAAAGTATTTACAGCCCATTAAGTAGATGGGAAAACTGGTCCTTTTTTTTGGAGGGGAGCAGAGGAAAAAAAAGAAAAAAAAGTGCTGTGTAAAAATGTGGCCACAAAAGGCTCTTAGCTTGGGAAATTTATCCTTAGAAATTTAGCTTTGAGGATGGAAAACTCATCATTTATATATAAAAAAAATATATCACTTTTAATTGCACAGCCAACTTCAGCTTTACTCATTAGCTGCTCACACTGCTCTGCCAAGTTACACAGAGGCGAGCTGGCTGGGAGATTTTATTTCATATTTCACCCTGGACCAGAAAAGTCAGCACATGGCTCCATCAGCCTTTGTTTTCTTCGGTCACAGGATGCAGGAAAGTGGAGGAAGGCTGAGGAGCAGGAGAGGAAGAGGAAGAGGAAGAGGAAGGTGAGTGGCTGGGAGTGCTCCAATGGACAGGGAGGAGCAGCTCTGGCACTCTCAGGTGTCTGCAGGGCTCTGTGCCTGCTCCAGGGCTGATGGTGAGGTATCAGACACAGGAGCATCTTGCTGAGGGGCTTTAAACCCCCTTTAGGAGGTCTGACCCCTCTCCTTCCCCCAGGTCACACCCCATGCCCTCCCTACATGTGCTTACACCACCTTCAATGCCCCTGATAAGGCCCTGGCTCTGCTGGGATGGCCAATTTCTGCACCTCATCACTCTCACTTCTCAGACAGTTTTTCTTCATGCCTTGCCTGAAATATTCCCATTTGCAGCTCCTGGCCCCAGCTCTCCTTGTTTTACTGCTTCCAGATTATTTGAATAATCCCCCTTTCTCCTTTGATGGTATTTCCCTGGAGGTATTTATAGCATTATCACACTCCCCATTTAATCTCCYTCCTTACAGGCTGTATAAAAATCAACATTTCCCATCTCCTCTCCTTTGCCTGCTGTGCTCCTTCAGCTCTGTGTGTTTGTGGCAGCTTGGTTTGAGCTGTGTCCCATTTGGGGTGACTCTGGTACCCCCTCAGCCCACCCTGTTTTCCATGTGGCTCACACAATTTCCTTTTGGTTTCTTCTCCCCGAGTCACACACTGTCCCTGCAGGGCTGATGGGGGTGATGCCTTAAGTTTTAGCTTTTGTGTTTTTCAGATTCTGTTCTGCCCAGGGGTGCAGTTCTGAGCCTCACATTGTGTCAGTGAGTTCTACATAGAGCAGGGAGACAAAACAAATCCTGTCCCTGCTGCACACCAAGGACAACCATTACAACTTTGAGGCCCAAAAGCACAAACAAGGGTGGGCTGAGGGGAGGAACAAGAAGGATGAGACCTCACAGCCTGAAGCTGGAATTGGACAATTAAACCCAATATACAAATGGACCAAAATTATAAAAGTGTCAGACCTCGTGACCAGGGATCCATTTTGTGCCCATTTTGTGCCCATTTTGGGTCCACCTTGGGTGCAACCCTGGCCAGGCTCTTGTCCTGCCCCAGGTGTATCCTAGAGCCTTTAAATAAATATCTCTTTTATTTTCTAGCTCTGTCCATCTCTGTTCCAGCTCAGCCTTCCCAAGGCATCACGGGGGTCCCCTCTGGCCTTCAAAGGTGAGTTTGATAATGACATTTTGTGCAGCCAGAAAAGAGCCACATTTCCCCAGGGGTAGCCCAAGGACATGCATTGAAAYTGTGACCTCCTGGGCCTCCAGCCCCTGTGTGTTGGACCCCACACAGGCCCTGTGAATGCCTCTTTATCTCCCTTTGCTCTCTGCTTGTCGAGGCTGGGGGGGCCTTGCATCGTTCTTCCAACACTCCCCAGCCTGACCTGCAGTGCCCTGAGCTGTGCAAACAGCCCCATGAGGGAACGGCATTCACGTCTCACACAGAGCTTGCACTATGTTTGTGTTGCAAACTTCTTGTGAGGAAAAAGCAACYGAACAAAATCCRTGTCAGCTTTACCCCAGCCAGCATSCCCTGCTCTGGTGCTGCAGCCAAGGAGGCTCTGGTGGGGCTGCAGTGTCTGACACAAGAGCTCTGTGTGTCAGACAGGGGATGGGGAAAGCTGTCCTTTCACAGGTACAGCCACAGTGAGCCTGGGTCCTGGGCTGTCCCCTCACAGGGCAGAGCCACAGTGAGCCTGGGTCCTGGGCTGTCCCCTCACAGGTACGGCCACGGTGAGCCTGGGTCCTGGGCTGTCCC
>CADDXX010000754.1:146193-189283 GCA_902810485.1 Alauda arvensis
CTCTGGCCACAGAGTGTGCATCTTTTCCACGTCCTCGGGCTGAAGTTTCTGTGCTGAGGTCAAAGATCATGAAGAAAGATGATTTAACCTTTTTGCTTTAACCTTTTGGCTGTGCTGGCAGCAGTGTTCTTCCTCCTGCTCCTCCATCCACGGCAGCTTTGCTCTGAGCTCTCTGTCTGTAGCTCAGCTCCTCAGCCCAAGCTAAGAGAAGAATGAATGGGAAAGAAGCTGTCTTGTCTCGCTGCCTRCAGACACTTTCTGTGCACAAATCTTTGCTGAGAAGGATAACATCAAGATAACATCCCTGTCTGGGTGTGGAGTGACTGGAAACTGAAGTCCTAACTCACTGAGTTAGCAGAGAAAGGCCACAGGAACTGTGCCTTTGAAACAACAGGGACAAACCTTCCTTTGAGGCTTGCACTCTCCATTCCTGTGCTCCATAAAATCCCCAGGACAAGCTGCCCGAGGAGGGTTTTATTCCCACATGCACAACATTTACCTTGGTTTCCCTTGCTCTGCTGATAAGCAATGCCAGTAAATCTCAGCAGTGTTTGCTCCTTAGATTTGGGGAGCAGTCAGTTGGAGTGKATCCCTCTTATCTCGTCCTACTTTATCTGCTGCTTTCTGTWCTGGCTGTCAGGTGCTAGGCTGTGRCTGTGGATTAGGTGAATTGCACCAGCACCTCCAGGTCCTGCCAGTGTCCCAGGAAAATTCCAGGTGCTCTTACTGCAACCTGAGCTCACCCAGAGAGGGAGCAGCATCCCATCCCACCAGAATCCTCATCAGGCACCTCAGAACGGCTGAAAGGAGCCAGACACAGCGGGGTAAGTCTTATCCTGCAGCCACAAAATGTGTGGATTTGCTGTTTGCCTCTCCCTTGCCCTCTCCTACATCACTACCTGTGACCCTGCCCTCTCCTACATCAGGGCAGGGTCACAGGTGATCACAGCCAGCCTCTGCTGTGGGGAGGGTGCAGCTCAGCCCCTGCCTTCTCCTTCTCCATTCCTCCCCTTGCAGATTTAACACCCCAGAATTTGGGCTATTCCAGCCAGGACCACACCTCAAAGAATATTTTCCTCAAGGAATATTTTTTTCCTGGAATTTATATTTATATTTGTAGGTATTATGCATTCTGCTTTTATTTTTAATTTTTTTGTGTCAGCTCAGTGTACTTGTCAGGGTATAAAATCTTCTGTTTTGTTAACAAAAGCACAGAAATCTTCCAGTGCCTGGTGGAGTCCTGCTCAATTCCAGCCCATCTCCTGGAGTGATTTCCTCCTCCAGAGAACTCTTCTGCTATCAAGTGTGATTGTGTGGTGTCACATCAGTGAGAGCTCTGCAGCTGTGATTCCAGCTGCTCTTTCCTGGACAGTATCCTGTTTATGATTAAAAAAAAGATATGAAGCAACAAGCAGATTTAATCACTTGGTGTCCATGYTGTATCTGCAGACAGCAGACTGGGAGGAGGAGAGGAGGCTTTARGGGAAGTGTTTAARAKCATGGTTCAGTGCTCTAAAATATTGTRTATCAATTAATTATGGAAAAAACCCAAAAACAACCCCARACCCTTGGAAACAYTCAGTTTTTACAACCAGACATTTTCATTTTGYTTCCAGATCTGGTCCAAGATCTGGAGTTTGCTCTCTGAAGGCCTGGATGCTCTGGGAATCAGTGCAAGCTTGGGAAAGAATTGATGGAATAATGTTGGTTTTCTCTGGATTTATGTTGCACATTTGGGCTCGGTGCAATCAGGGTTGATTAGAGGCAGCCCGAGCTGGTGTTGGAAATGCAGTGAGCTAARAAGGAAATAGGAAACACCATTCTCTCCCAGCCTGTTGATTACTGTGCTTGTTTCTGGTTTRCACCTCATTAGCCCTTCCTCCAAGCAGCTCAGAGTTTGATTTTGAGAAGGAACAGTATTTCATGTTTTTTGGTCTTGGATTTTTTTTCTGGACTTGGACACTAGCATGCACAGTCTGGAGGGCAGCAGGTCATGCTGGTTTGCTTGTCTTTGGGCTGTCACAGGAGGCAGGCTCTCAGCTCCTCTTTGGTGCCAGGGGATGGTGATTGCTGTGCCAGCTGAATGAGGAGCCCCCAGTGGAAAACAGCATTTACAATCCACCAGTTTGGCTGCTCTTCATGGAGAGACCCTTGGGTATTTTAGGGCTCCCAAGGGGCTTCTTGCAGCTCTGCAGGTCCCAGTTCCCACAAGTGATGGGCATTGCTACACCCAGACCACCAAATCAGGGCCCAGTGTCTAAATCCTCCTCTTCTTTGCAGCAGGATGGCCAGAAATTGTGACATGCCACTGAGGTAATTCTGCTTTTAAATGAATATATTTGTATAAATGTCTTCATTAATCTGTTAAAAGGAAAGGTTGAAAGCTCTGAAATGGTGCTGTAATTGTTCGGTGTTGCTTAGGACTGAGTCTGCCAGAATCAGCCACACCAATGCTTTGGAACAGCAGCATTGTTCCAAATTTGTAGACCTGCAGTGGRTGTTGTCTCTAATCCTGAACAAAGCTCTTAGGTCTGTGAGCTTTGGGGTTTCATGGAAGTTGCTTTTCATCMTGTCTCACACAGCCATAATGTAGGAGCAAAACACTGTGAACTGATGGTGATAAAAGTGATGCTCCTGCCTTTAACAAATACTTGATGCYGTGAATTTAGGATTTTGAGCAGAGCAGCACCTATTTTGCAGCACCCTCTGCTCCAGTGAGCTGTTCCTCAATGCTTGCAGGCAGTGTCTCCTCATCATCTTCACCAGGGCATTCAGGGGAAGCTGAAGAAGCTCAGATTTAAATTCCCCATCTCTTCTGCAGTTGTAGGTGAGCCCTCAAGGAGGGCTCGTGTTAGGAAAGAAAGGAGCTTGTCTGCAGAGCCTTCCTCTGGGAGGAAACCTCCTCCTGCCTCAAAGCCAGCCTGCCTTATAACGTTTTAAAAGCATTTATTAAAACATCTTTCACATATTCCTGCCCTGGGAGATGTGAAACCCTTTTCCTTTCATGAAAGGGYGGGGGGAGAGCAGGAGGTGGCTGCTTTGCTTTGCAGCTCAGCTGGTAGACTGCCTGGAAGGGAGCCAGGGGGCCTGGCTTCAGTCCTCTGATAAGTCATCAATTTCTTTCTCACCAAAAACATCTGGTTTTGGATGCTGAGTTATGAGCTAATATTAAATACAAAAGTTTATAGCATCACATATATAATATTGTTGATTAGAAGCATCAAGTAAAGTAATTGAGCAGAGGGGATTTGGTGYGAGCAGCTGGCAGAGCATCTGGAGGGGAGCCAAGGGGCCTGGCTTTAATTCTCAGGTCATCTATTTCTTTCTCACCAGAAACATCTGGATTTGGATGATGCAAAGTTACAGACTATTGTCTCATGCAAATGTTGCTGGGATCACACATTTTTTTTTTTATGGTAATGTGTTTCCAGGAACATTTCCATTAAGTATTTACACCCAGAGAATGCTGCAAAGAGTGACAAGGAAAAGGAGCATTCCRTGTGAAAACCAAGAGCAAAGTTGATTTTGGTGGGGTTGTGATTTTTTTTTAACTGCATTCTGCACTCGTGGTGCTATGAGTAGCCTGAAGCAAGCATTCAGTCTGGCCTTGCAAACCTGGAACACAGCAGATTCCGTGGTTTGGCAGCACCATGGGTGCTGATGGGGGTGAGGAGCTGGCCTGGCCTGGCACAGGGAGGGACTGGAGCAGCATGTCCCAGGCTCTGGGCATCCTGGGCACCAGGTGCCAGCAGAAAATCCCCCTGGATGAGCTGGATGAGGCTTGGTGGCAGTGCCAGGGCTCCTGAGCTCCAAGCCCAGGGCATGGAGCCTGTTCCCAGTGCTGTTTGCAGGAGATGCAGATCTCTGCTCTCTGCCAATGCCCTGGCTGAGGCTGGGATGTGGGGTAGGGAGGAAGGGATGTGGGAGGAGGAGGAAGGGTGCCCTGGCTGCTCTCTGCTTGCCATGGAATCACAGAATGCTTTGGGTTGAAGGGATCCCAAAGCTTTTCTCATTCTCACACCCTTTCCACTAGACCAGGTTTCTCCAAGCCTTGTCCAGCCTGGCCTGGAACAATCCCAGGTTTTATCCTCAGCTCCTTTCCCCCTCTGGCTGCTCCATCACAGAGAGGGTGGAGGCCTCTGGTTTCTCTCTGGAAAGGGCAAATCCTCCCAAGCAGAAAGGAGGCCCATTCCTAAAAATTGCATTTTCCCCATACTGCAGAGTCCTGCCTTGATTTTCCAGGCAGTGGTTGTTGGAATCTCACAAGTGGCAAGCTTGTGCTGAAGTGACCCTGATCAGCACTGCAGGTGYGGCCTCTGTGAATGAAATCAAGGAGTTATTAATAACCTGACAATGAGTGTGATTTACAGGTGATTATTCAGGTAGGAGGTATGGCACAGAGCTTGGGAAAACTCTTCTTTTACACTGTTCTGTCAAACTCTGCAGTTACTTTTCACTGGCCCWGTGCCTGTGCAAGCTGCCAAGGCTTCTCCTGAGCCAGAGCAGGGCTCTGGATTATCTGGAGAGGTCCATGGTTGTGGCTTGCTTGCTTTCCTGGAGTTCATTTTCTCTGTTTGGCTGTTGAGCAATGCCAGTGTGAGAAGACAGTGAGGAAAGAGCCATTCTCCAATCCTTTGGCATTTTTGCCTTTATTTTATTAGGAAGATGCACAGCCGTATCCTTAATTATTCTGCCAGGATTCTCACAAGGGTCCCATCTCAGTTTTGGTTAMAGAAATGAGAGGTTAAATGGAAATAAAACATTGGTCTACCTGACTTTACCAGCTGAAATGGTTTAGAAGATCATTACTGGGCTCACTCCTGTCCCTTCCTCCCAGTAAAAATACCATCTAAAAAAAGAACCAGAGYGGGCCATTTCCAGAGGAATATTCCATTTCACAAGTATGGATTTCAACAGCCAATCCCAACCAAACAATGCACTCTGTGGTGCCAGGAACAATAAATCAGTGCAGCCCTCAGCACTGAAATGGGGAATTGCCTCTCCTCTTGYAGCCCTTTGGAACTTTAATCTGAAATGTGCCACGAATGAAAGGACAGCTCCTTGGTGCACCAGAATTCCCGTGCTCAGTCCAGTCTGGTTTCCACAGGCTTTGCTGCTCGTGGTGGGCAGAGCCAGAGGAAGGAGCAGGAGGAGTTGTTAGTGCAGGAGTGTTTGCAGTGAACACTGAACCCTTGCTGTCCTGGCTGAAATAGCACACACAGGGTACTCCAGGGCAGGGTGYACAGAGTGCATCTTGTTTTTTAGTGCTGCTCTCACTTGGATTTCACAGCATTTACTTTTAGTTTGCTTATTTTGACCACTGGGCAGTGATTTATTTTTTTTTCCATAGCTGCCCATAATCCCTGCATTTTTTTTCCTGACATACAGAATTCTTTCAGGACTTGTTGACTTCAGCTGCTTTTCACTGCACTGCATTTACCAGGCTGAAATTTGCCCTTCGTGAGAGAGGGAGGTTGTTATTTCCTCCTGACTCACCTTCCTCTATAATTACCCAGCTCTGACGTGGGAGATCTCAATATTATCATTACTGAGAGCACTCCCTCACCCCCAGCAACCACCAGGCCAGCAGGAGGACTCGATTATTCATGTGCTTTAAGTGTTTGCAGGCACTGAAGGTTGGATTTTCACAAGCAATCAGTGCTGTTGTGTGCCTGGACTTTGCTGCCCCATCCCACACGTCTCAGGCAGGGCTGTTCACTGCAGGGCACCAGCTCTGAGCCCCTCTGGGGTGTCTGGCTGGGCCATCAGAGCTGCAGGAGTTTTCTGCTCASTCAGCTCTTGGATTAGGAGCTCTGGCTGGGAGCTTGTCAAGTGGAGTGTGTCTGTAAATGCCTGGGGTGGATGGAGGCTGAATCAATTATCCCTYACTCCTCCCTGTCCTCTCACTGCACACACCATTCCCTTCTGTGTTAGAGCATCTCCTCTATGATCCTGGCTGCTTTCATGGGACAGAGTTGGCATTTAGCAGGCACTGGGGTGTGCTGAGTTATTTTTGTCCCTCTCTGGACAACATACCTGCAGATATTCACCCCCATTTCAAGAATTAAATATATATTTCAAAGGCAGGCATGGAAATAAAGTACTGAATTTATTCCTTTGAGTATAAAAGTACCACCTAATCTGTCCTTACAAAACTCTGCTTGTTGGCCTGGRGACAAAAACTGTTCAGACAAATTAATAAAATGCCTTTTCTCTCAGTATATACCCTGCATGTTTTAGCAGAGGATTTTCTGTGACAGCACTGCCAGGCTTGCTCAGGCTGGGTGCCTCAACAATTTTGGGGTTATTCAGTTAAGGGGAGTTTTACACTCATTTAATTTTTTAAGTGAAGAAAACTTGGGTTAAGCTCAGAATTGTAGAATGATTAAAAAAGGCTTTTGAAGGAGGGGGGATGTTGGCTGCCTGCTGGGAAAGGCAGAGTAAAAGTGAGACCTGGGCTTGGCTTGTGTTTTGATCCAGAGCCAGTTTCAGGTGCTGCTGRATGGGATTTGGGAATGGGATGTGTGGTGCTGACTGTGCAGCCTAAGCTCCAATAATAAAACCCAGGATCATGCAAATATTTCTGTGGGGCTTGGAAACCCCAGCTGGATGTGGGCCCAGCTGTGTCCTGAGGAGCTGGGGCTGGCCCCAGCAGAGGGAACCCCTCAGGGGGCTGTGTCAGGGGTATCAGGAGCTCTGCTTGGTTCTGGGTTAACTCTGGCTGGCATTCAGCATGTCAGGCGTTCTGGCAGTGGGGAATCCTTTCCCTTTCCTCCAGTGTCTCTCTCTGAATGCCAAAATCAAACACAACCAACAGGGGCTGCTGGCTGGGGCAGCTGGGGAGGGACATCAATGACAACTGAGGGATGTGACAATTGTAAATTGGCTCCTCTGGTGGCTTAAAAAGGTCACTTTGGGAAAGGCTTGGCATTTAGTGGGAAAGCAGGGAGCCTGGAGGAAGCACTGTGGAGAAGGGATTGGGAGGGCTGGTGGAGGAGCAGCAGGGAGATGGARAGTCAGGGAGAGCCAGAGAGGGCTGGAAGATGTGGAACAGGCTGGGGAGAATAACTGGGGATGATACCCAGGGCTGTGGCTGTGCCTCCAGGTCACGGTGCTTCTGAGAAAAGATGACACTTGAAGACCACAGTTGCTTAAAATCAGCCACCAGCTGGATCTAAGTGCACTCACCACCCCAGGCCAGGCAGTTTTTACCCAGGGAAGGGCACCCACCCACCCCATGGGCAGCCTCCAGGAATGCTGTGGGAAATGGTGCCAAAGGCTTTGCTCACATCTAGGCAGACACATCCACAGCCTTTCCCTCTCATTTTGGAGCAACAAAGTGATGGCATCAGCCTTGGACTACTCAAGGTTTGAGCTAAAGGTGAAGGCAGGGATACGAATAATCTTATTTTTCAGCTGTCTTCTCAGTTTTGCTGACCTATTTGTCCTCAGACCACCCTTTTCTCTGCTTCACTTGCAGTAAAAGATGGTTAGGATAGATATTGAAATTTTGCTGTCTTTTCCAGAAGGAATTCCCAGAGTTTTGCAGTCATTTGTTTCTTGGATTTGAGCTGGTCTGTGTGCAYGTCCCTGCACAGCACCCAGGCTTCCAGATAAAACAGAGTCACCAAAGAGCTGTTTAAATAACAGCCACAGCCACAGGAGCTGTGCTCCCCAGCAAATTCCAGTTATGCAACTGATCTTGAATTCATTCATAAAAAAGTCAGAGTTTTGCAGAGCTAAGTTACCACATGAGGCCAAGAGAGGGCTCCATTGAACTGTTTTTTTTTCCTCTACTCTGAATTAAGGCATTTTGGAAGATCTCAAGGGAGGAGGAAGAATGAGAGAGAGGAAACACGTGAAAAGTGCAGAGGCTTGCTAGAAAAGGAGAGAGAGAGAGGGAAAAAAACTCATAAAATCTCTGCTAATTCCTAATACTCTGTCTATATTTTCTATGAGACTGTACAAAACTAAACCATGCACATAAATAAATTGCATAAATGTACATGAACAAGGAACAAAAATACAGTGGSAGGAGGAAAATCGTGTGGCTGGTGCTMTGGGAAAACAACTTTCCTGATGGAAAATACTGAAAAAGTCAGAGGAGATTCTGGACAAGGGCAGGAAATTTGGCAATGCCACAACACTGAGGTTTTGCACAAAGCTAAGCCTTTCTGTCAAGCAAAATRTAAAATCCACCTTTAATGAGTTACAGCCACATTTTCATTTGAATTGGTAGGAAAATACTGATGTTACTTTGGGWTGAGGAAGAAAATKTCAATTCCTAACTTCCWAACATTTTTTTTTTTWAAATCTCAGCTCAGAGCTTCCTTATTTTCTGAAGCTGAAGGACAAYGAGGTGCCTGTGTGATGGGGCTGTTGGTTGCTCTGTGTTGCATTAGGATTTCTCTCTCTTTGCACAGCACAGTTAAACAGGTAATTCATTTTGCTCCATGGCAGGATCGCAGACTTTTAAAGCATCAGCTCCATCCTCACTGCCTGGCACAGAGCAAACGTGGCAGCCCTCAGAAATGTGCTCAGGGAACAGCAGGGAGTTCATTTTCAGACAGAGAAAGCAGGCAAAAAAGAGAAGTGATAAATACATAGGAAGTCAGGATGATAAAGCAAGTTTTACAGCACTGCCTTCACATTATCCAGTGTCTATACATGAAAAAGTAAAGTCCACATCACTAGTTCATAAATTTCTTTGCCTGGGACTCCTGTTGGCCTCTTTGGCTGWCAGTGCCAAGGCTGGCAGCACATGGGAAAATGAACTCCTCTTCCATCAAGCTGCTCTGCTTGTGTTATCTCTGATGCTGGGAAGGAGCTGATATTCCACTCAGGTGTCCTGTATTGCACCTGGGCAGCACAAACCYCAAAGACCTGGGAAAATGTTTTGCCCAAAGCATAAAAAAGGTCTCCAGAACACTTCCCCCTTTGACAGTGGACAAACTGGATGAGGAAAAATTCAGAGTTTCATGGTACCCAGTCTAAAACTAACAGCAAAACATAAAAATCAGCAAGAAGTTTGTGTCAGTCTGGCTGGTGGAAGTKCAGCAGACCATTCTTTCAGTGCTTTGTATATAAACAGGGATGTGGCTTGTGGTTTGCAAATTTTTTTCTGTGTTAGCAATGGCACCAAAATGCAAGGAAGCCCTTTTCTGTTTTGGTTTGATTGTCCCTGGTGTTTTATTAAAAAATAACAATAATAATAATAAGAAATTCTTGCCAAACACAACTCCTGACTAAACATTCTGGTTTTAAAGAATATATTGAGGAGAATGATGTKGCCTCTGAAAAATTTAGCATAGTTCAGCTTGGGGACAGCTGCCACTCAWTTAGAAGTGAATTATGTTTGCAAGTTTGATTTCAGGGTTTTCCCTTGATAGAAACTTTAGAGGTTCATTTGACCTGAACTTGTGAAGGGCTTAAATCCACGTCAAACAGCAAACAGTTCCTGAGCAGGTTCCATGCCCAGCTGATGCTGCTTGGTTACTGCACCAGCCTGCCCAGTGATGGGACAGGAGCTCTGGGTCTGCACCATGGGTCAGTTTTACTCAGCCCAAAGCTCATTTTTCCCCAGGAGATCCATTCTGCCTCACTCCCCCAGTGTTGGAAGGTGCTGTCTTGGAAGGCCTGGCTGGAGCAGTGCAGGGCTCCCAGATCAGCCACAGGGTTTTTGGCAATGAATGATCTGGTTCCTGTGCAGCACATAGTTTTTGAGGCCAGGTACTACTTAGAGATCCACACCTTGTCCCTCAGACCTCCAGGGTATGAATAATCTCAGCCCAAGTTTACCTTGCTGAAATAATTTGTGTTGTTTCTGCCCGGGAAGAGTGCAGGGGAGGAGGAGGAGGAGGAGAGAGGAGCCCATTTGCAAACACTTGTGAAGAAGGAGGCAGGGTGGATTTATGTTCTAATGGGAGGGATTTGGCTGTGGGACATCTGAATGAACACAATCTGATGAGTTTCATTAAGGCTACACCTCATTCTTTTAATTAACTTCTTGTTCTTGTCCTTGGTGAAGTAGTAATTATTTTTTAATTAGCCCAACACTGCATTGCAGAGCTAGCCAGCCCTAGCCTCATCTTGGAGAGGTGTCATAAGAATTAAGTTAATTAGCTTGTCACCATCCCTGTAAAATATGGCTGTGTTTGGCAAAAAGGAGGAAAAGAAGACCCTTTGCTGTTCCAAGGTTAATTAAAAACCACAGTGCACAGGAGTCAGGTGGGAGAGAGGCAGGTGCTGGGGTCTGGTGAGTGCTGTGGGTCACATCCTCTGTGGGCTCAGAGGTGGGAACACAACAGCTCAAATCCCCAGTTCCTGGTGTTCCTCCTGCATCCTGGGGGACAGCCCTGGGCACAGAGAAATGCCAGCCACCTGCAAACTTCCAAAAGACCATTCCAAATTCCGTGAACAATRAGCAGAAATGGAATCCTAATTGCTTGGCATATGGCTTATCCCTACAAACCCTCACCCTCCAAGAGCTGGGGGGCAATAACTGCTCCAACAAAGTGCAGAGCATGTTCAGGCAATGCCTGTGTGAGCCATCAAACCTCAGTGCTTGCAAGAAACACCTAATCCCTGCTAATCTCATTCCTTGCATTCCGTGGGGCTGGAAGGCTGGGTTCCAGCAAAACTGATTTTGTAGCTGATGTTCAGAATTGTAAAGGAGCAGGGAAGGTGCTCACAGCTCACAGCACATTCTCTGCAGTGTTTGCTGCATGGGCAGGAGAAGGGACAGGGAACAGCCCAGGGCCTGCTGCTGGTGGAGCTCAGGAACAGAGGTTCTCTCCAGATAACATTACCTGGCTAGGAAATGAACCTCTGGCTGTTTTTTAAACAGAAAGAAACAGCAGTAGTGTTTTTTTGAGGGGTCACTGGTAGCCCCCCCTGGGATGTGGCCATGTGAAATTGGTTGTGTCTTCTGTAGGAAATTCCCCTCTGGGTTTAGGGATGCTCCCTGTTGTCCCTACAGCCTTTGGGGTGGGCAGCAGACAGCTGAGGGCAGGAATTCTGCAGAGGAATGGGACTCTGGGAGGTGATTTTATTTCAGCATGGCCAGGCATTGGGCTTTTTCTCACTGTAACAAACACACAAAATCATATCCATCCCTAACCTGAACATTTCCAGCTCCTGAGGTCCTTGGAATGGGGGGAGCTGRTGTAAGAAATGCTGGCCCCTGGAATGAGAGGGATCAGGGTGTGAGGGGCACGGCACCATTCAATGAGCCTGGAGGGAGGGGTGTGCTTCCCACTGGGAAAAGAGTTTAGGCTGCACCTTTCAGAGTGCTTCCCTCCACACCCAGATTTATGGGAGTGAGCAGGGTGGGCTCCAGGGAGGATGCTGTGTTGCTGGATCAGGCTGGATGTGAGCAGGATTAAATCCTGATGTTTGTTTGCTCGTGTCCAAATCGGTTTCCATTTAGGAGCAGGGTGGAGGCTGAGGGACAAATCTGCCTTGGTGAGCAGAAATAGCTCTTGGGTGGTGGTTCAGGTGGAACCCACAGGAGGTTTAGTGGGAACAAACTCTGCCTCTTTTATCCAGACACTGCAATAAGTGATGTCATGTGGGTGCCTCCAAGATGGTAATTGAAATAATGAAATTAATCCACCTCCAGCTCTTGCTGTTTGCCTCTCCAGCTCCCCAGGGACCAGTGGGGTTTTTGCTCAGCTTCAATCCTACTGAGTTTTCTTCTCTTTCCTAATCCCCTGTCTGACAGCTCCAGACCAAGGATGCTGCTCCTGAAATGGTCAATTGTAGCTGTTTACTCCCAGAGAAACAGAGCTTCTTTGGAGGGTTCCAAGTTGACCAGAGATATTTCACAATTGGATCAGTCTGCAGGACTTAGTCTGAGGTGYTCAGAAGAGCTTGGGAGGGATGAGAAATACTTCTGGCAAGCCACTGTCTTGTGGTAGCTCCACCTCATGCTGTCAGCAGCAGTCTGGGTTTTATTTTGGCTTGCAGGGCAGAATAAAAAAAATAAAATACGAGGAAATCGTCAATTGTGGAACAAATTGAAGTTC
Source organism: Alauda arvensis (assembly GCA_902810485.1). Taxonomy (NCBI): domain Eukaryota; kingdom Metazoa; phylum Chordata; class Aves; order Passeriformes; family Alaudidae; genus Alauda; species Alauda arvensis. The sequence goes on from CADDXX010000754.1 coordinate 158,220, forward strand.
ACATGGGGGTTATTTTGTCTTCTTCATTAAAAGTAGATTAGTCTCCAGCTAAAAATACAATTTGGCAAAAGGGGAGTTGAAACATTCATTCTGGGTAATGTTGAGATTCAAAATAGTGACCTTCCTTGGCTCTCCTCCAGTCTGATTCACTTTTTTTATTCTGCTGCTTGCAGAAACTGTCATTTTAATCTGTCCCAGCCCCTCCACTGCTGAGCCCTGCAGGTGGGGTTTGCTGGAGATGCAGCACAAAATGATGGCTTTGCTAAGGACTGTTACTTTAGGGAAAGCTGTGCTGGATAAAGCCTCCCCTGCTCCCTGGGGATGTTTTGTTTTTGTGCTCTTCCCACCCTGAGAGCYACAGCTGGGCTGGAGGGGAGCAGCCTGCCAGGAAGGCTGAGGGTTGGGTGATCATGGCATGTGCAGGGTGCTGCTCCACACTGGGACAGGATTCCTCCTGCCTCTCCATCCCTTGTTCAGCTGTGCTGTGGCCTCCAGCCCAGAGCTCAGCTTTAGGGAAGGATTTGTTGTTGTTGTTGTTGTTTTTGGTGGGGAGAACACTGGAATGAGGAGCCCAGAGCAGAGGCAGACAGTGACCTCTGCTCAGAGGGAGCAGCTGAGCCAGGTGAGCAATTTCCTGCTGTAGGAGCAGACAGGGCCAGCTGGGAATCCAGTGGGGATAATTCCACTCGTTTCACCCCAGCAACTGGCTCCACCGTGGCTGTTCTGCCTTCAGATGGAAGCAGGACTGGGATGGGGAAATCACAGCCATGAAATATTGCATCAGTGAGCCTCCTGTTAGATTTTCATGGATGGGGTGGGGAAAGAGGGGAGCAGCTTCCCCCCCGTGATAAAACATTGCAGCAGACATCACTGATGGGGCTGGGGAGAGACAACAACACAGAGATAAGGACATTTCTCCTCCTCCTCCCCCCACTCCAAGCAGCTCCCTCACTTTCTTTTTTTCTCTTCCCTTTTCTCCTCGTGTTTCTGAGCTAAGAGGATTTTTTAGGCACAGTAACGAGCTTTTGCTTTGAACTTGGAATATGCAATGCTGCAAAGAAAGCCCCTGGACYGTCCTTACTTAGCATGCCCAAATATGATTAGTGTCAGACTGTGAAATATCACTCCCTTATCTCCAGGAGCCAGCAGACAGGAACATTTCTAGGGATCAGGGTCTTTTTTTATTTTTTTGGCAAAACGCCGACTTAGGGAAGGAGATGGTTTCTGTGCACAGCCTCCTCACTGGCACCATTCTCATAATCCTCTGAGACTCTCTGTGCTTCTCTCTCTCTTTCTGCTCTCTTTCACTCATTCATTCCTTAYTTCATCCCTCATCATCTGCCTCGAYRCTAATTCAYGATCARGAGATGTGATTTTCAAAGCAGCAGCTGGTTTGGAGTYGAATTTCCTTCTCAGAGATCTCACTCTTTCACCTACAGCTGAGGAGCAGCCCCTTCCCTCTCTCTCCCCATCAGAGTTAGACTTTAGGAGATGCTCCAAGAAGATTCCAGGTTATAGGAATTAATTATTTGGGCCATCACACRGGCTGCATTGTTGCTGTTTATCTGCTGACCAATGCTGCTTTGGCAAGGGAAACAAAAAAAAAGCCCAGCCCAGTTTATTTACATATTGAGGGTCTTGCATGTCAACACCTGCAGACTGTGGATAAAGGATTTGTATCTCCTGCAATTTCATGGATCTCTTCAGTGGTTTTGTTAAGGGAAAAATAGGGGAAGAGAGAAGAAAATGACTAGTAAAATGTGTTTAATTGTGTTTCCATCCTTGCTTCTTAATATGCTGACAAAATTGTCTTCCTTCCCCACCCCCCCAAAAAAAAATCCCAAGTGTGTGGAATAATAGGAGAAACTCATTACAAATGTATCACTTCAATGCCTTGGAATGCTTTTCTTTCCAATTCTCTTTGATCTTCAGATGGGCTAAAGATAAGGACTGGAACTACTTTTTAATATCTTCATGCAGATCTGGCACTCACAGCGTGTGGAGAAGAGYTCTCCTGAAATCAGAGCCTGGCTTGGAGCTCATTCTCTTGAGCACGTTTTGCAGGCTTTGATTGTGATCTATTTCTGCTTGCACCTTGGAAATGTTTAGGATTTAGTGTATCTCAGGCTTAATACTCTTAACATGCACCATTGGCCTCTACTGGGARGGATTAGAGCACTTCAGTTCTGAGTCCTAAACCTCAATTCTGCTCTGAAAGAATCTTCACAGCACACGCAGCACTGGGCTTTAAGCTGCAGGAGAACTGATCCTSCTGCCAGGACGTGCTTCCAGGCCTGGCTGGGTTTGTGCTGGCCAAAAGTTTTGTGGAATCATGTCTGGATTGCACCAGAAATGTCCTTGCTATTTTAGAGGTGAAAATGGTGAAGCTGCTCTGAACAGACCCTTCTTTAAAAAAGGTCACAGAGTTGTGATCTCAGTTGTGATCAGAACTGGAGGAGGAAGTTGTGGGGTTATTGTGAGGATGATTGTGCTGAGGTTGGGCTGAACTCTGAAAATCAGGGGAAATGAGGAGTTTGTTGGATTCAGGAAAGGATGATCCTCCAAAGAGTCTGCAGTGGGTACTTACACCTGGGAGAGTGTGACCTATAAAGAAAGAGAAATTCTGGTGTTTTAATGTAGAGTGAGAAGACAGAGGAGACAAGAGAAACTTTGTGGRTGCAAAAGCTGTTGGAAAGAGGATTTAGGAGAACGTCTGGATTGTGTTTGCCCAGGTTKGCATTACAGGAGGGGCTGCAGCTGGTGGGTGTGGGGAGAGGAGTGTGCAGCCATGGAGGCAGCAGAACTCTGGAGGAGTTTGGAAGAGGCATGGAACAAGTGGAATTGGTTTCTGGCTGAAAAAGGAAAGACATGGGCAGGACTGGTTCTGTTTTGGGGCTCAAGCAGGACATGATGGCATCCTTTCCACCCTTCCTCTGTAGATATTCAGTGATCCTGCTTTAATCCCTGATTCACTTAACTGGCACTTTAAACCACCTCAAATCCATCACAGTGAGCTGCCATGGCTGTAGGGAACATGTTGCATTATGGTATTATTATTATTTTTTTCTTTTGAGAGTTACCAGCCTGCTTTGTTCATAATGGACCTCTTATTTGACATATTCATTGTGCTGTTTTCTGGAGTGGAGGATGTTGGCTTTGAGGTTTGGGCCTTCAGATGTGTTCAGAGTTTGCCTGCCCTTCTTCTTTTCAATCCTGTGGCAATAATCCCATTGATGGTGGTGGGAGTAGAATTCATGGGAACACAAAACAAAAGGGAAGCCTTGGAAATCCTGCTCTGAGCATTTTGTGACTCAGGTGTCAGAGGAMACGTGATGTAATCCAGTGTCAAAGGCACTGTGAAATCTTTCATGAAGAATTTTTTTTAAAATAAAGGTGACCTTTTAAATAGATTGACATTTTTGAAGTAAAAAAGCCTATTAGCATGAAAATACAGGGAATTGAGTCACTTCTCTCAAGGTGTTGGAGCAAACCTCAGGATGTTGTCTTTTCTTGCTGGAGAGAGAGCCTGGCCAAAAGGGAATATATTTTGAAATATGGAATCAATTTCCTTGTTAGCTTTATTGCCATCAGCAGGGAAGGAGAACAGGAGGTGCCTCACCAGAAATTCAGGGATAAGCATCTCCCYGTGGGTCTCAAGCTGGAGGATATGACTTTCCCAGTCTGTGATAAGGAGAATCTCCTCCTAACCATTCTGAGGTTCTTCATTCCTCAGGGCTCAGAATTCATCTTCTGTGTTCTCCTTCTTTGTTCTATGAACTGACTGTTTTCTGTGAAAATCATAAAAGCTGAAAAGTTGCTCCCATCACTCACAYCTGCTCTGGGGTTTCATGCAGGACCAATTGTCTTCATATGGGAACTGCAAGAAATATGAATCTTCTACAGCTGGGGGCAGATCTGGATAACCCTGAGCACCCACACCACTTCAGTCCCTCACATCTTCCACTGTGGTTTAGGGAAGAGGGGAATAAAATTCCCTGGAGTCAACAGAATTTGCATTGAACCAGTGGATTCTGATAAACACGAGGCATTAAATGTTCTTTGTCACTGTGTTTGCTTCAAAACCAAGAAAACAAACCTGTAATTCCTGAAGGAATKATGGGTGAGTTTTCATGGCTTTTCCCAGCCCTGCCAGAGCTGTGATTTTTTAGGGTTGAGTTGAGGTACTTTGCTGTTARCACTTTGCAGCATTCCTGTGTTGGGACTCTGCTCAGCCCTGGCACTTGGAGATTCCTGGGAGTTTCAGGATGGAAGGTGCATCTCCTGCTGGGCACCTTGGTGAGGTCATGGGGGCTGAGAKACCACCTCTCTGTGAGGTTAAAAATGGGAGCAGACAGTAAAGGTGCCTCTGCAGAGGTTTGATAGCAAAACCTGCTGAAGGACCACGTTTATAATTAACTTTTTCTAATGGSTCTTCTCTTTCTCTGCTTGTTAATTCAGAAATACCAAACCAAAAGCCCCTTTATAGCTCTGGGGCAAGTGGCCAGCTTAAATCCACCTAATTACTTTTAATGAATAAGGCTTTTTCACTTTTCTGGACAGGTGGTTAGGACCAGAGTCTGCAGGCTTACTTTGAGGCCAGGAATGTGCTCCAATCAGCAAAAATGTTTGGGCCAAAGAACTCTAAATTCCCTCTTGTGACATTTCAGTGGATGAAGAAAACGTGGAGGAGAAGGAGGTGATGTGTGATGGATGGTGAGCAGTGTTTGCAGTACCTGGCAYGTGTTATCACATCTGGGTCAGCTGCTGTGTTGGTGGGCAGTTGAGTCAATAAATGAAYTGGAGGAAGGGGCTGTGAGTTGTTTGTGGAGGAACTTCTTCAGCCAGCTGTTGTAGTAATTTGTTCAGTGAACTTAAATGTGATCAGTGGCCTGATTTTCAGTCATCCCAGCCAGTGCATGGGTGCAATTTTGTGTACAGGACCAGCACAGAGCTGTGCAAACCCCTGCAGTTGTTTCCTTATCCATCAACAGCTCACCAGGGTCTTTGAGATGCACTGGAAGATGCTTCATTATTTGTTTGAATAGCTCTGAAGAGAGGGTGTAATCTGCTTATCATGAAGAGCTGCTTGTGTGTGCCCAGAATGAGACTGACCTGAAACATTCAGACTCAGATTCAGTCTTTCACAGCACTCAAAAAAAAAATATAAATGTTAGCTCTGCTTCTTCATTGCCTTCAGCCTTCCTGGGTTTCACCACGCTGCAAACTGGAATGCCAAACTGCTGCAATAAAAATAAGCCCTCGTGCTTCCAAAAAGAGCAGGAACTTCCAGAAATCTCCTGGGAAGGGCTTAGCTCATGAGGTTTTCAGCCTAAATTGGGGAGTTTGGAGAGAGTTCAGAGGAAACACCCAAGCTTTTGAGCACTTCATCACACTGAGCCCTTGTAGGCTTTCCCATTACCTCTGTCTGGTTTTACAGTGTTCCTCATCAGAGGTTCAGCATGTCTCCTCCACAAGACAGCCCTTTTCCATCCCATGCTGTCTTTTCTCTGAGTTCTRCTGCCTTTTAGGTGTCTCTGAAGAACACTTACTAGCCAACAYAATTTTCTCTTGGAATGATATTACAGCTTCTAAACCAAGCCTGGGTCAGCAGTGTCACATGGATAAGAGACTCTTTTCCCCTCATGTGATACCATTTTAGTGGAAGATTAGGCTTTTAACCCTGAAGTAAAACCAGCTTTCCTTGTTATTACTCCTGCTCTCTTYTTCTTTTTGGTCCTCAGGCCCCATCACTGAGACACGACATCAATTCTGGCTGCTGGTCTAGTGAGCAATCCATCCTGAGACYTCATCCAGGGACTCAATTCAGTGTGAAATTCAAGGGAGAACTGGCACAAAAAATGGTCAGGCAGGAGTTTTATACCTGGTGAGAAAGGCAGGTGCAGGTGAATATTCTCCAGGGTGCCAGGAAGTTATTGACTCTGATTGCTGAACACCATGGTGATGAGAGATGGGTATCTAGMAGGGATTGTCAGGGACTGGATGTTTTGCTGTAGGCTTCCTTCATTTCAGTGAGTACCACTGCTGYCTTCGTGCCTGAGTGGATTCACAACCTACCTGCACAGCTCAGGGCCCCTGAGCCTCTGGGGCTCCTGCAGGGTCTCTGGGCTCGATGCTCAGCACGTGAAAGATGCTGAAAAGTTTTTTTCCAAGGTGAAAATTCCCTGGAATGGGCCATCCACTGGATGCAGATTGAGTTCAGGGGAGCAGCTCTGAACCTTAGAGCTGCACCTTGGGCATCGTTTCCTTCCTGTTAGATTGAAAATTTGCTGGAGAATCATAAGGACAGCCAGTGAAATTGCTGGTGCTGGGCTGTTCAGCATCACCTGAGGATCACCTCAGGCTCTGGGGAGAATTGCCTGAGGAGATGGCACAGCAGGAAATACTAAGCCTCAATTTAACGTTATACTTAGGTGCAATAGAAGCTGACAAAGCCTCATTCCAGTGCATTGCTTCTCTAGAAACTGCTGGTCTGTGTACAGTCCTCAGCAAAGGTTTAGTGACAGATGCTGTAACCATGTCTAATGTTAGCAAGGTTTCATTAGCTATGGATAGYCTGCTCCTCTCATTGCAGTGCCCCATGGTTTTCACTCAGAGATTGCTGCTTGAAACTGAAAAGGAGAGCACTTTGTGATGCATTTATTTGTATTCTCTTACTCCTTTTAGTCAGAAATACTCGATGTGGTTTCCTCACTTTCMGTGTGAATTAGTGAGGTGCTGTTGCATTAATCTCCTCTGGGGGCARTTCCACTTTTCTTACTTGCACCAGCTTGGATTTGACTCCAAATGTGGCTTGCACAGGACCATTTGTGGATTAAAATACTGTTCTGCATAAGCACACCATAATCCAGCTTTAATTGTGTTTTTACAGTGGCTGTAACAAAAGACTTAGTGGYAGTGAATAACTGCAGGTCTTTGGGTTTGATCTGAACAGAAGGAAAAGCTTTGGAATGGAGAAGAGATTGTTAAAGACTAAGGGGATTGGAAAGTGGGGTTGCATGCAGGTTCAGTTTAGGAGCATCACATTGGTCAAATATGACACCTCTGTAAACTCTCTCCATCTAGGAAAAGCCAGGGACCTTATTTGTGCTTGCCTAAGTATTTGTTGTTGTGCCACACAGAAATTATTAGTTTAGTCACAGAAAAAAAAAGGATTAAAGCAAGATTTTAAAAGTTTGTCCACAGGGAGCTGCTTAAAGGRCACGTGAGGGATTTTGTTGATAGCAGAGCTGTCAGGGCTAAATATGTTGTGAGGTGGAGTCTTGTGAAGTGGGTTTTTATGGCTGATTTTATTAAATATTTCCATTAGTGGAGCTGTTGCTGATGATGGATTGTGGGGAGGCATCAGCAGAGGAGGAGGAGGATTGGAGAGGGGGAGCCACAGAAGTGGGTTTGACATRCAAGTGCAAGGTGATGAATTTATGGATTAAGATCAGGAATTTCTGCTGTAAATCCGAGCCTCACTGGCTGTCAGTGACATGAGTGAAGGGACTGTCTGTGTAAATCAATCACAGGTGCCTCCAAGACACTGATAGAATCAGCAGTGCCATGTGCAGGCTCTCACCAGCAGCCATCAGGAAGCACTGATACCATGGGACACAGAGATCTGGGAATCCTGCTGCAGCTCTGCCTGCAAGCTTTGAAGAAAAGAAGGAAAAAACACCAGTGGAAGCAGGTCTAGAGAAACCTGGGTGCTGTAAAGATYAGSAGCAGGGTTRTTTTAKGTTGTACACAAGATCTTGTGTTCTCTCATGTGTTTTTGGCCTTGGCTTTGTGTGAGGTGTGCTCTGSTCTGTGGGTRCTGGACATGYCCAGCTCTGCATTTTCCCTGCTATTTTGGGATGATTGCAAATTCTCCATGTGTTTGATGCTAAAAGGGGGGAATATTGTGACCTGATAAGAGAGGAATGGAATAGATATGCTTTAAATTTTACAGCCATCCCCGGTGGAGTTTCTTGCAACTTCTAAGTGGAGCATCTGGATGTGGTTATAATGGGAGGTAATTGGACAAGGTGTGATGCTGATTTATCCAGTCCCCATTTCTCAGTGTTCAGTGCACTGACTGATCAGAAAGTGTGGGAAATACTGAACAGGAACGAGGGAAAGGAGGTGCAAACTAGAAAAAAAGCAGCGAACTCCCCTGTGAAATGATAATCCAAGACATACACACCAGAGGAAGATGCTTGGGAGCTGGCAGGGCTGAGAAAGTTTGGAGCAGATCAGACAGGAAGCTGCAATGCATTTAGCAGCTGATGGGTTTTGTGGTCAGTTTATTTCCTATCTCAGGGAAAAGCAGTGTGTTTTTCCCTGCCTCTGCATGCAGCACACCTCTAACCAAGCAGCTGATGGGGATAAATGAGTATTTATCCCCAATTCCTGTCCTCTGGAGCAGGCAGGTGTTGTAGGTACAGCAGCAAAGGTGACTTGTAGAAGTCTGGGAGGGCTGGGCCCTGCAGAAAGAGCAGAGGGATGGCTGCAGGAGCTCTCCTGGGTAAGAGGGATGGGGTTTGGTTGGGTAACCTGCAGGTGAGAGCGGGGAATAAGGTCACAGAACCATTGTGGGGTTGGGAGAATGGGAGCAACACCCTCGAGGCCATTATATCTCTTTGACTTTGTCATTAATAGACTAAAACACAGCTGAGGGRTGATGTTAAGTCATCCCTCTAGGCCCTGGCTGCCTGTGAGCTTTGCAGCCAACYCTCCAGGGCAGGGCAGCATAAATGGAAGGTTTTGGTGCTTCTTCCTCAGAAGGGAATCTCTCCTTAACTCCTGGAGGAATGAGATACTGGGATTTATAGCTGTGTTTGCAGAGGGATGCTCATCACCTCTGTTGGGCAAAAGTCTCTGTTTTGCTGCTGGTTAGGAGGGGGAAATCCAGACAAAGGTGATGGCAATCAGAGAAGCTGGAGTATGAAAGGGAGGATCTTGTCCTCTTTGTGAGGAATTCTCCCTGTGCACTGAAGAGCTTCTCAGCATGTCACCCTAACTACCTCTTGTAAAAACGAGTGGGTTTTGATCAAAACCATTTAACATGCGTCAACTTGAGAGATTTCTTTAATTTACCAATCCAAGGAAAGAGGTAAGCCCCACCAAGGTGTGAGACTGAGGACTCCGGCCAAGACAGCAGAAGATTTGCTGTTTCAAGAGCCAAGTTAAACAAGACACAATTAGGAATAACGTGCCCCCCACAGCTCCCAGAGGCCCTTTATGGATCCTGAGGGGGCCAAAGCTGGGCCTTGTTTGCCTTGGCTACACAACACTGCAAASCCCTGTGCCTGTTGCTTGGCTTCCAAGGCTCACATCACACCTGCAGAGGGCTCAGGCACAGAGGCTTTTTCCCTTTCTCCTCCTTTCTGTCTTCTGGGCATGTTTGCTCTGCAAAGTGCAGTAAAACCTCGATGCCACGGTGCTGGCTGTCCTGAGGAASGTGAGCCTCATGGTATCCTCACATYTTCACTGTGGACCATGAGTTTGCTCTCCCTCCAGACCCTCACCAAGATATCCCCATCCTCTTTGTGCTTCCCAGAGTGTCTGTGTCTCTGCTGGCATCACTCTGCTGCTGTAACACCTCTGTATGGCTAAAACGTGCTCTCCAGATTCCTTTCCACAGCACAAGTGGAAATCTTGCCCCACCCAGGGGCTTTGAGAAAGAGATTTTTGCAAGGAACACCAAAACTGTCGGGTTGTTATACGTGACAAAATTTCCACTGAGCTGGCAAGCATCCTCCTTTTTTCATGATCAATGTACAAACCTTTTAAATTTTTTTTTTTTGTTAAATACCCCCTCCCTCATTTTCAATAAGCATCATCTTTTTGCTGCTCTTGTTTCCCCCTTGTAAACATGGAAAAAACCCTCCCTCTAAGTAAATCCTGCTTTTTCTGTAGCAAAAATATTTAGCTAGGCTTTTTTATTTTTTTTTTCTTTTTTCCCCCACCCCATTCTGGTACCATTAASCACAAGGAACAAAACCCTGTTGTTGTGTGAGGGCTTCCTGTGCAATGACCTTGCCCCGGGCTGGATGTGTTACCACAACGATACGATCTTACAACAACCCAGTGTTCACTCGGGGCCAGGTTCCGTGGCAGGTGATACTTCCCCCACAACAAAACCATCTGCAATTATTTCCCCACATGCAGTGTCACTGGAGGTCTGTCCCACTGAAAGGCTCTGAGCGGTTTGTTTTCACTTTTGACACTCAAAGCCTTCACTCGGAGGTGAAAGTTCGCTCGAGCGGCGCCTCGGTGAAATATCAAAATATTCAATCCCACAGCAGGTTCAGAGAGTGTTTCATAACGCTTTTGAAACAGATGTCAGGCTGATCTAAGAGGAGGAATGAGGGCATCTTTAATGTGTCACCAGACTTTATCTCAGAGCAAATAAACCTTCTAATTCTGCACGGGGAGGTCACGGCGAGGAAGGCAACTCAARCCCTCGTTGAAGCAAGGCAGTGACATCAGTCTGCCAGGGAAATCCGAACAGCTGAAGGCCGGTGCTGGAGGTGTTACTTGGGCAGAAATCCCAGTGATCCTCACTAAATGTTTTGCCTGGTTTTACCAGTGATGGATCTGCTCCAGGGCCGTGTCTCTGTGTGTGCTGTGGAGGATGCAGCCTCTGCGGGATGAGCGTTTTTAAATGAGAAGCACGTGTTGGTTTTGCTGTGTTTGTTTGGCTGTTTCTGYGGTGGTTTGGGGGAACAGCAGGTACCTGCCCCGTGTCAGCCTCTCTGCTCATTTGTGTGGTGTACCTGTGGAGTTACAACTCCCACATTTGGCAGTACTGAGCCTTTAATTCCCTGGCATTGTTGCTGATGTCTGTTTGTTGKAGAGGACAAAGCAGCAAAGTGCTCTCTGCTTTCATCTTTGCCTGTTCTTTCGATTCCATCCCCTAAGGGGAAGCCAGGTTTGTGTCGCTGTGTTTGCAAGCCTGCTGCTTTCTGCTGGGGCAGGGTTTGATGGTGGCAGGGAGCTCCCAGAGCTGCTGGGTTTGCAAGCAGGGGATGGGGCAGTGAGAGATGTGAGTGCAGGGAGGAAAGGAGCAGGGCTCTGTGTGTGTGTGTGTTTTCAGGCTTTCACAAGCACCAAACCCCAGGCTGTGCCCTTGCTCTCAAATACTGTGTGTGTGTGTGTGCAGCAAAGCTCAGGGGTGCTGRGGCAGCAAGGTGTGCTCTCCTCTGGGCATCTCTGCTTGGCTGGGCAGGCTCTGCTGTCTGGTGGTGCTGCTGGCCCTGCCTCCCCCTGCCCACTGAGGGCATCCTCACTCCTGCTCAGACCCCTCCACTTTCTGCCCTCTCCATTCTGGGGACATTTTCCCCAGCCATGCTGTTTTGCCTGTGAGACAGAGCAGCATCCCTCTGTCTGCCTGTTCAAACCCCATCCCTTTCTTTCCCGAAAGACAGTTGTTTAATCCGTGATTAAGATGATAAAACTGCTGGCTGGAATAAGGCAAATTCTCCATGGTTTGGGGGTGAGGCTGCAGCAGTCAGAGTTGCTCAAAGCCCTGGGCTCTGCCCCTGTGGAGGAAGTGTGGGGGCTTTTCACTCCTGAATGTCAGATTAAAGTGATTTATCCTAATCTGATTAGTGTCTAACTCAGTGCCAGCCTGCTGATGGCAGCCTGGCTCAGGGGGCTCAGGAGCTGCTGTTCACCCTCCACTGCAGGGTGCTCATGGCTCTGAGAAGCTGATGGCTGCTTCGTGTCCATGGGGGCAGARCTRTTMTCATTATTATTATTAATAATAATAATAKACATGTTCAAACACTTGGGGCAGAGYCTGGGGCTCCTGGACTGCACAGCTTTGAGCTCCTGCCTCTGCTTTGGCTGCAGAAAGGAAACTCAGGGGGTTGTTTTCCTTCAGAGGAACCACGAGGGGTTAAGGCWGAGTGAATGACTTGTTTCATTTGGATGTCCCCCCCTTTGGAGACATTATATGTGAATAAGTTCGTTGCCCTCTGTTTAACCTTTTTTTTTTTTGTTTTTTTGAGACCTGCCTTTCTTTTTGAAGGCTCCTTGGGGGTTTGCCTGGCTTTTCCAGGTTGTTGCTGGTGGGAGGACCCTGGGCTGACCAAGGTGGGGCTGTGACTTTGTCCCCTTRCCCCCCTCTCAGGAGAGCTGGTTCCTGGCCCCACCAGCACAATTTCCTCTGGCTCCTGTGTGCCTGTGGAGCTGCTTTTACCCCTCCTGGGCCCTGTGCTGGTGCAGCTCAGCCATCTGCACGTGCTGTGTGACACCAACTGCTGGAAACCTGGCAGATCCCTGCCTGTGGCATGGCTGAACTGCTCTGTAGTTCCCCATTTATTCCCCTGCAGGCTGGGAAAACTGAACAGGGCATTAAGGGAGATGCCAGGGCACAAAATGGGATTTCAGCTCGTGCAAACAAAGCTCTGTCCCCTTTTGGAATTGYTGTGAAAGGAAGATTTACTGCTGAGATGTATCATATATGGGCCAGATTCATTCCTCCTTGWATTGCTGAATACCTGGAATTCCTTCTTAGAAGCCAATGGGGTAATGCAGAAGTAAATAATGAATCAGGTCTGCAGTTCTGRTGTATGATAAACAGAATATTGCCTTCTTGATCCTTCATACCTCCAGATATATTGGTACTAACAGCCTTAGACTTCTGTTGGGTTTTTTTTCTTCCCTGCAAGTCTTTTATTTAAAAACCAAAGCAGTGACAGATCTGTAATGCATTACCAGTTTTCCATTTTTCCTAACAACGTAGCAAATGTTCATTGATTTTTTTTAGAGATGACATCAGATAAGGGAAACAGAAGCAGGAAGTTTGGCACAGTTAATTTGGTGACCTTTAGATGTCAGTATAATCAAAGAATAGCACAAAACCCAAGGCAGGTTTGGGAGCCCTCCTGCCTGGTGAATTTGGCAGTCTCTTTCTCTGAACTAATTTGCTGGGCTCTGGCTCCTGGAAAGCCCTGTTGCTGCTAATTTATGTGTGTGTTTGATGTGGAGCTCACATGAAGGATGGAGGAGGTTGGAGACCTCCTTGAGCATTTCTCTGTGGCAGAAGAACATTGCTGAGGGGTTTGGYTCTGCTGCCTTCTGGAAGCAGCAAAGCTTCTGCTGGGCCATTCCAAGGGCAATGGAAACAACTTCCCTGGCACMATGCTCTGTGCCTGGTGCTTGTGCCAGCACAGAGCCAGAAAAATAAACTTCAGTAATAATTGTAATCCAGCAATCTTCTGTCTGTAAATCCATTCCTCCATCAGATGTTTTATAATCCCTTGGACATTAGCAGTGATATTCTTGTCTTTAGGTACCTTCTTTTTTTGTCAGAGTGGCTTTTGTGTAGCTGACATGACAGGTGTGTTACTGTTATCAAAGACTTACCTTGAAATGTTGAATTGTGCAAGCAAAAATGTGCCYGTAAATATTTCTGTGCTTGCCCATCAGGGTTGGGTTTGCTGTTGTTGTTTTGGTCACTGTGTCTTCATGGGTTTGAAYTTCTAGCCCAGGCAGGCAGTGCTCTTCCCAAGTCCTGGATGGCCACTACCCCTGGGTTATTCATGATCCATTTGACCTCTGCCTATGAACCTTCTCTATTTTCTTTCACTTGCCTCTGTGATTTCAAAGCATGTTTCTATCATGCAGAATTTSCAAAAGCCCAGGCAATGAGCTGTAGGATATTTCTACAATCCACCCTTTCCACTTAGTGTCTGTCCTGTTGTTTTGAAATACATTTTAATTGCAGTTTCCCAAGGTGGTAATTTGAAGGGATTGACAGGACCCCATTAAAGCAAATTTGCCCCCTGAATTACTTTCTATTAAAAAAAAATCCAGCACCCTCAACTTCCACAAAACCAAAGATCAACAGAATGTTTCTATTAAAAGGAAATCCAAATGGAAACAGCTTTTAAATCTATCAAATCTATGTTTCTTTTCTTTATTTGCCTGTCAGACTCTGTATATGTATGAAGGCCAGACAGTGAATTGACTTGAAACATGCTATTACCTAAAATGATATTGACATCAGAAATGCAAAAGCACCAGCGAAAAAAAGGTGGCTAGAGCTTGAAAATTCAGTTCTGGGCTCCAGTCCAGCTTTTGGAAGCATGCTGCCTCCATTTGGGTCAGAAGATTGGGATGCAGGGCTTGCGTGTGAGCCCGCACAGGGCCATAAACAGAGATGGGATTTTGGTGTTGGATGGTCTCAGGCTGGGCTGCCCAGTGCCTGGCTCATGAGCAGCATCTGGCCTGCCAGGACAATCCACATGGAGCCCTTTCCCAGCCTCCTGCTTTCCTGGGGGCCTCTCAGACACAGGTGAGGAGAGGGCTCTGTAAATGGTGTTGGTGTCAATGACGTGTCCTAAGGACATAGTCCCCTTTTCCAGCCACAAAGAGCGCAGAATCACAGAATTGTTTGGGTTGGAAGGGATTTAAAGGTCATGCAGTCATGGGCAGGGACACCTTCCACTAGCCCAGGTAGCTCCAAGCTCCATCCAGCCTGGYCTTGGATGTTTCCAGGGTCTCAGCAGCCACACCACCTCTCTGGGCAAACTCTTTCCTAGCAGTGTTTCACCACCCTAGGCATAAAAAAATTCCATTATTCTGTCTAGTCTAAAATGGCTCTTTTTTTTTTAGTTTAAAACCATCAGCCCTCATTTCATCTCCAGAGGTTCTGCTAAAAAAGTCTGTTCCCATCTTTCTTATGAGATTCAGTTGTGTATGGGAAGGCTGTAATACAGAGCCTTCACTGGACACTGAAGTCTTCACTTGGATTGTGGGGCAGGAGCAGCCATGGCTCTGTCAGAGCTGGAAATGCCATGGGCAGAGCTGAAATGGGTGGGGAGTGGCAGCTCAGCCAGCACAAAGCTCCCCTCCCAGCTCAGACACTGAGGCAGTGGCAGGGTTAGGGCTCAGGAGGTTTCAGCAGAACTCACAGGAAGCCTTGCCCAGAGTGAAGGGATCCACTGAGGGTTCATAAAGCCAAGAGTCGAGATCTTTGTGTTGCTGTGTKCTGCATCTCCTGGTTCTCCCAGCAGAAGAGTGAGATAACACTTCCTCCTTWTCTCCCAGGGCTATTGATGGCTTTGATGTATGAAAGATTACGAGATGACCGGAAATTTTAACAATATAAAATACCCAATCCACAGAGATCAACCACCCCTTGAATTCCACTTTTTTTCCCCCTCTAAGGCTCTCTGAAACATCTTGATTAATTCTTTGAGCACAGTGAGTGCACTATCTGCCAGGCAGTGTGGATGTTCTCATTTATAACTGTAATATCCTTTGCTCAGATTCCTGGGAACACGTTCCAGAAACAGATGTCATTTGCCAGGTGAGGGTCTGTAAAGATGGGATGGGTGAGGGAACGCAGATGGAACAACAACTCTCCCATCTCCCTGAAGAGTCTTTGAGGAAACCTTGCAAGTGTGAAAAAAAGTTTCTTCTTCCCATTATTTCATCTCTAATTCCAATTTTCAGGCCAGGACGATGAGTGACACAGCACACTGTCATCAGAATATATTGTTATGATCTTGTGCTGTTTCTAATTGGCCCAGGAGCAGGAAATTCCACAAATCTCCCAAGCAAGCCCTCTCCTCTGGGATTCTTAGTCTGTGCTGGCATCCCTGTCAGGTTTGGATCAGTTTTCATTTAAAAAATGATTACACTTCTCGTTGTTGCCTCTACCAAAGAGTCTTCCTGCTGTAAACCAGTGCACATCTGTCCTGCTAACCAGCCCAGTGGGGATCTGTGCAGTGGGAAGGGATGAARTCATCCAGCTTTGGGCTGTGGGGCAGACTGCAGAGCTGGGATCTGTCCTGACTGAGCTGCACTGCTTTGTGTCCCTCTGCTCCACCCCTGTGTGTTGTCAGACACAAAACCAGGCAGGTCCCACAGGGGAGGGGACTGTGCAAAATGTTCACAGGCTGCTGTTCTGAGAGAGGGAAGTGAGGGCTCCCTGGATTTGACTCGGATCTGTGAACAGTTTTGGGACTGGGTTCTTTGGTGTCCACCACAGGGAATAGTTCCCATAGCTGGGAGTACTCAGACCCTGTGTCTTTCCTTGGGATTCCTTGGTGCTTGATAAAGATTTGGCTGTGCTGTCTCATGAGGYCTTGCAGCACACATCTGTTGTGCTTTTGGGAGCTCTGCACTGTGCCTGGTGAAGGTCACTGGGCTCAGGAGCTGCTGGTCTGTGTGGCAGTGACAGGCCCATGGTCTCACAGCAAGGACAGAAGATCCACGTTAACATTGTGATTTTAGCACTCAGGCTGAAAGGAGAAACATCAAGGAAGCTCCTGAAGTAATTCCTCTTCCTGCACTGGTTTCCTCCTCTGAGTGRCTGTCCATGTTACTTACTGGTCTTTGAAGGTGTTTTTTGAGTGTTAACAGGGTTTGCAAGTGAGAGTGATCATGGTATTGACATTTGTGCACACTTTTTGCCCATGATCCGTGGCTGCAGCCATTTAAACCATGAGTGCTTCCTTTAATAGTTTTCCAAGGGTCTCTCTGCAGAAGCAGCAGAAGATTCAGAGCAAATGAATAACACAGCAATAAGTTGCACTGATTCCAGCAGGGATGGTACAGRGCTTTCTTTGATAYCCAGTAACCTCCTTCCCCTTATCAAAAGGTTTTCCCAGTCTAAACATCACTGCCAGATGTGCTCACTTTTCTATTTAAGGCAAACAGGCTGAGTTAAACCACATGTGTATCAAAGCAGAGGCTGGAGGTTTAAGGGCTATCACAGACAACTGGCAGCAAGATATCACACACAGAATTCTCTCCAGATGGGACAAATTTCGTGTAGCTTCTGGATTGATCAATACATTAGTCTCAGCAGGAAAGCTTTATAGCCTCATCACCATATATCTGAGCCTGGCAGTTTCAAGAGGAGCTTAAGTGAGTTAAAGCCCTCAAACCACTGCAGTACAAGGTTCTGCCTCTCCAAATATCCCACCTGTCCACAAGTTCTGAGCTTTTTGTTGGCTTTCCCCAGATTCCCCTGATGTTGTGAACAAAATGGTCACTGCTGGATTAAATGCATGGCCACTGCCCAGCTTCCAGTGTTCCTTGGGCAGCTCCAGTGCCAGGGCAGGCAGCAGTGAGTTTTCAGATTAAAAGATTAACCTGGCTTTGCCATGATGTGGTGTGGGGTCCCCAGAGTGGCAGAGGCTGTAAGAACAGGAATTTCCATTCCATAATCCTGAAYTGGGATAAATCCCTCAGTTAGTGCAGCAATAGTGCAATAACTCTGGGATTTCTTTTCTTTTTGTAGAGATCCTGTTTAGCCAGGGCATGGAGGAAGACCTGTCTGTAAGATGTTGAGTGTGTTCCTAGCTGGAAATGAAGCAGTAATGAACARATCCATTCAGCTGGTCAAAAAGAGAGGTTTCAGAGTCTTTGGGTAGTCATTAAAAGTGAATGTCATTGCTTGCAGTGTCATTAGCCTAGATGATGAAAATGCAATATTTTTTTTCTTTCCTCGCAGGCTTCTGGGAATGATTATTCAGTAGGGAAAAATATATAATTCCTTGATAATCTAGAGCTGTTGGAGCTTTCAGTGAAATCTCTAAAGTATTGGCACAATGATGAATGGCCTCTTCTGGAATACAGAAATGGATAAGACACAAAATAAATCCTCCATGCATTGCAAGGCTTTGCTGTAGTGCTGCTTATCTCAAGGGTATTATGCAAATTTGGTGCCTGTTTAAATCTTGATTCCCTCATCTGGAGCAGGTGTATTAGCAACTCACTGTTCTGTGGGCCAGCTTTCTTGCAGCTCTGCTGCAGGACTGGSAGTGACATTTGAATGTCAAGCTTGCAGCTGGGAATGCTGGTGGGTGGATGGGGATGCAGCTCGCCCTGCCTGGCAGGTGCTTCCCTTTCCTCCTCGAAGCATTTCCCTGCCTGAAAGCTGCTCAAGATGAACCTTTGCAGGCACAGAAATGGCAAAAGGTGTCCACTCTGCCAGGGGCCATGGAAATCCAGATTTTGTTGGCTTAAAGAACTTRTGAGTGGAGGGAAAGTGGAAGTCCCAGGCATGGCAATATTATGTGGCTGAGAGGTTTTTAGCCTGCAGTCTGGGGATAATTTTTMTTTTCCCCCTGYYTAAATCAGAASTCAGTGCAGCCCCTCGGACCYGCAGTGATCCCAGCTGTTACCAGCCAGAGAACTGCAGGGATGAAGGCCCTGCCAGGCCAGATCCATCGCCTTGGGCTGTGAGTGCAGCTGAGTCAACAAATGAAAACAGAAGGAAAATTGACTGTGAAGATCTTTAGGGAAAAAAAAAGAAAAAAAAAAACCCCAACCAACCCCCAAAATGACACAGGCAGCAAGGTGCACTCCATCCCACGTGTCTGTTATTTTTCTGCTGGGGCTTTGTGAGCCACTGTGTGAAATCCTGCGTGCCCTGGGCAGAGGGCTGCTGCAGCAGATGGCCTGGGSAGGGTGAACGAGGCCATGTGGTTGCCATCGCTCCACTTCATCAAAAACTCCTGCTTCCAAGGGGAAGTGAGCTCAGCAAGCTGGGAAAGTGTCACACCAGGGGCTGGAGGAAGGGCTGGAGGGCAGGAGCAGGGACTTTACACAAAGCAGCTGGCACAGGGCTGTGACATCACACTGGGAGATGGATCCTGCAAGGTCTGGGTGTGCTCCAGACAAACCTCCTCGCCCCCAGCCTCCTCAGAAAGGCTTTGCTGCATGAGAGCTGCCATTCCTCCCTTCCCTGCCTTTCCCTGTGAGTCACTCCTCTGTCATCTGCTGTGGGTTTTGCAGTTAATGTGAACCAAGTGGAGGAGGGGGAGAGGATTTTGCCCCCCGTCCCCTCCCATCAGAGGGGGAGATGTGGAGGCTGAGGCASCAGGGAAGTCAAAAGGCACCAAGAAATCAAAAGAGATTTCTTGGTTCACATCAGTGTGTGTGAATTCCAAAGGGCTGGAGGAGCATGTACAGCTCTGCTCAGTTTGGGCAGCAGCAAATTGGCATTGACTTCAGGAAAGTCRTGATTTATATGAGGTATTCAACCACTTTTTTTTTTTTATTTTTGGGAAGAGACAGATATGCTGGGTTATAATTGGCAACAGCTGGGCTTTTTCTCTMCAAGTAATGTTATCCATTTTCTGAAGATAGAGAGGTGCTAGGAATGGGTCTGCAGAGTATATTTGGAGTTTTGGTCCCTTGATCATGGAATGCTCTTTCTGGTCTTGCCTGTCACGAGACTTCTCACCTGTAATCAGGTCTTTTTTGAAAACATGCCMCAATTAGTCATGCTGGACTGGTCAGACCTGTGCAGTTTTGTATCCTGTCTCTGGGACAGGATTGTGCCTCAAGCTTACTGAGAAAAATGTCTGGGTGGGTTTAATTTCTAGCATTCTTACATGTATTTTTTATGTTAATAAGCAATGTAAATAATTGTATTGATTCTTGCTGGGTCTGTAGCCTGAAGAGCTTCTTGTATAAGTCAATTTTGCAGCTTCATGGCCATGACTCTTTGGATTTCAGTTTTACACCTTCTATTGTGCTGGAATATTGCCTGTAAGAAATGCAGAGATTGATAGAAATCTCCCAGCTATGCAGTTAAACCACARTCTACAGGAAAAGAATGTCCTTCATAAACCTGGGAGATCATATCCCCCTCTTCCTTCATTGTGTCAGTGCTGTCAAAAGCTCTCATACTCTGATCTGAACTCCAAACCTCACAATCAATGGACACACAGTGGCAGCACACTCTCAGTCCAGGGGTCTTGATCCTAAAAATACCATGGCAGAAACTTTTCAGAGTTCACTCTGACTTCCTGCCAGACTGGCTGGGTCTCCTCTGAGCAGCTTTGGTGATGGCAGGGTGAAGGTGGGCTTTAAAAAAGGAGTAATTGTTCCAATCTGCCCGAAGCAGAGGAAGTGGAAGGTGATGGATAATTAATTTAGCACTCGGCGTGGCTGCTGTCCCGTGAAAATAACAACTGCAGGGAATCCCTGGGGAATTGTCTCTGGCCTGGAAATGAGAGGAGATTGATTGAGGTAAATGAGAGGGAAAATCACGGTGAGGAAAAAAAAATATTGAAAGGAAGGGACAGAGCAGACATGRCTGGAGCTTTTTCCCCATCCAGAGCCCTCTGGTTTTTCTGGTGTCCTGCTCAGCAGTGGCTCCTCAAAGACAGCTCTGAGCTCTGCCCAGAGCTCTTCACCTGGGCAGGATGTGGTGCAGCAGTGCACACAGTATTGGTAATTATAGATCTGTTATGCTGATCTGTGTCCTGAAATGTAAAACTCAGAGAAATCTTAGGATTTGGGAAATTCTGACCTGTGCATGACTGGTTACAAACCCCCAAAGCAATAAAGCAATGGTGTGAGGGGTTGAACACCACAGTCTCTTTTTCTGTTGTTCCAGGGAACAACACCTGGACAAGGTGATGAAGCTGCAGGTGAAGCCCAGACTTGCAGGGGTATAAAAATCATATATATATATAAACATATAGATGATTTGTTCTTTAGAGTTAATCATTTCCAATGATGCTTTTTTAAAAAATTTCACTGCTGACCAATGGGTTGATGTTCCACAAATCCATCTCTTGCTCCCTGTGTGCTCATGGCCAACTCAGAGCCCATCATTTCACACAGGAAATTCAGAYTGTGCATCTTCCCAGGTGACTCCCTTTGCATTTACGTGCWCTGAATTTCATCTGCCRTTTGATTACCTGGCTAATGTGTCACYGGATTGTTTTGGAGTTCATAATGATGCCCTCAAAATTGGTGTTGTCAGCAAACTTCCCCACCTGACTGCCCGTGCCCTTTTCCAGGTCATTTATGGCCATGCATTTTTAATGGCACAGATCTCTCCAGGGCTCCATGTCAGCCTTGCTCCCTGCAGGTTCTGATCCATCTGACCATCCCCAATTTCCTGCCTTTTAAACAGGGTTCATCCTTGCAGCAACTTTTCTTCTTGTCCTCTTGTGTTTGGTTAGCTCCCTAAATGGCTTAAGTCAATATTTTCTGAAATAGATTAAAAAAATCTGGTTTGGGATGAAAATTGCATCTTGCCTAAAGACAAACAAACAAGGCACACAGAGATAGAACAAAACAAATAATTCTCCCATTTTCATGCATCTAGTGAAGTTTCCCCTTCCCTTCCTGCCTTTCAACACCTGAATATTCTTGAGATTAACTTTTCATCTGATTTTGCCTGGGAATCTCAAACTCTTCTGGGAGGAGAAAATTGTTTCCTGATTGTTTTTCTAGTGGTAAATAAATATGCTTAAATTGAGCTGTGCTTCCTCTCTCTCCCCCTTCCTTGCTCATTTGATTAAGTGTGGCTTATATTTAATGTTTAATATGGTCACACTGGATAAAACTGTGATTTTTTTAAAAAATAACTGCACATTCAAAATTGTGCTGGGATAATTATAACAGTGCAAGAACTTACAGTGGTAGAATTTATTTTTCCTGTGAGGAAATAGAGTTTAAAAAAAAGATGAAAAACACCTCAAAAAAACCCCATTTATTGCTCTATTCACATCAGGAGATTTATCAGCTTGCAATTAAGTTAATGTGGYACCACTTCCTAATGAGTGAAGTCCCTTTTGGGCTTGCCTGTGTTTGGGAGGGTAACTTGGAAATGGAAATTCCTGTGGAAATGGAAATTTCTGTAGAAATGGCCACAGACCCCAATTACAGCCCCCAGGTCCTGTCTGCCCCCTAAAACCYCTGGCCTTGAAGACTGCATGGGATGTGTGCCTATTTTCTCCAAAATCATCCAAAAAGCGTCCTCTGGAGCTCTGCTGAAGTGTCAATGCCAAGTTCTGGCGAGAGGGGAGAATTTTATTGCTATTATAAACCTTGAAAATATGTTTTTTATGAAACAAGTGCCAGCAGAGCCCTCAGTCCAGCTGTGGTAACAACCCAGCCTGATTTCCACAGCACGTCTGAAGGGAACTCCAAACCAGGGCAAAGAAAAACAGCAGAGAGTTTGCAGTGTCCAGCCAGCCTGGTGATTGTATTAACAGCCCCCTTCCGAGCAGGATCAGGCTCCCAGCTGTAGCTGAGAGCCATAAAAAGCACACCATTAATTTTATGAAGAGAAGTAGCCCATCTGAGTGCTCTGGAGTCTGTAAAGATAAAGGTGATGGGCTTTTCCCACAGCTGGGAGCCAGCCCATGGCTCTGTAGGAAACCCATCCCAAGCTCATCCTGCTGCAGAAATGGCATCTTTGCAAGGGGATGTGCCCACCTTGGCAGCTTTGCTGTTGGCATCGTGTTCCCAAAAAGAACATTTTGCTTTCATCCTGCTGTCCAGGATGAAAAAAAAAAAGAACCCCAAAAGTATTTGCTGAATTTGAATTTCCTGCTGTTGATTTTCATGTTTTCYAGCAGGCCAACTGCCTGGATTTCCTAAACACTGCTAATTTGCACTTAAATTTGCCATTTATATGTTCATAGATTGTCTGTTAGGCCTTACTGGACAGCAAAGAGAGGGTTTTTTTTTTTTTTTCCCTTTTTTTCTTGGAGATGGCTTTTCACACCACCAAGGCCCCTTTCTTCACTTATTGACAGCTTTATGAGCACTGCTGGAAAAGCACCAGCTTCCTTCGTTCTGTGGCTTTCCATGGAGTGAAAAGGCAGTTTCTTAATTAGGACCTGAGAGCCTTTGCTGTGCTCCCTCATTCCCCAGGTACAAAGCAGTACCCTTTCTGTAGTTAATCACTTTTCCAGACTCCAGCCCACTAAAATTAGGTGGGCTTTGTGGTCAGATGTTTACCTGGCYCGGGGCCACCTGAAGAACCTGACACATCTGCATTTGGCCTGTGCCTGTGCTCTGCCTGCCCTTACCAATTAATCAGGGGTGCAAAAAATCAAATCAAATAAGAAAATAAGCCAAATCTCTTATAAAATATCCTGTTTTCAGGCTATTTCTGCACACACAAAAAATGGGAAACAAAATGGGAAACCCTTTGCTGATCCTTCCTTTCTCCTCAGCCAGGGTTTTTGTTGTGTCTTTGATATTGCTCTGGGCTGGAGCTGCTCACATTTGCACCAGTGCCCCTGGCTCCCTTTCAAAATCTGTTTATGAGAGTTTTAAAGTTTTATACATGTGGTTAGATTTGAACTCCTCATCATCACTGCAGTCCTACAAAACCCTTTTCTCCCCTCTTCTAAAGGGAGGATTGTGGTTTTATTTTGCTCAGGTGAATGGCAGGAGCGTTGCAGTGATGCCACAGCTCCAGGAGTTTCGTTTTCCTGGAGAATTCCTGTGCTTGGAGCTGCTGGGGTTGGAGGAGCTGAGGACASTGAGGTGCTGGCAGGTCCCCTGAGGCAGAGCAGGGTGAGAAGGCAGAGCCAGAAYCCATCAGATTTCCCAAAGAAAGTGTCTGTGCCCCAAGCCAGAGGGTGTTTGTGAGGCTGGGGACTCCTCAGGTGGTTTCTCCTGGCTGTTTGTCCATCCTTTGGGCAAAGCTGCTCCCTGAGCTGGCCAGGGTGGAACCTGGCTGAGCAGGGAAGGATTGCTGGTTGTGCTGGTTGTGCTGGTGAAATCACAGAGGGGACAGTGGCTCCTGAGCAGCTGGAGGTGGGATTTTGTTSAGGGGGGTGTGAGATGGGCACAGTCCAGGCTGGGCTGGTTTCTCCTCCTGCTGCTGCCAGGGAGGGGGATTTGCACTGAGGTGTTTGGCTCAGAGGCTTCRTGGGAAAAGAAAATTTTCTCCCATGGATGTGGGAGAAAAGCACCTCTGAACAGAAAACTGATGTGGTTATGTAGAAGCTGCTTTATTGTCTGCAATAAGCAGCAGTTATAGATTCTAGGATGTATATTCACACAATATATGAAATCCAATTATTTGATTGGATCCTCTGCTTTGCCTACAAGACTGGCACACACCCCTCAAGGCACCCAATTAGTCAAAATCTATCATCATGTTGTCCCCACCTTTATCTGAGTTTTGTATTTTTAATAATTAGTTCCTTAAACTCTTCACTCTTATTTTAATCTTACTTTTACTCCAGTAACTCCTGTACATTTTTAAAAAATTCAAATAACAAAACTACAAGTGTTCTAATAAAATCACAGAGAGTTTAACTAGGACACAAAATAACTCAGATCACACAAATACATTACTACACCCACATCTCAGAGCAGCCACGTGCTCCAGGGAACAGTGAACAGGGGAGAGCTGGGGTGGAGGTGCCCTTTGTGCAGAGCTGTTGCATTAAGCCTGGAAAAATGTGACTTCAGATCTCTTCCAAAATGTTTTTTTTATTTTTTTTCTGCAAGTATTTATCAGTGTATCACCTGCAGAGGACCTACCACAGTGATGGGCAAAGGATGAGCATCTGCAGAGCTCGTTTTGCCCTCGGGCCATGGAGCAGGAGTCAGGTGGCAGCAGGCTCTGAGCTGGAGCTGGAGCTGGAGCTGGGCCACCCCTGCCCAGCTCATCACGTCAGTGATTTGAATTCCTCACCACAGAATCATCTCCATCCATTGCAGCTCAGAGAAGGGCTGCTCAGGAATGTCTGGGAAATGTAAGTCTTGAAATGCAGTTTTTGGAACAGCCCTTGATGAGAAAGGGATCGTTTTAAGGGATAATGAGGCTTTTATTGTGTTACAGAATTAAATACTCCCAGCTTCAGCAGTGACTTTTCATATAAATGCTGTGCTGCTTTGGCATTATTACTCATTTATAATAAACCAGAATACAGGTTAATATTTCTCCTTCTTAAATATAGAGGGCAGAAACAAACTAAACAAATATTGACATCAGCTCTGCCAATTATGTTGGTTTGGGCAACTTCATAGAGCTTTGGGGCTTCTGTGTGTGTGCCTTCAATTTTAAGATGGGAAGAAGGAAATATTTGGTGTTGAATTGTCAGGAGCAGGAAGATGTCCTGTTCAGCTGTCATCCTTCTTTTCCTGGTGCTTCTCTTCCCCACTGCCCTACAAGAGAAGAGATGTTCCTCTCTGAGCTGGGCTAATTGTTGGGAAGAGTAGAGGCAAATTAGGATAGAGGAGAGAAAGGTCGAAGAGCAAAAAGAGAAAGAAGAGAGAACTAGTTTGATTTGAGATTTGCACTAGTTCATTGAAATTAATTAGAGATATTGGGCCATAAAATCATCAAAATCATCCATTTCCCTGAAGTTAACTCCCCACTTTCCTCCTGTTCCTGGTGAACAGTGCCACGAGAGTTGTTTTTACCCCTGGGGGCAGGTTGTGAATGCAGTGCAACAAATCCAGCCTGTGCTCTGCCTGCAGCAGCACGGGAATGATCCGTGTCAGTAATGCCAGGGAGTCTTTAATGGCATTAAATGTGTTTGTTTAGGGATTAGACAAAAATCCTCTCATCTTCCAACAGGGGGGGGAAAGCTCTTTGTGTTTTTTTTTGTTCCCTCTAGAGGCTGCTCTGTGCCTGCTGGGCTGGAGTGGAGTCAATAAGCCACAACTCAGCTCCAAGCTCTCCAGGGAAAAGCATTCAGCTGCTTTGTCCCAGTTTGAAATCAGGAGTGAGGCAATCTGCACTGGGTTATCTCTGCCCTGGCTCTCACCTCTCCTTCCAAACTGCTCTGACTCCTCAGCCTCTGGCTGCTTGCTGTGTTCTYTGCTGCTGAACAAATTGCCACCGTTGCCTTTGTTTGGTTTTTCTCAGCTCTGGGGCTGGGGGTGATGTGGAAAACCCCTCTGGAGAATTCCCTCCACAAGTGGGCTTGTTTTGGGGCTGCTTCCCTTAAATCGGGGAGGATCAGYTTTGCTGAAAATCCCACCTCAGACTAAGGATTAAAGGGAATCCTTGCTTCCAAATGCAGCTGAAAAATACCTGTGTGAAGTGAGGTGCTCTGCTCCCACCTGCCTTAAAGCAGGAGCAACACAGGAAGTCTTTCCTTACATCTCCAAGAGAGATCAGCTKCTCAGACAGAGCTCATGGATTTGCCAGGAAAATCAGGCTTTTCTTTTCTCCTAAGAGCTCAATATTGTCCAGAAAACAGAGGATTCTCCAGTGTAAAATCCTCCTCTCTGGCTGCTCTGTGGTTCTGCTGCAGGAGGGATGGGGGATGCAGGTTTTAGCCAGGACACCTGGCACTGGTCCCTGGCTGGGCTCTGTCACCCCAGTAGCACCAGCACAGCTCTGGGAGCCCTGGGCTGCTCAAGAATTGTCTCATTTCTGTAGGAAAAAATCTTAACAGAACTTCAGCTGATCAGTTTTGTCAACAGAGCTGATACTCCCTCTCTCAGRTGAGAGATCCTCAGAGCCCACTGGGGTTGTGATGATCGAGGCTGGAAGTATTTACATTATTATTCTTAAAAAGAAAGCTTAAAAATAGCTTCCAGATTTCTGGTGTTCTGTCAAAAAAATCCCTTTCCCACCAAAATGACTCTTTTGACAAAAAAATAGCTGTTTCCCTTTTGTTAATAACCAACTCCCTCYTGCTAATAACGAGCTGCTCGTGCTCCATCCCTCCCCCGTGTGTGCTGCTGTGATTGCACAGGGCTGGGATGCCTCTGCTCACATCAGTTTCTCTGCAATTTTCACCTGTTCCATTCCCTGTCAGCTCTAGATCATGCCTGGGGAGGTTTAACTGGGGATTGAGTACGTTTTGGGACATGCCCCTGTCGTTGTTTGATGGAAACTGGGATCAGCAGTTTGTAGTAATAACCCTGCTATTGATTTGCTACAAGTACAGAGCTGGGAGCTGCTTTGATAAATCTGACTGGAGRCAGCAGCATCCTTCCCTCTCTGCCCTGATAGGAGCAAGGTGGAAAATCTCATCCCATTTACACTGAAGCTTCTGGTTTGGTGGCTTGAGTTAGAGCTCCTTGGCTGGGGCTGAGCTGTCTCTGCCCATCCAGCACCGGGAGAAATCAGATGTGCTGATTTTCTGGATTGTTGTGGGATAATTCTGCCTCTGGGAGGGGAGGAGGAGTGAGGGTGGAAATGCAGCTTCCTGGGTCTGGGGGATGCTCCAGAAGCACTGCTCTGCTTGCCCCAAAGCCTGCACTATCCAAGTCCATCCCCCTTGTGCTGTGCCCTTCTAAATCTAAGTCCAAACGCTTCCAGCTCCCTGGGAGTGCTAATCCACTTGAAATCTCAAGCATCCAGAACCATTTCTGCTGCCAACAAAGGGACTAAACCAGGGGATTTGTGACTTGGTAGTGAYGATGGGCAAACCCTGGCGAAGTATCCTGGGGAATTGATTTCCTGCAGCTCCCAAACCCAACACCTGATTCCGTTGTTRCCGCTCTGCCTCCGCAGTAATTGTTGTGAGCGGAAAAAAAACAAACCTCTCCTTTTACTCCCAGCAAAACATTAGCACCAAAGGGCTCTTCTGCTGCCTTTTGTTTTGCCAATGCCATTAATGAATGTGCAAACACCTGCTGGCATAGATTTCCCAGTTTGCTGAGGTTGGAGTTCAGGCTGCTAACGCGCCTTGCAGTGAGAAGCGCTGCCCTCGTTAACCCCGAGCATCCACTAATTAGAGGGTCACTTGCGGGTCAGAGGTGTGCTTAGGCTCTGCTGCTTGGCTGGCTGCTGTGTTATTACTGCAACTGTAARTGCCACATGTGGGAGGGGTGCAGAGTGTGTTTGGAAGGCTGGCTGTATAATTAGGGAGCGTTTTCCCAAGGCAGAGTGTGCCAGCTGACATTCAAGTGGCGATAAAAAGTGGCTGGTTGTTGTTTTTGGGTTTTTTTTTTTCCCTCCTTTCTTTGCAACGCATTAGCTGTCAATGAAAGATTGTTGGATTGGTGCTGATTTTAGCTAGTCTGAGTATTTGCTGCAGGACCAACAGTTCATCCATCCATCATCCATCCTTTCATCCACCCATCCACCCATCCATCCATCCACCCATCCATCCTTTCATCCATCCTTTTATCCATCCATCCATCCATCCATCCATCCATCCATCCATCCCCTGCAGAATCACAGAATGGGTTGGGTTGGAAGGGACCCTAAAGATCCCCTCATTTCACCTCTCTTCCACTGTCCCAGGCTGCTCCAAGCCCTGTCCAACCTGGCCTTGGGCACTTCCAGGGATCCAGGGGCAGCCACAGCTTCTCTGGGCAATCTGTGCCAGGGCCTYCCCACCCTCACAGAGAAGGATTTTTGTCAAAATTTCTAATCCAAGTCTCCCTTCTTTTAGCTTAAAACCATGTCCTGTTTAAATTTAAAACCCTGTCCTATGTGCCCATGTAAAAAGTCACTCTCCATTTTTATGAGCTCCCATCCAGGCTACAGCTGCTCAGTGTGTGGGGCTGAGCAGCCACTTCCACCACTGTTTGTGGCATGAGCCAAACCCTCCTTCAGSAAAACACACCCAGGAGTTTGGTGAATAATGATGAGATCTTAAAAATGTAATTTCTCTGGTCTTCAGTTTTCTGGTCTCCMTTTTCAAGCTCCTCACTCATCCACCCCATCACAGAGTGTTCTCTGGAGGTGTTTTCTGCTTGGCTGGGAGCTCAGAGAGCCTCTCCTACCATTGGGTGACTCCTGATAGCGGGGCTTTAAGTCAGGTATTAAATATGTAGAGTGCTCTGTCTTTGCTCTTGACACAGCATTAAGAGCATTAAAGTGCTTGGAAACAATTAACTGGTAAAGCAGCTTGTTCAGTAATTATGCACAAACTGCTCTGGCTCCACATCCAGATGTTCCTGCTCTGTCAGACTTCCCCTCTGCAGGGAGGTCACCTGATAATTATCAAAGCTGTCAGAACGTGGATTACCTGCTGCTTCTCCACCTTCAAGATGTGTGAGCAAACCAGGAGAATCACTCAGAATATGCAGATGAACAGTATTTTTTATCTCCATTAGTTATCAAAAAGTGTGTGTATAAATCAGAAATGTCCTTGCTGACATTTTATTTTGTTTTTCAGTAGTGGAAGTGACTGCAAAAATTACATGGCAATGGAGAATTTGGCTCTTTGTGTTTCATCTGAAGCCTCTTAAAGCCTGTAAAAATCTCTCTAAAGGCAGGGAAGAGAGGGGAGAGGGAGTTCAGAATTTTGGGAGGAGGAATGCAGAAAATGCAGACAGAAAGGAGGCTGAAATATGAACATATGAGACACTCCAGGGAGTCCCTGAGGTAGCTCAGGAAGGCTACGGATCCTGTTTAGTTTGTGAAATTAATTGAAAAAGGAAAGAAGTTTATATTCTGTGCTATTCCTGCGCTGTTCTGTGCTTAGCAAAATATTAAAAGAAAAAAAAAAAGACCTAGAAACCCAAACCTCTCCATTCCATTTGGTTTTAGGCTTTGGCCAAGAGCTCTGGAAAGTGCCCTGCTCCCTGTGGGCTGTGTGTGCATCTCCCTGTTCCTCTCAGAATGCCAGCAGGGCAAGCCTGGGACAAAGGAAGGATTGAAAAGGGCAGGAAGAAAAGGCAGCTGAGGGTGTGGAGACACTTGCTGTGCCTCTCCTGTCTGTGGCTGATGTCTGGAGGAGCAGGAGCAGCCCAGGGATGAGGAACAGGCTGTTCCCACGTCAGCAGGAAGGGCAGGAAATCCCCATGGGCAGCTCTGTGCTCTGGAATGGTTTCCAGATGACATCGCAACCCCAAACGTGCTGTGGCTGTCTGGGTGTGAGTTCACACATCCAGAAGCTTCTACAGAAAACCAGAGGATCTCCTTTAAAGCCACACCTTGGCCTCAGCCAGGGGCCTTGGATGTAAAGCTCCATGTGGTGGGTTTGGCTTTCCCTCTGCCCAGGGACATTCATGCTCAGCCTGTGGAAAATGGGCTTGAGATTGCATAGAATTTGTATTTTTTGGCCAAAAGGCACAATCCAAACTTGCAGAATCTACTTGAATGTCCAAAAATCTTGACTTGAGTGCTTTCACCAAAGGTTCTTTACACAAAGCTGGGGTGGGAGATGAAGCCACRTCCCTCCCTGATCTGGCTGAAGAACAAATGGTCACTTTTCTTGCTGGAGATTGGTCATTCATGGAGTTCCCTGCCACCAAAGTGTAGGGTGCAGTGCCAGCTTCTGCAGATTGTGGAAGTGTTTAGGATGGTCACAACTCCAGCTGCAGGTGGGAATGAAAAAGGGCAAGTGGGCTCCTTTGTGCCAGGTTAAAGCAGGTTAAAGCAGGCAGGCAGGAGTGTCAGTGTGGGGAGGGGAGGTGCCACACCTGAGCTGGTGTGAAATGCTGCCTGTCCTCCCTCCYTGCAGCTCACACCGTGAGATACAAACTGCAAAAGGCCAAATGCCCATCTCAGAGCAGTGTGTCAGTGATCCTTCTGACAATTCCATGTGGATTTAATTAGATGAACAGTACCTATAGCTGCATTTCTCCTGCTGCAGGGGATTCCCAGCAGGGAATGTGAGATGGGAAATGCCAACAGCGAGTCTCAGCTTGCCAGGGGCTCTCAGGGAGTCACACAGATGAGGTGCAGTGAGGGCAGCCTGGAGCACTCCCTGGGGCAAGGATGGGCACCCAGGTGGGATGCTGGTGGGTGGATGAATGCCCTGCTGCCTTCTGCTGCTGCACAGACAGAGGGCAGTTCCTCAGAAACCCTTTGCCCAAGGTGTCCAACCCTTTTTGTCTCTCCTGGCTGAAACCAGACAATAAATTGGTGGCTGGTTCTGCCCCAACAACTGCGAGCACAGATTGACTGCCGAGCTGTGAGCACCTCTCTGCTCTGAATTTAGCTTTCAGTTCTCCCTTAATTTATTATTTGCAGTTAATTTAATCCATATTGACCTGCCTCAAAGAGAAAAAARGCTCTAGATTTGGTGAAAAATAATCTATTTTTAATTATTTCTGATGTAGAACACTAGCCCATAAATAAATTCCACTGCTACCCAGTGGTTTTTTTGCTGTCAGAACTGTCTTGCTGGAATCAATAAACAGTTGATTAAAAACCTTGTTATTTAATATATTCAGTAACCCTAATCTATTCATTAGAAACTTAATCACTTTCATGTCACCAGCTGCTGTGATGGAGAAAAGAGCTGTAGCTAATTATTAGCAATTTTACAAAGCTAATATTGAATTTCTAATGGGTCCTCTGTGGCCTCTATTTCAAGCACTTTGTATATCCCACAAACATGTGTTCTGGCTCTGGGCAGGGCCAAGCACCTCAGGTTTCCAACCCTGTGGGTAAATTTGGGTCCTGGCAGCCAACTCTG
>CADDXX010000754.1:191648-255172 GCA_902810485.1 Alauda arvensis
CAGTGGAATTGGAGCAGCTGCCTTGTGACAAATGYGGGATGGCAGCCACACCAGGCTGTGTTTCAGAGCATGTGACTGAGAAGGTGATTGCTCTCGTTAATAATGAGCCACYAAATTGGATGCAATTGCAATAGCTCATCATTGGTACAGAAATATTATCCTTTATAGGTACATTACTGGGCTGTATTTTATAAGGCTGTTAAGCTCACGCACTTTCCCCTGCAGTAAATGTCAGCGAGGTTACAATAAAATTTAATACAATATTATTAAAGCTGAAGTGCATCAGTATGGAATGATCATGTATGCACACTAAAAAGTCTTTATTATGGCTTCCTTAACCTTCTTAAGGAGCTGCTT
Source organism: Alauda arvensis (assembly GCA_902810485.1). Lineage (NCBI taxonomy): Eukaryota > Metazoa > Chordata > Aves > Passeriformes > Alaudidae > Alauda > Alauda arvensis. The sequence continues at coordinate 192,006 of CADDXX010000754.1, forward strand.
GCTTTAAAMCACAGTGGTGAGCAGGAGCAAAGTTTGGAGGTCTCTTTGTCCACCCATCAGGATTTTYGGTGTAGATGGGAATCCTGTGACACGTTAATCAGACGAGACATTAAAATTTCAGCTCTGCCAGGAAAATTTCACTGCAGCTGCAGATTATAATACAGGTGGTGAGGTCTCCTCACGCTCACCTCAGTTTTCACGGGGTGGAACTGATTGGCAGATTGTTGGCCCCCACAGGAGCCAGGCGTGCCCTTGCCTGTGCACATCYCACAGGGGTGGGACACCTAAGGAGCCTTTGGGGCTCTGCCATTACCATGACAATGGCCATGGTCTGCCCCTCCTGGGGAAATCAATGGGCTCTGGGGCTCCCCAAACAGCTTCCCTGACCTCCCAAGGTCGCCAAAAGCAAGGTCAAGCAGCAAAGATCAGAGGCCCTGTGGAAATGGGCATCCCCTCCCTGCCCTGCTGGCTTGGGACCTGCCTCAGTCTTACCTTGAATTGTTCCCTTGGTTTAAGGAACTGGTGTTGTTTGCATAGACTCTAGCCAGAAGAATTTGGAGTGAATCCCAGTGAAGTCTGAGGCATTATCTGCTGTTTGATTAGGCTGTGAGTACCATTTTAGGATGGTGTTCACGGGTGACACAGCGTGCAGAACTGAACAGCAGCCCCAGGGGGATGGTTCWGTTTGGGATTTGTGCACAGGAGGAGTGTTAGGGCTCAGCTGTGTAGCTTGGAGGAATTATCAGTGCTTAGAGCTATTCTTGGTGCTTGCGAAGTTCATCCCTAAGTATTTGGGAAGAGCAAAACAGACCTTGACTGCATGAATTTTAGAGTTAACTTCTTCAGACTTGAGTGGCTGAAATGAAAAGATGTGGTTCAGACACAGTGTCTTACCAGTAATCTCCAGCTCCCAGCAGGATCCCCAGGAATCACCTTCTGCCTGACATTACACCAGCTCAGTCAGCCTGAGGTGTGTGTTCTGTGCATGCAYCACCTAATTCCACCCTCTCAGCCTTGCAAATTGCTTCTTGTTTCCCTTTATCATGAAAAGGATTTGGATTCCTGTCAAAATATTTTGGTGCTTCAAAGCTTCCCGACAGAGGGTGGGTTTTAGGCAAGTGGRGACTTGGTGCTTGCCACAAAGCTGGTCCTGGCAGGGGTGTGGGAGCAGCAGAGATCTGGAAATGCAGTTTTGGGTTCRTGCTCTCCTTTTCCTTCCCAAGCAGCAGCTCCTGGAGGTGGAGGTTGCCTCAGATGGATTAGGTTCCCCTCTCTGCCACTTGTGCCCTTGACCACGCTTTTAAATCACRGTTTTAAGAGCCTGTGTCAGAGATTTCATCTCTGAAAACAGATGAGGAGCTGCTGCCGGATCCCTGTGCCTGGGATCTGCTCCATCCCAGCCATGCATGATGTGGAGACTGCTGAACATGGGGCAGAGACTCTTGAGGGATTTCTTTGAAGGCCACCCCAGGTCTGGACATCCCCAGAGTCTGATCAGTTCTACAGCCCCCAGACCTGGTGCTGGTGGTCACTTTTTGTGTGTGGTGGTGCTGGCAGGGTAGGAATGGCATAGGAAAGGGCTGCTTGTGCAAAATCAAAACTTTTGGTTTTCCCCCTGCCTTTCTTGCAAAGTTATGGAAAGGGTTATGATGGTCCTCTGGGAAGGGTTAAAGATAAAATTTACACGGGATAAAGCCCAAAAATCTTAAGTGGGCACAGATTGTATTCCAACCTTTCCTTTTCTCACCTTGCCTGCTCCCTCTGCTCTGCCCTCCTGTCCCTCCCAGCTCTGCTGTCCCATTCCTGGTTGTGTCAGTGCTGCACTCTGGGAGCTGAGCACAGCTCAGTCCTTTCCTCCATGTGTGAACATCCCTTGCAGTGCTGTCCTCTCCATCTCCCCACTGCTCATTTTCYCCTGCACTGATCCTCTGCCTTCCCCCCTGTAATCACTTTCTTGAGGTTTATTTTCATCTCGGTGCCTGATGTGACCAAAGTACATAAGTCTGTATCTATTGATTTCTGACAGCAGAGTCTGCTTGTTCTCCAGTAATATTTCCAGCATCAGCATTCATCTTCCTTTCAATCTAAAAGATATGTCAGGACCACATCACTGAGCCTTCAGTTTTTTCTCCCCGTCAGCAGCATTCTTTCCCCATGATTCATATCCATAAATTGCAAAGGGAAAAATTAAACTTTTCATCAAGCCCTTAAATATTTTTGAGGCTCCGCAGCCATTTCACATTTTCAGGAGGSAGGCCACAGCTATGGAAGCTGTTCCTGATGATCTCTGGATTTTTTTTGGGAACTCCCTTTCTGCTCTGATGTCTGTGGTCTCATGGAATCAAAGTCATCAATTCCTTTAATATATTGACAGCTTGCACCCACATGTACACACACCTGTTTTCACCATGCTTGAGGGTAGCCCATGCTCATCAAGAGCCCTTTTTTTTCCCTCTCTTTTTTTCCTGGACACTCACACTGGTACTGCTGAGGGCTGYAGCAATGAGCTATGGCTGTCAGTGCTGTGTGTGATGCAGGTTAATGGGTGTCTGCCAGGGCAATCACCAGCTGCTTCCACTTTAGCCAGGCTCGTTGTAGGATAAATTTGCTGTACATTCTGCACAGCCCTGGTGTCACTTCCACCCAGTGCAAACCCATCCTGGGGATGGGTTCTCTTTGTGMTAAAATCACAGTGAATTTGGTGAGGTGCTCTGGAGTTCCTTTATCCARTGACAGAGAGGGATGTACTGGATGCTTTGAGCCTGTAAAAACCACAACCAATGGCTGCTGAAACTCTGTTTTGTCAGTGATGTGAAGGATGGCTTTAATTTCCCCATAGGTGTCTTTTTCATCTCAGGAAGCAGCTGATGGTGGCATTAATTTTTGCTTCTATCATTTACTTCACATGCCTTGAGTTATGCTTGACCATCAGAGGGATGCTGTGATAGTTACAGCACTTCGTGTGCCTCCTTCTCCTGAACAGGATTTCATTGAATTGGCTGATTACCAGGCACCAATACATCTTTGCAGAGTTTTCACGTGAGAGCAATGCCAGGATAASTGATCACTCTGAGCAGTCCTGCTGATTTTCCTTGGTGCTTTCCAAGGGATCATGTCCAAACTCCATCCAGCTGCTGGGTCTGTCTCAAACAGCTCCATTTTGGGGTGGGTTTTCCAGATGTACTTATTACTTTAGGGGTGTTTCAGGTGATGTTTGATTCCTGCACAAAGTCCATATTTTTATTTATATTTTTCTGCTTTCAGGGAATATTTGCAGTGGAGGAGTCTGAGAGTTGTGAAAAAACACCTGGTAAAACAGAAGGAGTGGAAGCAGTGGGAAATGTCTCCTTCATTGCCAGGTACCAGAGCAGGGCACAGATAAAAATGACCCACATCAAGCACCCCAAAGATTTCCTTTAGGCTTGCAGGTATAASAGCTGSTGAGACCTGGCACAGGGTGTCCMTGGCCTTGGGGTCCYTGCTCCTCTTCCCATCCCCAGGAGATCACTGACCCCTGCCAGTCCAGGAGAGGGAACACTCAAAACAAGCCAGAGATGTTTTGTGTGGCCCCTGCTGATGCTGGGAAGGGATTTCACACACCCTGTGCCCACGGGGAGGCTGGGCTGGCACTGGSTGTGAGGGGCTGAGGGAGCTCGTGGGGGGAAAGTCTCTCCAGAGACATCTTGGGCTGTCCATTCCCCTGCTTTTGCTCTCCCCACTGAGGACACAGGGGCAGATTTCCTGAAGGAATCAGCTTTGGGGCCAAGTGCTGCCCGCAGCACCAACACCCCTGAGCTCCTCCCTGCCCTGCAAGGTGTGACACCAATTCCCTGCGCTACAGGGGCATCAGCCCCTGCTGTTCCTGACAAAGGGAAGGTTTTATTCCCGATGTGTGTCGGGCTTTGGCTCTTTGTCCATTCCCTGTGCTGGATTCCCGATCCCGCGGTGTCACACGGAGCAGCTCCGGGCTCCGGGCAGGGTCTCCAGGAGGACACGAAGAGATCACCAATCCCTCCCCAAACCCTGCGACAGGGAATATCCACCCAACCCAGGGCAGGCACTGCCGCCGAAAAGGAAATTGCTGCCCTTTCTTGGCGGGATGTGGCTGCGGGGTAAACAGAAAGGGAGAGCGGGTTTGAAGCGCTTTTACACCGAGAGGGTCAGGGGGGTCACCTGCATCTGTGAAACGTCCTGCACCTCTTGTCCCCTGYGCTGCCCACACATGGAAGTGATTTCACTGCAGGCAGGGAGGGAGGCAGAGCAGTGAGGAACAGCTCRTTAATACCCCCCAGCCAAAGAAACACCTTAGGAGCTGTTCCCTTTGTGAAACGCAAAGGGGAGCGGGGCAAGCCCGCGGGCTGGAGGAGCTGAAATCAATATGACAAATCCATAATTACACGGCAACTTGTGCACGGAGAGGAGCTTGGGCTTATAAGGGAAAAAAAAAAAAACAAACGTCAGCACGAATCTCCAGTGTTATACAGAAAACCCAGATATTTGTAGTCAATCTGTAGAAATGCAAGTTTGTCTTATTCTGGATGTTGTGTACAGGAGTGCTTTTCAAACATCTCTGCTCYTTCTGCCTAATTCATAAATCATAACAGGAGATACAACAAAAGGAATTAGGTGATCATTAAAGCACTGGATGTGTATTTCCTCTTTCAGTCTGAGGGCTCATTAAAGGCTTGCCTGACTCTTGAAATATCTTGACACTGAAGATGATGATGAATTGAGCTGCTCGGCGCTGTTAATAATTTGAAATACATTGTCAGAATCACAGGGTGATGCTGCAGGAGATTGTTGTGGAGCTGTTATTTGTGTTTGTTTTATTTGTGTTTGTTTTATTTGGTTACCCTCTTAATCGACCCAGGTTAGAAACAGAGCATGAAGTATTTATCTTATCTCTAGAAGGAAATTTTAAGTAAAAAAAAAAAATGAACATCCAAAAATCTCTGCCAGTGGTGCTGAAGGAGCACCCTGTGCTGCTGGGAGGGGATGTTCCTCCATCCCTGGGAGGGGACTCAGCCCATGCAGAGGCATTTTCAAAGGGGTCTGTGCATGGGCTTTGTCTTCCCCCCTTGGACCACTTGAGATTCATCCTGATAGAGATGTTCCATGTATTTAGGAGGCTTTGTCCTGGAGAAACCTGGGGTTTTCATCAGGGAGCACAGAAGCACGTGCACARTTGCATCCCTGCACAGATGTGTGTGTGTCTGTGTCTGTGGTTCAATCYCATCCATCCCAAAAGAAGTTTGGGGTTTTGAAGGGACTGAGTGTGGGGTCCAGGTCATTACAGCTCCAAGGGGTTATCAAATATTCAAACTGTGTGCATTGATGGGAAGGGTGTGACTGAATCCCCACTGCTCTGATTTGCAGATTGGGCACTTCCAGTGGCATTCCCACCTTCAAGCTGTGCTGCCCTCAAAGTGCTTCCCTTTCTTTGCCACCCGATTTTCCTCCTGCAGCAGGGAGGCAGCAGCTGCCTTCCCAAAGCACATCCCTCATGCCAGCCCRGCTCTTCATTTCCCTCCATCCTCTCGATGCTCCCAGACAGAGCATCCTGTAAATCATATTTAAAAACCCATTAGTGTAATGTTTCTGAAGTTGGTATTAAGTGAGCTCTGGAGATCCTGCTGGCTCCCAATTCCCTTGTCTCAGACTAATTTACAGTGTRTTTCACCAGGACAGGCATTCTCACACTGAAGGACCAGCCTTGACCCTTTTCTCTCTCTCTTTCTCCTTTTTTTGTTCTATTATTCCTCTGTTTTTAGCAGATGATTGATTTCTTCTGATGTCGATGTGAGGTTGTTCTCCTGTTTTCACACCTAGCACTGCAAAAAAAAAAAAAAAGGGAGGGACAGAMTMAAAGGGAAATGCAACAGGTGGGGCAGGTGAAGGATGAGCTGAGCACCCCTTGTTTKAAATGAGTTTTAATGCTGGGTTTTAAATGAGAGTGTGCCAGAGCAGTCCTGTGGGCAGTGGGGTGAAATAACAGCTCGCTCCATGTCTGGGCTGTCAGACCCTCTGACACCTCTCATCCTGACCTCACCTCACTTCTCCTGCTCTGCTGGGTTTGAACCTGCTCCAAAACATGCCAGGAAATGTTCTCAGTGATGCTGTTTGGGATCTGCTGACATCTCAGGAGGCTCCCTGGAGAAGGGAAGCTGATAACAGCCAAGTTCACTCCTGGAAGCTGGGCAGACCCAAAGGCCTCTGCTTTTGCTTGGTCTCTGCTGAAGGTGATTGACTTTGAGTGAGCAATTGCTGCTGACTCTGCAACCTGATCCCGGAGTTTATGTTCTGTGTAAGTAACCTTGAGATAGGGATAGCTCACAACCTTTGCCTGACCCTGGCTGTGCATCTCAAGTGAACAGCAGCTCTTTGTTTGAGGTTTTGGGAGCCATGGGAGGCACATTTAGCTCGTGGTCATGAACTGATGCTGAACACATGTGCCCAGACAGCTGCTCCTTCATTYTGTCTGTGAGTATTGATCAATGTACAAATTTATACATGCAGTGGATTGTTTTGTGGGATGGTACCAAACCATCAGCAGGTTGATTTTGTCTTTTTTTAGATAAAATGAAACATTTGTTTTGAGGGAAGGAGGATTTTGGGTCTTGATGGGTGAGTGGAACAGGGGAGAAAATCAAGTGCAGTCCATGCTCCAGACTCTGAAATTGCAGGAGGACAATTGGCTTGGCAGACTTCTGGGGAAGAACTCAATACCAATAATTCCAGTATCAATCCCATATCACAGAAACTGGCACTTGCTTTGTGACATTTTGTGTTGCAAACAGCTCAGGTCTCAGAGCACCCACGGGTTTGTGTCTCTCAGCTCACAGACTAAGGCCTGATCATCTGCAGGTTGGGTGAAAATGGTTTCTTGAGGGTTTGTCTGCATGATTTCCACTTGCTGACACTTTCAATCCCTGGCATCAGCCAACAGAATAAAGAAAGGGTGAAGAAAAGCAATTTACAGGAGAAAATATTGGAGCTGTATCCTCTCCTAGGCTATTATTTTAAAATASCTCAGTGGAATGCAGTGTTTTCTGKAAAAGGCAGGGTGCCTGCCTTCATAAACCCTTCTAAATCACCACCTCAGCCCAGCCTCCAGCAGCTGTCCTGCTTCCTCAGTTCATTTTCAGCAGCTGAGGATTAAAAAGAACACAAACCACACACTTTGAAAACAAAGCTCCTGGTGGCTCCCACCCTGTGGGGAGAGGGCAGCTCCTTGTGACTCCTGAGAGCTGATGCTGGCCAGCCTGGCTGAGGAATAATGGGATTGCAGGGCAGGGGGATTTGTTCAATCAGCTTGAACTCATGGGATTGGTGTTTATGTGCATTTCCTTCTCGTGGAAAACAGTGGTGACACTGCTGGAAGAAAAACCAGATTTAAAAAATAATTTGATCTATCCACAGAGGAGCTGTACAGAGAGAGGGGATTACTGAGGAAAAAAGGGAAGTGGTCCTTCAATTCTGCCAGCAACATTGTGCATTTCCCTCAGCAGAACCGAGGTTCTTTTGGAGCTTAGCCTTATCTAGGAGTGGAAATGTAATGATGGGCAAACATCAGGAGACTTGCAAGTGTGGGTTTTTTTTTTATTTAATACACAATAGGCCTGGCTCATGTCTTCATTCTGGCTTAAAAAACACTAGAGGGGAAAAAGATGTGCAAACATCTTCATTTCCTTTTCAGCAGCCTCCAAAAATGAAGCCTTTAAAGAAATACCTGTTGTTTGCTTCATTTTTGGAGGCTGCTGAAGGAGTTTTTAAAGTTCAGCATCGTTGTTGAGGTTAACTCCAGCATTTGCCTCTAACACTGCCTCTCTGCAGTGGCTCTTGTTTTTGCTCCTTGTAATTCTGCTTTTACCTGTGTGCTGTTTGTGGATGTCACCCACCTGCTGCCTCAGGGAGCCCTCAGCCCTGACAGCTGTTCGTGGTGCTGGCTGCTGTTAACTCACATMAAAACTCATCAGGATGAATATGGAGGTGACCTTGCAATGGAAAATGTGACCAAGAGGTGGATAAGCTCGTTCTCGTATGAATTTTGTGTTAAAAAGTGGGAATTTGGCCTTGGTACAAAGGCCAGTGTTGCTTGCAGCCTGTATTTGAGTTTCTCTGCTTCCTCCTGGCTTGCCTTCCACCATAATTAGTTTGTTGAGGAGCTTAAACCTCCCCTGTATAATCATTTATCTCGAGTCCTTCTATTTGCTCTGTCACATTCAGCACTAACAGCACATTTYCCACCGAATGGCTGCTGTTGGAACAACACATCCTCTCCTGACATGAGGCTGCAGTCACTGGCTGTGAGCAGGAATTGACTGCACTGGGGCTTTGATGCTCACGAGTATTTAGTCCCCCACGCTGTGCTCTTTGAATCAATAGCCTCCTTTGGTCTGTGAGCTGATAGGATTGCTTAGTGGGTAAAATTTTGCTTGTGTTTCATCCACTTAGCTCATTCCAGTCCTCTGATGGATCTGCTCCATCAGGAGAGCCAGTGGAAAGGATCATGTGCTTGTTGTATGCCCCTGACAATGAACATCATCGTATTTTCCCCTATGTACTAGCACAGAGGTAACTCTCAACCTTTGGAAAGAATTGGGATGGATGTGCATTAAATAAGAGTTGTGTGGGAGTCAGCAGGTGATGCTGGGGCAGGAGAAGCAGGGCAGAGGAGGCTGGAAATGCAGAGCTGCTGGGCAAACCTCTGTTTGTGTTTTCTGTGTGAGCACGGAGCCTGTGCTGCCCTCAGGACAGGACACCCTGTCCCCTCTGGGCAGGAATCCAGGGCATTCCCAGCTCACAGGGATGATGTGGCAGAGCCCCTAAGCTCCACGTGGGGCTGACAGCATCCAGCTGCTGGAGCAGAGGTGATGCCCAGGTGTAAAAACCATAGGGACAGGGGGAGGATACAGATGTGAGGATGTAGGGAGCTGAATTTGGRGGAACTGAGGGAGAACAACAATGTTTAGCCCTTGGGTCTTTGATGTAGGGCTGCCAAATTATTCCATTCTGCCCACGTGGGCACTGCTCACCTCACCAGCCCCGTGCATCTTTGGGCATGAAGAGGTTAAAGCTCTCCACGCTCTTTTGTTTTGCTCTGCCTCTCCCTGCCGAGGAAGGCTTGTCTATAAAGTTATTTTTAGACGCCTTGTGAGCAAATTTGGAGGGAGGACAGGCAGGCAGCAGCCSCCGGGAGCTGCTGAGCGCAGCCCTCTCAGCTCTCAGAGCACAATTAGCGGATAATCACTCCAAAATCACAGACTGCAGCGGGCTCGYTTTACCCCGTGCGCTGACATCGGTGAGGCTGTGGAGTTAACTTGTGGGTTGTTGGTTAAATGTGTTTCCCAACTCGTTTATGAGCTGGTGCTCCTGCATCCCGTGTGAAGGCGAGATCAAACGCAGCTCGTGTCCTGAAGCATCCCCCGGAGCTCCGGTGAGGTTGGATAACACACGATGCTCCCTGGCACTTCAAACTCTGTTTTACTGGGATGTGCTTGCTGCTGCTCGTGGTGTTTCCAGTCGTGTTTTTGCTGCAGGGTTGGTGTTGGAGCTTTGATTCAGCGAAGTGCTCAGGCACGTGCTCTGAGATGTGCTGATCCCACTAACCTGTAATTATAGATCTATAAATGTAGATATATATAAAAAAACTGGAGGTGCCTGCTGGGATTGGGCTGTAATTTCCCATGATCTAAATGGAAATTAAGCATGTATTTTTAAGCTACATTTATACTTAGGAGTTTTGCTAATTTAGGGCCTTAGTAACTCCTGACATTTTATTTTTTTTTTAAGCAAAGAGAAATATGAAGTGTGAGGTGGTTGGGCTGAACAGCTTTCAGGACCTGCAGACTTCTCTCTTTTAGTGAGATGGTAAAAGATAAAGATACTTCCTAATAGAAAACAGAGTCATCCTTCTGGGTACAATAAATCTAAGGTAGMTATAACAAAAACTATCACTATTTCCTCCTGATAGTAGAAAGATAAGGTTGGCCAAGGTTACAGGGTCAAAAATGGGCTCAGCAGCAGGAATCTGTGGGACAGGTGACCTGAAGGAAAGAGCCTGAGCTCCTGCTCTGATTTCTTGTCCATCTGACTCAGAAAGGCAGCAGAGCTGGGCTGGGCTGTCCCAGGAACTCCCTTCTCCTCTCCTTGTTGTTTTGGGGATTCTGCTCACCTCCAGAGTTCCATTTATCTCGGTGCCACGCAGCTCTTACATTGTCCAGAGTTAATTGGTGGTGCTGTGAGAGCTGAACCATGAGATGCATCACTAAGAATGGCACACAGGATAGGAAAAAAAATCGGGCCAGCAGCTCCACACACAGCTTCCCCAGTTCCCCTTTCATGTGACACCTTGTCAGGACTGGTGTCACAGCCCCAGGGACTGGGTGCAGCTGCCAACAAAAGCTGGCAGAGCAGAAGGTGGAAGAGATTTGTTAATTGGCTCCAAGCACCAGTGTCTCTAGAGGTGCTTTCCTTAGCAGAGAGAAGCTGCTCAGCAGTGCAGGAGCAGGTCACACCTGCAGAGCAGAGGGGTTTCCTCAGTCTGAAGACATCCACAGAGCAGGGTAATAACAAGGCAGAAATATCAGGGGTTGGTTTTTAAGGGGACGTCTGAGAATGCAGAGGAATTGCCCTTTATTAAAAAGGCCAGACCAGAGCCTCTCTCGGTGCATATCAAGTGCAGAGCACAGATCTTTCACAAGGATCCTTTGCTGGGAGAGGGGAGGAGGGAGGTGGGTGGAGAAGAGGAGGAGAATTTAAGCAGGGAGTTTAACCCTTCAGGACCTTCCTCAACTTTGCAAAGAAATCTTTGCCATGGAAGCATCTTCTCCGTCCTGAGTGAGGGTTTGCTGTGTGCACAGAGAGCAGCTGGTTGTGTGTGTCCTGTCCCAGTGTGGTAAAGATCATCCTGTGCATCCTGGGTTGGAGGGAGAACCCACAGTGGAGTCTTTGCTCTCTCCAGGCTCAGTCATGTCAACCTGAGCCACCTTTATGAGTTTTTTTTGTTGTGCATCATCTCAGTGAAGTGTCCAGAAGCAGCTTGGGTTTGGGGGAGCATCTGGCAGAAGATGCACAGAACATTTGGGTCTTCATGAGCATCACAGAATTGTTTAGGTTGAAAAAAAAATCTCTAAAATCACCTGTGGTTCAGTGGGTCCTCGTTTTTTTGTTGGAGGTGCCATTGCAGGAGAAGAATTTAGAGGTTGCCTTCAACCCATGCATCCCTTACTGGTTTTGTTGAATTTCTTACTGCTGAGTTCAATTCATGGCCATCACCATTTCTTGTTTTCTATGSAGAAGATTTTCCCATTTATTTTCTACTTCATGATTTGGATTTTTGCTTGTCCTCCAAAGCCAGAGCAGCCTTTTTTGCCAGCTCAGCCTTCTTCCTTTTCCATGGGATTGTGGTTCCTGTGTGTGGGGAGGAAAATGGTCTTGAACAGCTCCCAGTTATCAGTCCCATATTCCTGCTCAAATTCTTTCTTTCAGTTGTTTTGCTTTGTAATTATTTTCAGCTTTGTTAAGCTGGCATTGGAAATCATCAAGTAGATACATTACTCATTTGGACTTTATTCTATTTGCACATAACAAATGTAATCAAATCAGTCTCTTGTACCTAAGCTGCTGCTATATTTTTACATTCTGTCATCAGTTCCCCTTGATCTGCAAAAATGAGGTCTAATATAGAATTTCTTCCATGTTAGATGCAATTGTTTTTTTTTTTTTTTGTGTGTCTGGATATTTTCAAGTGTAATTTTAGGAATTCCAAGCACATTTTTAGTATTTGCAGCTCAGGGCTCCAACATATGGCTCTCCAAATGAAATCCCCACAGAAATGCAGCTCTCTTTCTTGAGTGGAATAACTGTGTTTACAATAGCTCAGTGCTACATGAAAATGATAGTGTTGTTAGTAATATTGAACAGAATTCTGAGGAGTTCAATAAATATTTCTGTTCCTTGCAAGGGAAAAAAGGGGGAACTGTGTGATCATGTCCTTTAACAATAAAACACCTTTTATGCTGAATGAGGATTGCATAGCAGCTCTTAATTAGAGATGATAAATACCAGCAAGTTACATCTGTGTGGAAGAATTYGAGCTGTGTGCCATTATTTTTTAAGGGATAAACAAGGTGGCTCACAGAACCAGGGATTTTTTTTTCTGCCTGACATTAATCCTAGACAAAATAATGGAATTGCTGATAGGGCAYGTAATTAGTAAAGAATTAAAGGGATTAATGCRAGTAGTGTCAATCAACATGGGCTTATAGAATAGAGTTCTTGTCTAATTAGGTTGTTTTTTTTTTTTCTTCTGGGAAGATTACAAATTGTGTTGATGAATGTAATAGTGTTGATATGATAAATTGTGGGAAGGATGCTGGGCTGATGTCAGGGCTGACCCTGCAGGYTGGAGGAGGTGACTCCTGAGGCCCTTCCCAAGCTGGAACACCCAGTGGTGCCTTGCAGGGATTGCCTTTGGCCACAAATAACTTCTTGTRCAAGGCTGGGATGATAAAAACCAATCAGGCACCACTGAAATAGAAAAGGAACTGCTGGACTGTCCAGTGTTAAATGGGAATTCATCAGTGGATGGACGTGCTGCTGATGGAGCCCTGGGGGTTATCACACATCTGCCTCAGTAGTGAGGTCAGAACATGAAGAGCACTGAAATCAAAGACATGAAATGAATCAGATCACTGRAATAAAAGACATKGAATGAATCAGATCACTGAAATAAAAGATCACCAGAGCAGAATGATTTGGGTGCCATTAATAAATGAAAACAAGCAACATGTTTTAATAGGAGCCATGTAGAGCTGAGCCCTCTTTGGAGATGGGAGGCACATCCACATCCTCCACTCCCTCCCCAGGAGCTGCTGGTGTGGTTCATGTCTCCTGATGCTTTCCACTGGCCAGGGAGACACCCAAATCTAAATGGAATGTCCAGGAGGTGAAGTGAGGAGAGATGGATTCCCCCTGAGACTGCAGCCCACTGCTCCTCTAATGCACTTCATTCTCATGTGGCTCTAAATTCACGTTCTGATTCAGCTCTGAGAGTGCCCAAAATGTTTTTAAACTCCTGAGCATTTTCAAGAATTCACCTAGGCACTTGGAAGCAGTAGGGAAAAAGGAATAGCAGCTTGTGAATGAATGTGATTAAGGGGTCATGGTTGTTCCCAGATCCTTCTTTTAAATATAATTACTTCATTACAACACAGCCATGTCACAGGACTTCTATAAACAAGTGCTGATTTCTGGCTGCTTGGACTCTTTAAAGTCCAGATCTTGGAGAGGAAAAGAAATTTGGAATGGAGAAAAAAATAGCAATTAGAGTTAAATGGTAAAATGGAGAGTTAATGTGGAGTGAGTAAAACTCCTTTTAGTGGAAAATGTTTTTTGTGTTAACTTTTGTAAGAAAACAGTTTTCCATACTTGTCAGGCTTGACAGTTAAAGTTAATGGTGCTAAAAAGCAGAGTACTGAAAAATGCTCCCTTTGGTGTGAAAGATTTATTCAATGAGAGTTTGCCTGAAAAGTTATTTTGGCTGAGGGTGCTGGCTTTTGCCTCATGCTTGGAACAAAGATCCTTGCTGTGTTACCAGCATGGGGACAGCCCCAAATTTATGATTTCCCAATTAAGATGACATGACCTATTTTCTTGCATTGTTGACCCCYTTTTTGAATAGAATGCCACTCTTCAAACGTATTTTTTTTCCCTTTCAGGAAAACCACATCAAGCCAATGCTGCTCTCACTCTGCCTGGAGTTAAGCTTGGGACACGCTGGGATGCTCAGGGACAGAACTGGTGAGTTAATCTGCACTGAGGGCAGCCTGAATAGTGAACTGAACAGTTTCTGCTCATTACATGTTATTTAGCAAGGTARTTAGAGCCTGAAATCTCTTGTGCCATGTTTATGTGTCCAAAGCAGGCTGTGCAGGAGCAGGGCTGCTCTCCCTTGGTGTGGTGGAGGCAGAGGTCTGTGCAGGGGTTGGGTGCTCTGGGGATCCTCACTCAGCCATTCCTGCTGCCTCTCCTGATGAACTCTCCAGTATTTTCTCCATTCCCCATGTGAGTCCCTGCCCTGATGAGCAGAGTCTCCCTTAGTGCTCCTCCACAGCACTGACTATTTAAACATGCTGTTTTAGGCTGCATGGGGTGATCAGAGAGAGAAAAACATAAAAAATCAGCAGCAGGAGCAGTTTGTGAGGGGAACACAGCACAGGCTGGCTGCTCACGGTGTTGCAGGACATCCTTGCCTCCACAATCAGGCACTTGTTTCCCCAGGGGACCTCCTGCCCCCTTCACGAGCTCCTGAAAGGTTCTGCAGGGGGCTGAAATGTTTTTGCAGCTGATCCACATGAAATACCASCAGGTTGAAGGAAAAGCAAAAGCCACGTTTGCTGGATTATGGCTCCCAAATCCTTCAACTYCTGGAGAGGGCAGGAAGGGGGCTGGGGAGGGAATCGTGACTGCAGCAATTAATYTCACTGCAGCTTGGACAGCCCTCATCACAGGCTGACAGTGATTTATGAACAAGGCTTTCATATTTTTCTAGTCTGTCTTTGTGCAGGAGCAGAGTTAGATCTGCCCCAGGCTGAGCTGGGAGCTGCTGGTCTTTGCCAGCCTKTCTTGGGGACAGTTTGTGGCCTCCCATCCTGGCTGGGAGATGTGCTGGTGCCGCTCCTCTGTCCTGGGGATGTTTAATGTGAGGTGTGCAGCAAGATCTGGAGCTGTTCTCACCATGCACTGCCCATGAACAAGGGATTAAAATGGGCTCTTCTTGTGGTTTKGCTTCAGGGGCATTCACAGGGAATATTTCTGGAGATTTGCACTCCTGTTTTCTAGGCCTTGCAGCTTTAGACAGCTTAGCAAAGTGTAGATGCTGAACTGAAGCAGKGAACTACTTGAGGATTTCCTGTCATTAATAATTTATCTGGGTGTCAGATTTGGAGATAATGGGGGTGTTTGTGGGTTAAAACACTTTTGTGCTTCCTACTGAAGCCAAAGGACAGATATCATTCAGAGGAGAGAATTCAGTCCTGGACACACTCAAATGTCCTTACCACAGCTAAGCCTGCTCTAACTGCCCTGCCAAAACTCCTTTCCTTCAAAAAAGAATTAAAATAAAAGAAGTATTTTAATTAAATACAAGTTTCTGTGGAATATATCTGCTGCTTTCAAGAAGCATCCACGCTTTAGTGGTAACTCCAAGCCAGGACATCATGGCTCAACAGAACTATTTACATTTGAAAGCCTTGCAGTTGAAAATGTGTATGTTTTGGAATTGAAAATCTGTTTTATGGCTTTCATTTTTATGGGAACACTGGAAAAATTTCTGCTTCAGGGAAGGACTATTYTGACTCTAGTAAGATTTTTATTCTCAGAACCAAGCACTGTTTTCTCAGAGAGACATTTTTACATGCTGTTCCTCATGTATTTTTCTTCCCTCTTGCCTCTCAGACCATTTCCCCTGACTTGTTTAACCCTGCTTGAACAGCAGTGTGAGCAATGTGGTTTTGTGTGGCTGGCTCTGCTGCTGGCTCACTGTTTTGGGCAGTTAAACAAACAACCCTGGAGAGCTCTCTGGCCACAAAAAGGCAGCTTTCACAGTGGGAAAGGTGATTTTCAGGCCTGGGATGTACAGCAGCACTTTCTCCACCTGAGCCCAGCCTGTGCTGGGTGCTCTGGGCAGGGCAAGCCCTGMTGATTTCAGTATAAATGGCTGTGACAGGATGAGAGGCCAAATGCTGAGTGGATTTAATCATCTGACAAGCGCAGTGATTAATCTAAAATATTCTGCAGCCAGCCCCAGAGTGGGATTGCAGCTCAGACACGAGGCCATGGACATTCATCTGCTGTGGCCACGATGTGCAGAGCAAACTGGGGCAGCTCTGGGTGTGTGCAGAGCTGTCAGCAGTCACACACCACGAGCTGCTGGGTGACTGCACAGCTCCTCAGGCTTGGGAAGGTGCTCCCAGCCTGGAGAGGGGCTCTCCTTTCCCTGGAGAAGGCTGGGGATGGGTGGGATTTCCACAAATCGTGGGATTTTGCTTGGCCAAGTGCTGCTGCCTTTGCTTTCTTCAGGCTGGGGTTCTTTCCTTCAGCTCCTTCCCCTTTCCTGCTGCTTACAGGGTCTCTKTTTGGTTTTTTGGCAGAATTCTTGTGCATGGGGAGGCTGAAGGGGAGATGGCAGGGCCAGGCTGTGCCTGGTGGGGCACATTTTCATTCTGGAATTGGCCTCTTGTGTTTTTCACAGGTGAGTTTGGTTTCCAGCCCAGCCCCAGGTCAGAGCAGGCAGTGMCTCTGGATTTCCAGTGACTCCAGAGGCCCCACACAATCTCCTCTCCCAGTCTGAGCTGGGCAAAGCTGGGAGGTGTCCAAAGCTTGGCAACAGAGCTGGGGAAGGGGCTGAAGCACAAGTGTGATGAGGAGCAGCTGAGGGAGCTGGGGAAGGGGCTCAGCCTGGAGAAAAGGAGGCTCAGGGGGAATTTCTGCCTCTGCACAACTCCCTGATGAGAAGGGGGAGCCAGGTGGGGCTGAGGCTCTGCTCCCAGGAGACAGGACAAGGTTGCACCAAGCAGGGTTTAAGTTTTACCTTTCTTCCCTGAAAGGGTGGCCAAGCAGTGGTGCTGGGCTCAGAGTCCTTGCAGAGGCTGCCTTTGAGTGCTCACAAACAAAAAAAAAGCAATGCTGGGGCTCAGGGCTCAGCAGACAATGAGGAGAAAGCTTGACAAATGAGATTGGTTAGAGCAGACACTGCAGAAAGTCAGGGCCATGAAAAATGTAAGCCTAATACAGATTATTCATGGTGTGCTGGGATTTCCTGGTGGGCTGTTTCAGGAGTCCTCTGTGACCTGGCTTGGGTAAAGATCCTCCTGCAGCAAAGCTGGGGAGCTCCTCTGAAACCTGAGGGGAGAAAAAGCTGCAGTCACTGGTGCTGAATCTGAAATTGGGCTTGCAAACACTTGGTTTGGGATGGCATTCCAGTGTGGAGCAGGTGAGAGACAGGCCACCAGTGCCCACAGGACCTTCAGGGGGGCAGCAGGGTGAAAATGGGCTTCATTTAAAAGATRAAACACATTGTACAAATCCTTCATGCTACCATAAGGGTATCAATATTGACTGTGGAAACTTGGCTGCACCCATTCTGCATCAACTTGATCAAATGATGCCTCTCATTTATGACTGGACTTGAACCCCACCACTTCTAAGGGAAAAAAAAGCGATGTGATGTCCTGGATTTTTAAGGGAAAAAAGGGGTGTGATGCTCTGGATTCTTTCTGCTTGATAGATCAGGCAGCTTTCCCACCACCTCTTTGAGAAGCAGCACTTGCTGCTTCCACATGACAGGAGAAAAAAAATGTTTTAAAGAGCAGTATTAATAATAATAGCAACATTAAAGTGTGGGCAAGGATTGCAAAGGTAATTCTGAGATCCTTCTCRGTAATGCAGGCTATTAACAAAAGATAATCACCTTTAAGTTAGTCACCTTTAGCCCTGGAGTRAAACGGAGGCACCATTATTCAATGCAGCACCGAATTTAAGAAGAGATGGATGAACAGTCAGCTCACTCAGTTCTTGCTTGGGAAACCAGCCAGGGYCGTGTCCAAAAGGGAGGAAAACTCAGTGGAAAGAGTGGCAGCAGTGAGTGAATCATTCCTGGTGTCCTTCTCTCCATTCTTCCATCAAATCTGAAGTTTTCACTCTTCAGAGCAAAAGGGGGGGAAATGGGAGAATCACGTTGAAAAGGAATTCTTCATGTTCATTTTATGARTAGCTTTTTTACTCTGGACTGCTATGAAACATCGAGGTCCATCCTCTGTGTCAGAGTGCAGGGTTTTGTCAGCAGAAACCCCTGGCCATGCTCATCCTTTCAGGTGGCCTGAGGGATGAGATGGGACGAGCTGTGGATGGAAAAGGCTTTCAGTAAAAAGAGGGCAGCCAAGGGCATTGCCATCAGCAGGGCCAAAAAGATGGTTTTTTCCACCTTGCTGTGCTGGAAACAGGAGTCTCTTTCTTCACAGCTGCTGTGGGACCCCTTGCTTTGTGTCCTTCTTCCCAGAAACTGGCCTGAGGTTGCTGGAGTACAAGGGCTTTCTAGTTTTTTATCAGGTTGCTTCTGAGTGCTCCCTTGCTGGTTTTTGTTGTTTAAAAGGAGTTTTGTGCTAGGCAGAAGGAATGTGTGGGCTCTGGAAGCAGTTATGAGGTTTCAAAAATCACTTTGAAAGGTTTCTCAAGCTRCAAGGACGAGCAGTTGGGGCCCTGGGAAGTGCCCAAGGCAGGGCTGGGGCCACTGCAAGTGCCCAGGACAAGCTGGTTCTGATTCCCCATCTGAACCTGCACTCAGGCTGCTGCCTGTGCTGGCCCATGTGAGCTCCTGGAAATGTGTTTTTCTGCCTTCTTGCTGTGTTTTAGCAGTCTCATGTAATGGGTGGCACTGAGTTTTTGTTGGGCATTGTGTGGGAGACACTTTTCCCTGGAGGATGTGCAAGCTGGGTCCAACCCCAGCCAGGTTCCCTGTGGTGTTGATGAGGAGCACAGAGGTTCTGGCCAGTGTCTTCTGGCTCTCAGAGCTGTTTGTGTTCCACATTCCTGCTGAGAGCAGTGTGGTTTTGGGGGAAAGAAGAAAGGGGAAGCAGCTGAAAATCAAATCCTTCATGTGCTTTGTTCACCTGAAACCCAAAGCAATTTGGGAGTTCACTTTCAATGTCTTTCTATTCAAGCAGATGGGGTTTTGTTTTTTTTTTTTTTTTCTGTAGAAATTGCTCTCAGGTTCTTGATCAGCTTGAACAAGCACAATGCCTTCCCTTGTCAGAGGGGCCCCCTTCAGCTGTAAATCTGATGTTGAGAAATCAGATTTCTCTACTGCTCCCAAGCTGAGATCAGCAGGGCAGGACAGCAGCCACTCGTGGGGAGAGCAGAGTGTGGCATTGCTGGCACCAGGCAGGGCTTCCTCAGCTCACCAGGAAGGGAGCTTTGCCCTTCAAATCCTGACATTTGAGGTGAATGAGCTGCAGGAGCTGGGGACAGACCCTGGGGAGCAGGAGCTGTTTAATTCCTGCTGAATTCAGCTGAGAGAACCACCCCCAGCCCGTGTAACCCAAGTTTTGGAGGTGGAAAATGGAGTTTTCATCTTCCAAAAGCCACAGCAAAGATGGGCTGATGGCTGATCTGTGCATGGTGGTGACACAGTGGTGGTGAAGGGTCCCAGCCACCTGCTGAGCTTTCAGGCTGGGGCCAGAACTCCTTTTAAATTACTGAGGGAGGACTGACAGCATCCACTGGCCACTGTGGCACCAAGAAACCACAAAACAGGTCCTCAACTCCAGAGGCTGCTTAGAAGAAAAAGTTAAAAAGTATAAATACATGAACGCAGAACTCTTTGTTCTGCTTTTGATGGCCTTTACTGCTCATGTTTTCGGGATTTTCTCTGCAGACAAAAAATTAAGAAGAGCATCTAAAAGAAAAAAAAAAGAAATTAAAGCAGAGATTTTCTTGGAATCACATGTTTCCAGACACAGGGGACCTGGGAGTAAAGCTCCAGATATAATCCTGAGATTTGGCAGTGCTCTTTGTATCATATGAAGTGATGGTCTACAGCACTCGYTAATTGCTGCAGGCTGAAAACTGATCCTGGCTCCTSACTGAGCTCCTCTGCTCATTCTCAGCACAGAACTTTCTCCAGTTCTTCTGGGGGAGTGGGAAATATCACTTTCTAAAGGGCATAGGTACAAAATTACTGAGTGGTATCACCTATGTGCAGCTTCAACAGGGTTCTTAAATGTTTTATCCAAAACAAAGTTTGAGCATAGGCAGCTAAAGTGGTGTGCTGAGGTGTTCCTGAATAACCATGCAGGTTATTTTGTCTTTATAAGCCTTGAAAATCAATTTAAGACCAGCAGAAGAGAGAGTAGGCTCAGAATCAATCCCCATTTCTCCTCCCAGTCCTCTGTGAACCAGCTCTGTGCAGGTSCCAGGAGAGGCAGTGTTACCTGACAGGTACAGCACCACTCTGAAAACAGTTCTCTTTTTAATRTTCAATAATCTTGGATTGTTTTTGGACCCCTAGAACAGGCACTCCTCTGAGTTTGTGCCTTTTGAGGCACACAAGCTTTTRGGGCAGCAGCTCCTGTCCCAGGTTTGGCATGGGGGGGGGCAAGGTTTGGAATTGGGGTGGGCTCCCTGCTCCCCATCAGGGTGGATTTATGGCAGCTGAACCTTTCCTTGGCCACACTGGAGATCATCTCCAGGTTCCCTGCAGGTGCAGGAGGGGCAGGAGTGCCTGGATGAGAACAGGGATTTGCTGCAGAAGTGCCAAACACAATTCTTGGGATGCAGGGSAGTGAGGCTGCCCTCTCCTCCTGCTCCAGCCAAATGCCCAGGATTTTTACAACCATCCCTGCTCCTGGGGCTGCCTCTGCCACTGCCAAGGCTCTGCTGGGGCTGCCTGTCCCTGCTGAGCAGCTCTCCCTGCATGGAGGTGTTGCCTTTTGCTATTTTGGCACCGTGCAGGGGAGCAGCGATCTCCCAAGGGTGATACCCTGGGGAAGTCAGCATCTCCTGTCCCATGGAGCCTCTCACAGCAGCAATTCGCTGTGGAGAAGGGAACTGGGGCAAAAAAAGGTGATTGATGTCAGGTGGGGATGGCTGTTCTCCTGTTCTCCTGTCCCTCTGTCCCTGCCCTGGCTCTGCTGGTGCACCCAGAGCTGGTGGCTTTGTCCCCATGACAGGTTCCTGCAAGCTGCCACACAAACATCAAAGGGCTGGCCTTTTTGTGAAGCAGCTTTCCAGGTTTTGCTGGGCTGTAAAATACAGCGAGGAGGGTATGGAAACAAAGCTGTGATGGGCTTAGCAGAGAGCCAGAGCGAGGGAGGGGAGAAATGATGGAAATGAGAGAAAAAAGGGTTATGAGTGAGGAATGATGGATCAGCTCCCTGTCAGGAGGAGCAGATTTTGGAATAACTGTGAAGAGCATAAAACTGGTTTAGTCATTAAGAGTGTGTGTGTGTGTGGGGAAATACAGAAAAAGAAAGAAAAAAGGAAAAGGAGAGGAAAAAAGCCGAATAAAAATGAGTAAAGGAGGGAACTTCAAAGCATAAATTTCTCGGCTGTGTGACACTGATGTTTTGAACAGTTGTTCTGTGTGAGATAGCAGCAGTGATTTTAATGAACTTTAAAGAGCAGCATAAATAGGAGCAAACAAAGGAAGGCGATCACATTAGAGCGAGGCACTGAGCTAATTGACCGAGCAGGATTTAAATGGCAGGTTATTTTTTTTTTTATTTTTATGTGGATAAACCCCTTTTTTTTTTTTTTTTTTTCTATTTGGGCTTAAGAAAATGGAATAAGATAAACCTGAGCGTCTCAATTTGGGTTGTGAAGGGAATCAAATGCTGGCTTGATTTGTGTGCAGAACGTGAGCTGAGGAGCCAAAGGGCAGAGGAATGGTGTGGGGATGAATGGTGTGGCACAGAAAGCAGGAGCCTTCTGCTGGCCTGTGAAGGGGGCTGGGGGTGGAGGAGAAWTCATTTGAGTTTGATTCTCAAACTGCCTGTGATGTTTCAAATGGATTTCACACTGTGGGGACTCAGAGGATCAGAGCCATCAGAAAAGGGGTGGGAAGAGGTCACCTTGCTCCTGGAGTGGGTCACCTCATTCTCATCCTGCCCTGCAGATTTCCTTAGGCTTTGGATTTGCAGCTTGGAGCGTTTGTTTGTGCTGGAGCTGCTCCTGGGCTWTCACAGGAGCTGTGGGCTCCAATCCCCACTGCTGGGGGAGGTGAAGCTGCTCCAGGTGTGGCAGCCACTGCTGGGCTTGGGCTGTGTGGGGTAGCACTGATGACTGCCTTCCTGGATTTATATACTTAATTAAAAGTCTTTTTATTGATAAATCATATCTCACTAATGCTTTACTGATGGTTAAAGAACAATTAAAGTGTTTTTCTCCCAAATCTGGTAAGAGTGGGCAAAGAACTCAGTGAGGAAAACTCTGCGTGAAGTAAATCAGAAAGTCTGAAAGTTGGAAAGCCATCACCCAGATCCACCTGTGGCTCTGGCATTTCCAGCCAAGCCTCTCTCACCTGTGGTACATTTGGTGAATCACGGCTGTGCAGGCAGAAAAAGGGAGCCAGCCCTGAATGTCTGCTGTGTCAGAGGCACTCTGGGCTGTGGATTAAATGGGTTGTCTTGTTAGACAAATTTGTGGCCCTTCAAGAGCTGTTAAGGAAATGAATTAAAAATTACAATCTCTAATTGGGTACATGAGTGGAAAGCCAATGYCCTGTGTACTCGAGGTGCAGAGCAATACAAATTCAGATTGCAATCTTTTTAATTCCCATCCTGACTTGCCCAGCAAAGGCTTCCAAGTTTTGACCCACTTCAGGCATTAATGAGCCCATCAGCTCCTCCCAAGGCCCCTCATCCCTCTGCTGCTGGGGAAACAGGTTCCTTTGCTCTGGGAAAGGAGTTCCCACCCCACATCCCCTGCTCTGTCACTGTTTGATCTTTCTGTGTGCCATTTCTCCTTGGCAGAGGCTGTGCAGTCATTTCTGTCCTGACCACCCACAATCCCGGAGTATTTTGCCCCAGTCCAGCAGCTGAAAGGGGGGAATCACRTCCCTGATTTGTTAACCACAGCTCTGGGTGTGGGTCAGAACAGTAGAGCCTGGAGAGAATCCAGCCCTTCTCCAGCAGCTTTTCCAACTGTCACCCCCCATCATCATTTCCCTTCTCTGATTAAAGAGCAACGTGGGCTCYGAAATCCCCGGCAAAAGGCAGCCTTTGGTGGAAATGTCATTAATCTGGACCTGGCTCCATATTTGTTTTAAATTAAAATTCTGGAGGAGCCCATGTGCTTTTCATATTCRTTCTCCCTCACCACAAAAGGGACTGGCCTGAGATGGACATTTCTGAGCTGCTCAGATGGCGAGGCATTAGAGTAATTACAATTATCAGCACCRAGATTAAGGGATTTGGGTCGAGAAAAGAGGGAATTGAGGAATGAAGAAGCAGAAGGAAGGCAGAGGAAGAAAGGAAAAATGCTTCAGTGCCTTCCCTTGCAACCTAAAACCAGCTGCTTTCCAGGCCACCAGCCCCTCCTGTCTGCTTTATTTTTAGTGACTTCCCAGGTACCAGGAGAAGCAGAGATGGAGGGAACAGCTCAGAGCAGGAAGGAGSCCCCCAGTTGTGCCAGCTTCCAGGATCCAGCCTGACTCCAGTGCTTGCTCCAGGCTTGCCAAGCGTTCAGGGAGCAGAAGGGCTCTTGCAGTGCTGTTTGGGGAAGGTTTAATAGGTCAGGCTGTTCTTTTTGGCTTGGCTGAGCCCGGGTTTGTGAGCCAGGCTTTCCGACTTGGTGAGTGCCAAACTCCTGACACAGCCACTGGGGCTGAGTGATGGGAAGTGCCTGGCCTGGCCTTGGGGCTCTGGATCTGCCTCTGAGGGGTTCAGGTGGGTGGTTCAGAACTTCAGGGGTATCAGCAGAGCTCCTGGTCCTGGCTGTGCTGTGCTTGGTGCTGCTGGTGCTGAGCCTGGAAGCTCCACTCTTCCTGTCCTTGATGCCTGGAGAGGGTCCCTAGGACAGAGGCTGGACAGAGTTAAAATAATTAAGTAGATATTTATTAAAAGGTCTTCAAAGGACACACCTTGGGCAGTACAAGAGCCTGGCCAGGGCTGCACCCAAGGTGGACAGTGTGTCATGAGTTTCCATACTTTTTAAAGTTTTGTCCATTTCCAGATTGGGGTTAATTGTCCAATTGCAGCTCCAGTTTATGAAGTCCCATCCTCCCAGATTGCTCCCCTCAATTCTCTGCTATTTGCAGTTTTTGGCCCTGAAGCTGCCACGGTGCCCTTGGTTTTGGGGTGGAACAGGATTGTTGTGTGTGACTGAGCTGTGAGGAGAACTGGCTGACACTTTATCTGCAGTTCAGAGTTATGCACCAGTGCAGTGCAGAATCTGGAAATGTGAAAGCAGAACTTGCGGCATCATCAATCCTCATTCAATGCAAACCATGGCCTGGGTTTTSTCATGAGCATGAGCAAGGAGGGTTCCTGTGGTGCAGGTTTCATAAAGGTCTTTGCTCCACGTGTCTGCTGAGCAGGCTCACAAAAACCTCTGTTCACAAAAGCTTCTGTTAGCAGGAGACAGAGATTTATTTATTTTTTTACTGAGGGACAGTGARTTSAGACAGAATGACCCCTAASAGGAGACCCCAKCCCCAGCCCCCAARCTGATGGGGACTGCAGTGGCCACTGGAGTTGGGAACAGGACAACTCCATCCCTGAACATGCCCCAAACTGGTTGAGGTTTCTGCAAGTGCAGCTTTTTCTGAGGTCATGCAAAACCTGACTTTACAACAGCTTTGTGGGCTGCCCGTGTTTTTTTGAAGGACATCCCCAGTAAAAGTCCTGGCCCAAATTGGAAAAGGCTGGGAGGAATTTTTAAGTTAAAATTTGCCTGAAGTGTTTAACTTAGCTAAAAGATATTTTTATTTCTATCCTCATCCAAGAAAGGGGCCGGTCATTTTAGATACAAATTAAAGAGAAAATATTGCTGAAGGCAGATTGTTCACCTGTAAAATCTCATCTCAAATCATTAAAGTTTGGCAAAGCTGTGTAAACAACYGAGGCTAAGAAACATCCAGCAGCTTTAAAACTCGATACTGTACTGCAGATATTCACAGGCAATTACATCACATCAAAATAAAAAGTTTTAACTAATATTAAGAAAATTTATGATTCGAACAGGCCAGAATTTAAATGAGTGCCTTGTGTAAATGCAGATATGATTGCCTTTCATTTCATGGTTACCCATTATTTTGGTTTTTTTGCCCTATCAGAATCTTGTCAAGCATTAAGTGGGAAGAGGGGAATATCCTGGATAAAGGATGTGCTGTGGGATGTTGATGCTGCCCCAGAGAAACACTCCACAGTTCACTGTCAGTGGTATCTTGGGACTCTTCCTCAGGAATGCAATAAGCCAGATAGCTGCTAAAATTCAGAATGTATTTGTTTTGGAGCTCTGGGATCTGGAGCTCTGTGMTTCACTCCAAAAGCAAAGCTGTCCCAAAAGTGACCTGGAGAAACTCCTTGCACGTTTTGTTGAAATGCTGGAAGTTCAGAGGAGCAGAGGTGAGAGGCAGCTTTCATCTGCTAAACCATCTGTGCTTTAAAAGGGAAAACTAATCCAAACTGTGTAATTAATATTGGACCTAATGAATTTTGAAAACCTTAATTTTTTTTTCTTGCTCTTTTTTGCAGTCATTGCAATCCTTTTGCCCCACAAAAAATGGGTTTGCTCAGCTGGCCAAAACAAACCAGTTCTGTTCTACTCCAACAGCAAGAACACAATAATGAGCTGAACAGAAGTCAGACTTTCTTCAATGAATTACTGAGAGGCAAATTTAAAAGGGTGTTACAAGTAATACCTCATAATTACAATGGGAATGATGAGCACCCATAAATGATGCCTCACAGCTATGTTTGCTAATAAAAAGGCAAAGCAGATGAGTATTGTCATGCCTTTTGTATAATTTTTAGTGTATAATTTTTAGTGTATAATTTTTAGTGTATAATTTTTAGTTTTCAGAGCAGCTGGAGCAAACAACGTTCACTGCCTCCAATCCAAACAGACTGAGATGCACTGACCAAACCTTTGACCCTGTTTTGCTTYACTAGATTATCTTTAAARTCCCTTCCATCCCAAATATTCTGTGATTYCGTGGTGGAGGCATCAGCAAGGATGGGTTTGTTGCCATCTTTTGGATGCTGCTGCATCTTTTCCTCTCTCAGCTCACAAAGATAAGGTAATGATGCCTCAAGTTTTAGCTTGCACATTTTCCAGATTCTGCACTGCTTTGGTGCATAACTCTGAACTCCACATAAAGTGTGAGCCAGTTCCCCTCACAGCTCAGTCAGACACAACAATCCTGTTCCAGCCCCAGAACCAAGGGCACTGTGGCAGCTTCAGACCCAAAAAGTGCAAAGAACAGGGAATTGAGGGGAGCAATGTGAGAGGATGGGACTTCATCACCTGGAGTTGTAATTGGACAATTAACCCCAACATGGAAATGGACCAAAACTTAGAAAAGTGTGAAAACTCCTGACTCTGGATCCGTCTTGGGTCCACCTTGGGTCCAGCTTGGGTGCAGCCCTGGCCAGGCTCTTGTCCTGCCCAAGGTGTGTCCTTTGAAAGCCTTTTAATAAATCCCCACTTTATTCCCTGAACYCAGCCCAGCCTCTGCTGCAGGCAGCCTCTCCAGGCAYSAGTTTGTTGAAGCTGGAAGCTTCCCAGCCCCACTCCTGCTCTGCTGTGAGCTCTGCCTCGTCTCCTCACCGAGCTTTTAGTGCCATTCCTGGAACTGGGGTGTCTGGGGAGAGGCTTTTGGGAGCTGCAGAGCAGGAGCTGACAGGGAGGTGATGCATGGGAAGCATTTTGGCCTCCTCCTGGCTCCTGGGGCTGGCAGGGCTCTGATCTCATTTGCAGCGAGGCAAATCCAGMGTGGCCACGTTAAGCACATTAAATTTAGTGGAGTTACTCTGGAGTTTATGGCTCTGCACCTGGAACGTGGGGGGTGTCACCAGCAGCCTTTGCCTGGTGGAGAGGAAGGGAGCAATGAAGGCAACTTGCAAATGAGAGGATGAAAACTGTTCCCAACAACAGGACTTCTGCAGGGATGGGAAATTTATTGGGAGTTGCTGCAGGCTCGGATTTATTTAAAACCAGCTCACACCTCTGGTGCTGGAAATATGGAATTAAGGAATCTACAGGCACTGAGTTTTTAAARCATGTCAGAGGCTACCTGGGGCCTGCCTGCAAGGAATGGCTCCTCAGAGCAGTTTAGAAAAAGTTGAAGTATGGGCAAAGCTGAGCTTTGACTTTCTCATTTTCCCTTTTTTAACTAAGAAGGAAGATGGGGAAGACTCAAAAAAACCACCCCCAAAATAGAAAAGAAGAGGGGAATGAAAACTAAAGCTTTTTTTTTTTTTTAATTAAATTTAATACAGTTGCCACACTTAAAAATTTTCTCTCTCCAAGTGTAAAACACCAGTGAAAGATCCACCACACATTTCATTTCAGTGGTGAGGCTGAGGCAGGTTTTCTGTGGCAGCCTGTCAATCCAAACCTTAGTGTGCTCTTCAGAGAGGAGAGAGGATTCTTCAACAGAAAATAGTRYTTGTTTTAGAAAATAGTGRTTTATTTAKAAAATAAATTGTTTGTTTTAGAAAACAGTGATTGCTGACCTGACTTCCTTAACATTTACCTGATGGTGATGAACAGGGAACAGCTCCACTGCTCAGGCCAGAAACAGCCCAGGCTCTATTAAAGCATCTCTAACTCTGAAAACTGAATTTATTACAAGRTGCTTTAATGCAAAGTGCATCAGGAACAAACCAGCCTGAGATCTTGCTTCAGTTCTGCCAGGAGTTCCCATGGAGCTGATTTCAGGGCAGGGTTTGAGCAGAYATCCCAAGGACACYGTGAGCTCTGTCCTGCCTGTGYCTGRCCCAAACCCAAAARCAAKGMTGAAGGTGTGSAGGACAGTGACCATGGGAATTCTCTTTCCTTTTAGGAGGAACCTGG
Source organism: Alauda arvensis (assembly GCA_902810485.1). NCBI lineage: Eukaryota > Metazoa > Chordata > Aves > Passeriformes > Alaudidae > Alauda > Alauda arvensis. The sequence continues at coordinate 219,582 of CADDXX010000754.1, forward strand.
GGTTGGACAAAGCTCCCCAGCCCCTCCAGGGGTGCTGAGSCATCGTCAGGAGGGGCTCCCATGCTGCTGTCAGCAGAGTGAGCTTCAGCTGATACCCAATTAGCTGATTATCCCAAAGGGAATTGAAAATGAAGGTTATCTTTCAACTAGTGATGAGCTCCCAAATAAATATTCAACATGCATTTAATAAGACAGTTTTATGCATTATTTAAGTATCAATTGATGGGTGGAAGACGAGAGGCTGCACTGCTGAGGTTTGAAAGGCAAGAGGAGAAATCTGGTGAGTGAGGTCTTAAAGGAGATTTGCATCTCTTGTTTTATTGGAATATTATTTACACAGCAATCACGGAAAGGATTTCAGTAAGAATTCATTTCTGCATTTGGGTTGCTTGGGATTGGTTTTTGTTTTTGAAACACCCATAGCAAGGGCACGAGATGAGGGAGCAGGGGATGTCCTGCTCCAGCCTCCACCTCAATGTGGAATGAGCCCCACAGCCCTGGGAGATGCCCCTTGGTTAATTAAATAAATGAACCAGTGACCTGTGAGACAGGGGTGAAGGCAAGGAGGAGAGGGGGAAAGTGGGTTTGCTTCATGCAGTGTTTTTGCCTCYTCAGTGCTTCATTTTTTGGCTGCCCAGAGGGACTCAGCTCCTCAGGGCAGTGCAGGGAGGGCTCTGTTTTCCCTAAACACCCYGTGGTATTCCAAATATTATTTCCAAATATTGTTTTATGCACCTTTTTTCTTTTCTTTTTTTTGCAGAAAATGGGTTAAAACAAAAGGTACTACAAATAAAAGCAGAAGGTCTGTCCTGATTTGTGGGGCTTTCTTTCTCAGCTCTCCCTTTTAAGTATTTTATTAATCTGGTTGGGATTATTTGTCTTTGCTCCTACAAAATGTTTTTCCCTCCAAAGGAAAAACTGTCAGTGTGTTATTAAAGGGAGGTCAGACCCCAGTGGCCTTTTCCTTGTTGGTTCAATGTTTGGAGAGGAAACATAAAAAGTGGGTTTTGTTAAAGAGAAATAAGAACTTGGGATCAATTTGCCTTTTCCCTTCAATTTTCTGCTTTTCCCTCCCTCTTTCACTCAGTGCAACATGACCTATTTTCTGTATATGTGCATTTTCCCAGTCTAATTTATCTAGCACTGAGTATTTGCATTTTCATTACTTCTAAGAAAGATTGCATCTCCATTTTAATTGGAAAAAATCACCTGTTTTATTTGAAATATAAATAATTGTCAAATGTTTTCACTGATGGTTATGGAGATTTGTTTTAAAGCTTTYATTTTGCATCTGATATTTTGATGCTTCCTTTAATTTGGTGCACGCAGCCATATTTCTTAATATCTTTAAATGATCTCAAGCATATCAAAAAGGTGGATTTTTCAAAAGAGCTTAGAACTAAATAATTGATTTCTACTTTTAGTTGTTAAGCTAAAAAAATGTTTCTTAATTTCTTTCTGATAGCACTAAGAGGAAGATTATTCAGCAGAACAAATAGGAGACCCTAAATGTTCAGTTTGATTCATTTTGCTTCAGCTGCATGCTCTGAACCCATTTAAATCCCTCCTTAAAAATTAAATTCTGAAACAATTGTATAGGAAGGAAGAACTTAAACCTGTCAAAATATCTTCAAGATGCTAAGCAGAGGCATTTTTTTTTCTCAAATATAACCATTTTTCCTCCCTTAAYAAAGCTTTGGTTTCCTCCTGACCATGTGAGATGGTTCCTATTCCCAGTTCCTGCAGGTTCCCTAAATTAACATCAAAGGGTGCCTCTGGAAGGTGATTCAGCCCTTTTGCCTTTCTCTAATAAATTATCTATTAAATAAAGTTGTTTAATAGGGATTAAACAACTTTATTTAATAGATAATGTCACCTAAATGATGTTATTYCATGTRCTTAAGGGAAAGGCCAAACCTGGGCCTGTRGATGWGCTCTGTTAAGCTCAGCTTATGCTGTGCAGGGTTTAAAGAGGCTCCCCTGCACATTTAGGGTGTGAATGTAGAGCAGAGGCCTTGGGGAAGCGTGGAGCTGCTCAGGGAGAGGCACCAGCAGCAGGAGCAATTTGCAGATTAATCAATATTAACAGCCACATTMATTGGGGTGAAGCTGATGAGCCAGCACAGGAGGCTCCTGCTCAGAGCCAGCCCTGTGCAGTGACCTTGGCAGGGGCCAGGGGAGGTGACACTGTGACATGTGGTCACTGCTGAGGCTCGTGGTGCTCCACAGGTGCTGCAGGTCTGCATCTTCTCCCCTCTGGTTCTGAGGAGCCCACGAGGTGGACAAACCCCACCATTACCCTTTACAGCTCCCTGTAATGCCCAGCCTGTGATTATTCCTGTTGTATCTGCTCTGGGGCTCAGTTTGCAGCCTGGGCTCAGCTGGAAGGTCCCTGTAGGTCAGGRGGGAGCTGGGCTGGGTTTAGGGGGTAGATTGAGGGGTGAGGGTCAGTTTGTAGGATCCTGACCGTGTTCTGAGCAGCAGCCGCTGGTGCTGGGTTGATTGGTGGCTCACTGAGGGCTCAGTGCTGCTGTCCCAGGGGATTTCAGGGGTGCTGGCAGAGCAGGATGAGATCCTGGCAATCCCTGGAGCTCTGCAGAGGATGGCAGCTCATTTCTTTGGCCGATTCAGCAGGTTCCAGATAACAAACTGTGGTGTTCCCCCAGGCTTGGCCTGGCTGCAGGGCTTGTCTTTGTTATCACAAGCCTAAATTCACTCACAAGATCATCCAGCTTCTTGTTTATCTGCTTCCTTGGGCTCCACGATGAGAGCTGCTGCTGAGACACCACAGCCTGCTCTGGGAGACCACCAGCACAGCCTGGGGGGGAACACACAGACCCCTCCACGCAGAAATGTTCTTTCAGCAGAGCCACTCTGGGAGTCAAGGAAGAGATTTGCCTTCCTTGGGGCTGAACAAACACAGCCTGCCCCACGCTCCTGCAGGGAGCAGAGGGGCAGCAGCGCTCTGGCCCCAGCCAGGAGAGCCATATTTCACTGGGGAAAAACTGGGGGGKAATATTGTGACAGGGAGCCTGGCAGCTGGAGGCAGCCTCATCAACAGCTTYGGATTGACCAGCTCTGTTCTCAGGGTGAGTTTTTGTGGAGCTTGTCATTTTTAGGGGCACTGATTTTAATGTGTTTTCTTTGGCTGGCGATTTGACCCCGAAGGAGCTGGCTCCAAGAAGGAATGGCATTCCTTGGGTTTKCACCTCAGCACGCCTTGACTGGAAGCTCCAGCTGTCAGTGGTGCCCAGGGAGAGTTGTGTTGATGAAAACCTTGCCTTGGACCCCTCCCATGCAAGTGCWGAAATAATGAGCCATTTGTTTGGAGAATTCTCCTCCTCCCCATGGGCAGGTGCCGTTTTGAGYGAAACCATCTCCAACAGCAAACACAGCCCACAGACCCTGCACAGCCCCGTGGCAAAGGAGAGACCTCAGAGCTCCCTAACTGAGATTGCCAGACGTTCATGAGCTGATGGGCAGCTGAAATCAGTGAATGGTCACAACTGGCTGCTCGTGAAAGCCTTGGAGGAGCTACAGCAATGGGGATTTCCTCCATGGGATCACAAAATCATTAAAGGCTGGGAAAACCCTCCAGGATCATTGAGACCAACCATTAACGTGCACTGCCAGATCCAGCATGAAATTGTGTCCCTCAGCACCAAATCAAAACATTTTTGAACACTTTGATTCTGTGGGCACCCCATTCCAATGCTGCACCCCTCCATTCCATCAGGCTGGTGTTTGCATCCGAGGCAGGTTCAGTGGGCAGCACTCTTTGGCACAGCACAAAGTTTATGACCCTCCAAAGAACACCATGGCTTTTGTTCTCTTGGATGCAGGCTGGAGGATAACTCAGCTGTAGTGGGATGAACCAAGGTCTGGAGAGAGAGCCAGGCTTAGAGAGCTCAGGATTGCTGAAAAGGAATTTTGGAGGCAGTGGTAGGTGATTCCCTGCACCAGAAGAAGATCTAGTGGATGGATGTTGAAGCTTGGTTGGAAAGACAACAGAAATGRCCCAGTGGAACAGCTGACCAGGACAAGAGGGAAATGAATTCTAGCTCAGATGCTTCASCTCAGACCTGGATATCTTCCTGGAAGGCCTGATCTAGTTCAGCTGTGTGTGAGCTGGATAACATTACACACCAGTGGGAAAAACAAACTGGAAAATGTTRTCCTGGATCTYTTCACACACTGGGCAGCTTTCCCTYGTGTTRCTGAGCTCACCACAGAAACAGCTCTTTCACCTTTGAAAGGAGCTGCTCTGGCCTCTGCACCTTTTAAGCTATTTAATGGAATTGCAGGGTGCTGGGTTTGCACTCCTTAAACGGGGAGACCTGGTTACCTGTTGCAAATAACATTGGGACAACTGAAATGTTTTATTTTATCCCAATCCTGTGCTTGGGTCCTGGGATCATTTGTCTTCTGCGTTCAGCAGTTTTTCTCTAAAACACGATTGGCAAACAACAAAAAATCCCCTTTGAAAGGAAACAGCGAACAGCCTGGTTCTGAGAATTGGCAGAGTGATGGCTCCCAGGCCTGTGCTGGGTGTCCCCTTCCCTTCCCTCCAGCTGCAGCTCTGGATCTCTCAGAGCAGCTCAAGCTGATGCTCTCAGGGGCTCTGGTGCTGTGCTTTGTGTTGTGAACTCTCCCAGGCTGTGCAGGAACCTGAGGTGTGTGTGCAGCCTGTGTGGCCCTGCAGGTGCCAGCAGTGCACCCAAGACCTGCAGATGGTGGGAGCAAGCTCTGTGTTCACCTGGCAGGGCTCCCTGCAGCCCACCCTGCAGTGATGTGAGGCAGCAGAGCTGCACTCCRGGGACCAAAGGCCATTTCTGTGCGTTTTGTGCTGTTTGACTCCTGAAAGGCGAGGTGGGATGGGGCATAAATCACACTCTGATGGCTGTGGGGCAATGTTGTGTCTTCCCCCCTTTCTCTTTGCTCCTCAGCTCTGTAGCTGGGGCTGATTCTTGCTGAAAGCTGCAGGGCTGAGCTGATGCTGGGCGGCTGCTGTGGCAGCCCTGGGCTGCAGCTCAGGGAATTTGGACAGCACAGTTCCATCTGAGGGGCTGCCTTGTTAATTCTGCTTTATTGGATGGCTCCTGGAAGCATTTTTTCCTGAGCTATCACAAGGGTTTGTAATAAATCTTAATGAGGTAGCCCTGCTCTGATGAATCATTTGTTTCTCCAGCAGGATCATGGCTCGTGCTCCCCAGGGAAGAGGGAAGGAACCTCAAACCCTGCATCAGGGCAGTGTCAGTGGTTACCTGGCTGTTCACTCTGCAGCCAGGGAATGCTGCAGCAGTCACCCCAAATCCCCAGGACATGTCTGCTGTTTGTAAAAGTCAGTGTTTGCTGCCCAAGGCAAACAACAGCTTTTCAATGAGCTGCTTTGTTTTAAGCCAGGCAATTCTTCCCTCTCCCTGCCTCTGGTATTAGAAAGGATCCAGGAGGGATTTACAGCCAAGTCAAGAGGAAAGGTGACAGAGCCAGAGGTAAAGCCCCTCTGAGCAAATGCTGCTTTCACTCTGTTGGTATTTTATTTTTTTCAGGAAAAAAATTCTTCACAGAAAGAGTGATTGGGCASTGGAATAATTTGACCAGGGAGGAGGGGGGTGAAACCACCCCTGGACGTGTTTAAAAAGCCTCAGCAGTGGAGAGAGAGAGGAGTGACCAGGGATGACCTGGATTTCAGTGATCTCACTGCTTTGGGAGCTGCCAGCTGAGAGCTGGGGCTTCTTTTTCCTTTTTCATGAAAATATCCCATCAGGCCTGGGAGCCTGGTAGCACCTGGTGCTGCTGTCCCAAACCTGTTCCACTTTGGGAGGCAAACAAGCTGAAGCAGCTGCAGGAACACACTGAAAGGAGCAGGCAAACGTTGCTATTTCCCATGGAATAATTCTGCTCCCTGCATGCCAGGGGAGGAGCTCCTTTGGAGCAGAATTATAGGGTCAGGCTCAGGGATCTTGTGCAGATAAATGAGACCATGACAGGAGAAGCAAAGCATGTCAGACCTGAGTGAGTGAATTTGTGTGGCAGAGCTGCTGCTGAGGCCAGCAAGCCCCAGSCTGAGCTTGCAGCCTCACCAGTGTCAGTGGTGATATCCCCATCATTTCTTGCCCCCATGCTGTCTAAAGTGCAGCTGGATCCTTCCCAGTGATCCCATTAAGGCTCTTCAGGGAGCCACGGGGAAATGATGTTAAGCAGATAATTRCAGGGGAGCCTGGATAAAAGGGAAGGTCAAGAACAATTTGAAGAGTCAGGGAATGACTTCAGTCAGCTGAAGGGGTGTCTTAAGGTCTCTGCTCCTTCCAAGATGTTTCCTCCTGCCCTGGCTGTAACTCCAGCTGCAGTTTTGTATTTGCCCCTCTGTTTTTCACTTCCTGGCACAGAAACCTTGCTSTATGTGTACCAGGTACTGGAGTTAGCTGAGAACAGTTGGATCATAGGATTTAGAGACAGATGGGACCTTTTCCATTCTGTATATATATATWTWTTTATGATTAGCTCACAGCATCACACGYGAGGCAGTCACGTATTTCATATTCACACAACAAATTGTGCATCTCGTACGACAGAGCTCGTTTCCTCCCCTGAAATGGAGTGAGAGTTCCCATCTGGAATGGATAATGTGGTTTCCATATGTACAAGCAGACACTTGTTACTGCTATCAAAGCAGGGAGGACGTTTGGGATGATGGAGTGCTGTGGGAGTGTCAGCCTGGGGGATGCAGGAGGGCTGGCAGGTGAATCCCAAACCCTGWGACAGAGACTGAGCTCAGGGCTGGGCTTTGGAGCACAGCAGGGCCCTCTGATTTTAGGATGCAGAATTTAGGACCTCCCATGCTGGGGTGGGCTGTAGTGCCTCAAGACCAGGAACAAGAGGTCARACCTGCTTTTTAATATGGGAAATTCTTGATTTCTCCTTTTCCAAAGCTCATCTCAGCTGTGTGCTGAGCTCCTGCTGGTGCAGAGGTGATGATTTGCCCTGGACTGTGGGCTCAGGTCCTTGTTCTCACCATTACCCTCCCCTGAGGTGGTCACCCCCATCCTGGGCCAGCCCTCCTCGTGTGTCTGGCCCAAACTGCTGTGGGTTGGTGCTGTGGGACTGTTTGGGGTGTGTCTCATGAGTGTTTGGGGCTGTGATGGAGTCACYTTGGCTGAGCATCACCAAAGCTGCTCCATCCTCAGCTGGGCAGGGCAGGAAGGATATAAAAAAAGGCTTCTGAATGATGAGGGCAGGAGGAGCTCACTCAGCCACTGCCATCAGGGGAAACACACTCGACATGGAGGAAATAAATTTAATTTGTTGCCAGTCAAATCAGAGTAATAATGAGAAATAAACCCAWATCTRAAAGATCTTCCCCTACCTCTTTTTTCTTTAACTTCAGCCTCAAAGTCTCTCATTCTCATTCCTCCTGCTCCAGCAGCACAGGGGGATGGAATGGGGGCCTTGGGCAGTGGTGGCTCCATCCTGCAGCCAGCTGGGATTGGCTCAGGCAGGCACAGGGAAGCTTCCAGCAGCTTCTCAGAGCAGCCACTTCTGCAGCCCCCATCGCACCAAACCCTTCCTTGGCAAGCCCAGCACGGGTTCCTCAGTGAGACAGCACCAGTGCTGGGGCTGGGGAGAGTTCCTGCTGCTCTTGCCTCCAAGGCAGCCAGACAGTCTGGCCCTGCTGCAAGACAAAAGGTGCCCCACCACTAATTTAACATCTCAGTTTCTGGATAGTTTCCATTACACATACAACATGTCACAGTTTTTCCCTTTTTTCTTTCTTTCTTTCTTTTTTTTTAACTGATCACAGCCTCAAAGGCTGTTTCTGAAGGGTGGCTGGGTTATTTATTGCACAGAGCAGTTCCTCCAGGAAATGGGAACGGCATCTGGCCTCCAAATGGAGACCACCTTCCCCCTGCAGGTCCTTGGGAGAACATGACAGTAATTGAGCAATAATGGAATGCTTCAGGAGGAGTGTTGCAAAGTTCAGCCTGGCGTGGCAGGGTCGTAAATCTGGGCTGSTTTTGGCTTGAGGAAGGGATCCTGTTATGAACTTATGAGCTGCTGACATCAGAGCTTCCCTCACCTTGCCCAGGGTGCAGAGCTCACCCCAACGCTGCTCACCTGCACCTGACTCGAGGTACAGCTCTGCCCTCTGGCAYCAGGAGCAAGGATCCAGCACAGGCAGGTCCCTGTGTGCTGATCCTGCTGACACAAACCTGCCTCCCCCTTGAGCTGCTCATTCCTGGACCAAAAAAAACCTTGGCCAAACCTTTGGAGGTGCAATTTGTACATCTCCCTTTTGAAGGAAGCTGTCTCAACAAAAYATTGAAGCCTTGGATTCTGTTCTCTTCACAGTGGGCACCTAAATGGGGGCTTTTATCCATCTTCAAAGTCCTTTGTTCATTATTTGTGTTGTTTCTAATTGGTGGCTCTCAGGAAATATTGCCCTTTATCCTCTCCTCCTTCAAATGATTGGTGGGTTTAGAAATAAATCTGGAGTTTCAAGCTGGGAAAGCATTGGAAAGGATTCCTGACCTGTTAAATTCTGCTCTTAGATTTCAAATCATTGTGTCCAGATTTCAGCCCAAAATCTGATGACTTGTCTCAGGAAGTTCTACAGGCAGTTGGTACAAACACTGGTGGGAAATGGGCATTTTCAAGGGGGGTTTGTCTGTTTTACCTTCCCCTCTCAGGGCTGGATGAAGCTGTGTGTGTCCATGGTTGGCAGATGTGTCTGTGAGTTTGTGATGGACACCCCACCCTGGGATGTGAGGACAGACTGCACCTGCAGAGAGACAATGATTTGCATCGTGGCCATCCGTGTCTGAGGTGGTTCCAAGGTCTCCATCACCCATGCAAAGAAATAAGGACATGGGAAGTAGGATTTTCGTGGTAGGGAAATAGGATTTGCATGCCCTGCCTAGCTCAGCTGGAGAGGAGAATGCAAATATTGAGTTACTGAAAAAATAATTCCTGATGTGGTGTAGGAGCATCATCAGCCAGGGTTGTGTCCTCATTAATGTCTCACATCTTTTGTAATTTCTTGATCCACATGAAGAACAGCTTGTAGTGGGCACAGACCAGAGTATTTTTGTTAGTAAGTAAAATGGCTGATGTAAATCTAAATATTGCTTTGCAATCCATCAAATCCACGGTCCCACCAAGGAAAGAAACCAGGTCTGCTTGGCAATAGAAGGAAAATAATGTGGTTTATCCCTTCCAAACCTGTGCTCAGGCATCCTGCATGCAGAAAAAATAACTCAGAAACATGTGAGGAGTCTGAAAATACTGCTCTGACTGAAATCTCTTTTCTTCCTCTGTGAATCCTGAGAGCTGCTGTTTCTCCAGTCAGTGGTTACAAAATACAACTAAAGTGTCTTTTGGAATGAGTTGTGGGGGGACCACACATTTAATTAATCGTGGTTACATGTGTCTAAATAAATTTCTGCAAAAAGTGACATTTTTAAGGAGATCTCATGATAAAATTGCTCAGGAGGCAAAGTTAGGGTTTCCCAGCTTCACATTTAATTAACTTAGCCTGACTTTTATAGGGCTTTGTGTTATGCATTTTGGTCCTCAGTAAACAAATAGCAGAAAATTAAAGCAGAGCAACTGCCAATGAGCAGTAAATTTAATTGAAAAGTAATGAGTTGCCATGGGGTGCTGTAGGGCTCTGCAAAGATAACGTTATTTATCTTGGAAAAGCTCCACTTGCATTTGTCAGGATGTGAGATATATATATATATACACAAAGGAAAAAATCCAGCATTAGATAGGAAAGGGCTAAGGCCATATTCCTCATGCTGAATTTGGGGCTGGAGTTTGGTGGAGTGAAAAGCTGATTTGCTGCTCTCCTTGGCAGCTCAGTGCCATTTCCATCCCTCAGTGAGGTGTGGTGTCAGGAGTGCCCGGGGTTTGTGAGGCCCAGATGAGCAGGAAGGAAGAGGAACATCAGTGTCACAGGAGGGGAGCAACGTGTGAAACGGCCTCTGCTCTGATGGTGAAACAAAACCCTGAGTGCTCCCTCTGCTTTTCACATCTGTTCCARAGGAAATGGGATGTCTGGGAAGCAGCAGGGCCAGCCCTCGGTGAAGGTGCTGAGTCAAGGCAGCAATAAGATGTCTTAATCTTGGGGTAAAAAGAGACTTTTGTAGGTTTGTTCCTTGAGATGCAGGGTGATGGAGCAGCAGAGTTAGAGCTCTTCCACTGTGGCAGAGTGAGCAGTGTCACCCTGGATTTGAGAAGCAGCAGGTACCAAACCCCAAAGGTTCTGCCTGGGGGTCAGGAGGGTGTCCCTGAGCTGGGTGAGCCCCCTTGGTCCCTGCACACGTGTGAAATGTTCAGCAGCCCCTTTYCCACATCTGCTTTCCAAGCCCATCATTTCCCATCATGTGCCACTCATTTACAGCCTCCCCGTTTTGGAGGGCTCACCAGACCCCAAGTTTGGCTGACATTTTCAGGTCCCTGCTTCTCATTTCAGCCCATTCTTGCTTTATTTTTRGCTGTTATAAAATGACACATGTTTCCATCTTTTAGGTAATGAGATGCTTTCCACTTAATTCAATCACCAGTTAATTTGATCCTCTATTTAATTTGTTCCAAACGTCTGGAAGCCAAGTTCCATGCCCTAAGTGTATGTATATATTACATGTACAGCTCCCACCCTTTGCTCTGATCATTCCCCTTCCTCTAAACAAGCCTTATAATTCAATCTTAGGCTACTGGAACTTGCCATTTMATTAATAAGAAAAGCCCAAATCAAAGCAAGCTAGGAGGAAAAGRAAAGCTTTAAGGAATGGATCCTGGTCATAAAAGATGACTGTGACTTCAAATTGCATCATGGGCTGCCTGCTGTGGGYTGTCAAATCCATGACAGTGAATTTATGGGGGCAAAATTTTTTAGGAGAACATTCAGAGTCAATGTGAAGAGCCACTTGGTTGAACAAAACCTTAAAAGTACGGTGTGGCAGAGTTTTATCTGTCACCCCAAGCCTTTGGAAGTTGGAAATCAGATGGTGAGGGGACAGCTCTGCTGCAGCCTGTGCTAAATCTGTCCTCAGCACTGTCAGGAGCTCCCACCAGCACTGCCAGACCTGCCTCAACTCTTTTCACCTGCATCTCAACCTCCCTCCTCCTCCTCCTCCCACCCTGGTGCAAGGCAAACCTAATAGAAAARGCAGTGCTAATGATCATGACCCCGCTGCTATTTTATTTCCAATTGGCAGCTCATGCAAGCAGCCCCATTTTCTGTTCTAATAGGGAACTTTATGATGTACCAAATTGCCCTGGAACAGCCCGCGCTGSGTCGCCTCCTGAAAGGTAAATGAGTTTGAAATTTTATGATCAGTCGCTGTGGCTTTCTTGCCTCTTCCATAAAAAAGGAGAGGGGTGGGGGGATGCATTAAAGGGACCCTCAGGTTGCAGGGGGAAGCTGCTGGCAGCCAGATGGAGCCTTGGGGAGGGCTGCAGGTGGGAGCAGTGCTGGTCACAGCTGCCTGGTGGCTGTGTCCCCTTCTCCAGTGAGCAGCCCTGCCCCACCTGAGGGCTCACCTGCTGGGTGGAAAGGGTGGCTTGGCAGGGACTGTCTCACTAACAGCAAACCAGACTCCTGGTGAACTTTGTGGCACAGGTACAGGACAGCTGGGTGCATTTTTTTTTACTGTTTTTGGTGACCCTGGGTGCTGGGGCAGTCCCTGGGATGAGTTATATTGGGCTGGTGCAYGGGTGCAGGATGGGGTTTGCAGGATTGGAGCCTGTGCTTTGTTCAGAAGGTCTCTGAGAAGAGCCAGAGTTGGGAACCCCTGGTTCCCAAGGATCCCCAGCTCTGCTCTGAAAGGTTTTGGGGCTGGAAGGTGACAAGCTCCTTCCATGTGTCTGTCTGACTGATCCCAAAAGAGCTCATGGAAAGCAGTTGTCCCTGGAGAAATGGATGATCCATCTCAGCATGTCTGGGTTGAAAATCCCTGCCTGGCTGGGGCCACCAGCCCACATCTGCCTGGCTCACCTCAGTGGTTTTGGGAAATGTGGGAATCCTCCTTCACCCTCTGCAGAGAGATCTGAGGGGTGCTCTGCTCCTCCAGGGAGACCAGAGGAATCTCACAGCAGAGAGAAATGAAAAGCAGATCCTCAGACTTTTAAAATKAACTGCTGAGAGCGATGAAAGAAAGGGCAATGATTCTTTTGGATTCRCTTACAGAGACAAGATTGCTCCCTCTTTCCCTGTGGGGAGGGCAGGAATGAACATCAGGGGCTCTGACATGATTTGGGTATTACCCACCCCAGCCTGGCTGTGTAAAACATCCTTTTGCAGTGRCAGCTGTGCAGTTGCTGAGACAGATCTCCTGGCAGGGAGCTGCAGTGGAGCAGAGCCCAGCTTTGCCCACTCYTAACTCATCTCTTGCCTTAGTCCTTTACACCCAGCTTTGGTTTCTTTTAAAGATTCTGCTTATTATTWGTGGGTGAAATCTGGTCATGCTGTGCTCTTTACTAGTCCAAAACTGAGGTCAGGCAGGTTGGATTTCTTTCCCCAGTGCTTTTATGATATTTGTGTTAGCTGGGCAGCTAAGTGCTGTCAGATGGAGCGTCAATGGAGCTTGCTGCTGTTGAAATTTTTATGGTTCCRTGCATTTTACAGCATCACCTGTCAGACTCCAGCAATCATGATGTCACCTGTAGTGGAATATATAAATTTGAACAGAGGAGGCTGGAGCTGGGGGAGTTCTCCAGTGATCTGGGCTCCTTTCTCCCCTCCTCCTCCTCCTCCAGTGCAGAGGCTGGGAGGTCTCAAGATGTGGCAAAGGGAAAGGAGCAGACCTGTCCTGCCCTGAGCTTTGCCCCAGCTGTTCTGCATGACCTGGGCAAAACCTCTGCCTTCACTCACTCTGTGGTTTCCACGCTGCCTGTTTGCTGTCCTGGCTGTGTCTCTGGGGGTTTGGCCTCCTGTTTCCATCTCCAGATGTGTGAAAGGCTCAGGCAGCACTGGGGAGGCTCCAGGGGCTGTGCTGGAGGGTGGTACCCCAGGTGTGGGGTGGAGAAACAGGTGCCATGGGGCATGGGGTGGATGGATGGATGGATGGATGGATGGATGGATGGATGGATGGATGGATGGATGGATGGATGGATGGATGTGGAGAGAGTTTCCATGTCTCTGCAGCTCGGATTTACCACTTACAGCCACGGTACTCAATGAGATTTGGGGGAGGGAGCTTCACCAAATGAGGAGTGTGAGTTGGTGGAGCCCAGCAGAGGTGTGAGCTGCACGGTGGAGGGAAGGAGGACACGTTCTGCCCGTGGTGCTGGGCACTGGGATGGGTCACATCCTCACACTGCCCATGGTCTGCACTCTCCACTGAGAGAGGGGTTCAGTGATGGATGAAAAGATTCAAGCACAGGTCAAGCAGCAGCTCTGCTCTGCTCTGCGTTTTTAGAAGCAGGAAAATGATCGTGTTTTCTCCAGGTTCTCCTTGTTCAGTGCAGTCTTATCCCTGCAAACACTCCCTTMATTGCATATCAAACCAGCAATAAGATGTGGCTTAGTGGCCCTAGATGAGGACATGGAGCCCAACTGCTGAGCTGTAAACCCTCAGTAAAAATGGCTTAAGAACAGGCTGATTGGGTTTTAAGAGCTCTGTAACTGATACACATCTTACCATGTCGTTAGGCCTCAATGAATCTGTTTCTAATAATCACTATTTACTGAGGTTTCTCAGCTATGCCAGAGGTATGTCTCTGTTACCTTGTGGTCCAGCCTCAATAAATGTGTTTCTAATAATCAATTGGTACTTCAATAATAAACAATAATTGCTTTACTATATATGAGTTTGAACAAGTTCTGCATTTTGSTTGTGCTGAAATCACTGTCTAGTTTTATTTTWTTTTWAACTCTGAAGGAGCTTTTACTGACCAGCTATTGGTACTAGTGTGCACCACAAGTTACTGCTCCTTATAAAGCACTGCTGACTTCACCTGATTTATAGCTCATGGAAATATTTCAGAGCCTTTTTTTTTCCTGCCCCAAACTGAGCAGTCTGGCAGGGCCTTCCAGGCAATCTGTGGAGGAGGAACGCAAGGAGCCGTYTCACAAATTATTTTTAAGCCATTTCTGTGCAGGCACCCTCAGACTTGATACATCTCCACTCTGGCCAAGATGATATCACTTGATGGATCCCAAAAGGTGCTGATAAGGAAAAGCTACAGGAGGTTTGGCTGGAGCACTTGTTCAAACACCAGGAGCACACTTCTCTCCCTGAAATGGGGCATCCTCCTCCAGCCTCCWGCCTCCCAGCCAGGTCTGGTGGTGTCTCTGGGCTGGGGTGAGGCTTTCTCCAGCCCACACAGCTCAGCTCAGGGGCTGAGGGAGGGCGGGCGGTGGTGGCACAGCCCCGGTGAGCTCCGCGTGCGCGTCCCTCGCGTGCGGCCGCTGCCACCTCCAATTAGGGCACTTCAAGGCCTAACGGGAGCAGAGTTGTGCGTCTCTAATTAGTCTGGTCAAAGGCAGGAATTCCCTTCTGCTGCCATGACAAGAAGATTAGTGGCCTCAGCCTGTGGCTKGTCGAGCTCAGGGGTTTCCACCCCGCTTTGAGTCGGTGGCAGTTTTCGGTTCCTCACCACGGCTCTTCCGAGGGGCTGCTTTCAATCCAGCAGGGCAGGGGTCAAAGCATTTTGGTGAAAGGCAGGGAGCCCTGTCCCTGCTGCTTGTTTGTGTGCTCCTGGACTGCCTGGTGACACTGGTTCTGGGAGGGTGGGTTAGCAGAACAGAGCAGAGACTTCAGCACAGCCTCGAGGGAATTCCCTTGGCTCAGTGAATCACAGTGATTGGGAGCTGACTTCCCAAAATGTCTTTGGAAAGCTCAGCTTTAATATTCTCTGCYCTGGTCAGAAGGGAGGTAAACTCAGTTCTTCCCCAGCCCTTGAACTCCTGGGAGCCCACACTGGTGTCCTTGGCTTGGTTGTCCTGGGATTTATCTTGTTTGGTTTCCAGAGCTCATTCTGCTTCTCCTGCAGTCCTGTRGAGTTTRCTTTGTTTTGTTACTATTCCCTTTYCAGTSCTGTCTGAAAAATCACTGAGCTTTCTAGTGCTGTAATAGCCATCATTAACAATAATACCTTTAAATTATTCCAGTTAGTCTTTTWAAAGAGTTTTCCTGACTACCTCCTTTGCTAATTGCTTTTCTCCAGYGCCCTGAGAATAACTCCATTTTCCAGAAGTTCTGAAGGGAAAGACAGGAATTTCTGCGACRCTTTAAATGAAAACCAGCAATTTTCTGATAAACCATAAGGAAACTTTCCAGCTGAGTCTGAATCCAGGTTTTCCTTTCATGCAGGCCCTTTTTTCCCAGCCTGGCTCTCCCCCTGTGCCCAGCCAGCAGCCTGCAGGATGCTGAGCCCTGGAGCTGAGGAATTGTCAGGGATCAGGGTGCCCCAAATGCCAGGAGCAGATGCAATAAAGGACTGTTCCTTCCCACTTGAAATGCCTGTTGCATTTGCCAGGCAGCCAACACTGTAAATTCATTCTGGCTATTTAAAAAAGGACCTTTTAGAGCTTTTGAATGGTTTCTGGCTTATTCTGTGGCAATAAAACCCAAGTGCCTGAGAGTCAGACGTTCAGGACCTTTACCAAGTCACTMAATACAAGATACTTGGGAGAGCTGTGAAGGAGCAGGATCATTATACTGGCCCTTATCCCATTGTTTGCCTGCTCATAACCCTGGTCTCTGTCTGGTGGCATTTGGGATCCCTGTGGAACAAAGAAATGGGGCAGGGATCTGCAGAATGGGAGTCCCACCTGCTGGGATGGAACAACTGCGTGAAGAAAGCAGGGAATGAAGGGAAGAGAGGTGCTGAATTTCCATCTTACCCTGCTGCACAGAACTCAAAAGGGAGGTCAAACATGGCTTGTCTTCCCTGCACCCTTGTAAAAAGGAACCCAGGGCAGTTTGGGCTCCAGATCCTAATTCTCCTGAGCTGGGAGTGGTTCTCATTCCCTGAGGGATTCAACCCTGAGGAAGGAAGAGAGATTGCAGGGCTCCCCAGCAGGGCTGAGAGAGAGCTGAGGCTCCCCAGCAGGGCTCTGCCTTGCTCTGACACCCTGGGAGCTCTGCTGGTCACACAGCTCATGGCAGTGCCCTCCTGGGAGCTGGTTTTCCTCCAGGTGCCTGCCTGCCATGGACCCAGTTTGCCAGGTGGCTCCCTGCCATCTGATCAGGGCTTTTCCATGCAGTTGTGCAGGCTGACAAATGGTCTGTGAACACTGGGCTGATACCATTTGGGTCTTCTGGGAGTGAGGACCTCGTGGCAGATCAAATGTCTGATCTTTAAGCTGGCATAAATCAGCACAACTCYACCAAAGTGAATGGAGTCGTGCTGATTTGCACCAGCTGAATTTGTGCTGTCAAAAATCATTAATTTGCTCTGTCTCTTCTCCATTTTCCCCCCTCTTTGGATTAGAAATGAAGTCTATAAAGCTGATATGGTCCCTGCAGCAGCATAACWTCCACGGAGTGTTTGCTTGAAGAGGTTAAAAGCCCTATAAACTGCTTCACATTCTCTAATAATAAAATGCAGATGCAAAGGGGAAGGATTTGATGGTCAATTAATACAGAAACATCCAGTGCTTTTGCATAGATCCTGCTCCTTGGCTTTGAAATATTATGCCCAATTAAAACCTTACCCAGAACTACACCAAGATTAAAAAAGTAATAATAATCTAGGTAGCATGCTGCAGTTTTCAGGGTGCCTCTGAGCTATGCCTCATAAACTCTTGGATAAGATTTGCCTGGGTGTTTCCAACTGCAACTGCTCCTGGAGCAAAGCTGCAAAGCAGCATTCAGCAGGCCAGGCTGGAAAAAAAGGGGGTTATTTTATGGAGGGAAAGAGGAGAGGGGTAAGGAAAGTGTCGACAATCCCTTGTGCATTCTTGTGAAAGGAAAAGAAAACGACAATTCCTGTAAATGTCCTGCCCTTCAGCTGGGTTATCCAGGGGTGCTGGGCTGGGCAGTGCCCACAGAGGGGCTCTGTGGCAGTGCCCAGTTTTGTGAAGTCCTTGCTGTCAGTGCAGCAGCAGAGCCTGACTCTGTTCTCCTCCGTGCCAATTCTCAGCTGATCCAGCTGTAGAGAGCTATTTTGTCCTCTGGGCCCCATGAATCAAAGGCTGCAGGAGATCTCTCCCTTCTGCACAGCAGATAAACCAGTCTGTCYTCACCACCAAGGCTCAGGAGGATGTTTTTGGAGCTGCTCTGCTTGCAGACCCCCTTTTTTCAGGAGCAGCCAAGCTCTGCAGAGCACATTCAGTGAGCACCCAGCTCAATGAGACGTGACCAGCCTGATCATGGCAGAGTGGAGCACACCCAGATTCATTGCTCAGGTGAGCAGGAAGTGCAGCAGAGCACTGAGAGAGCCCAAAAGGATGGATGKAATCCATGGTGTGAAAGCTGTGCTATAAATAATGGGGCTGATGGAAACCAGATCTCCTCTGCACACGCTTGTCATTTCTGCTCCAGAGCAAGAAACTCGCTTGTGGAACTCATCCACGGCCATGCTTTGGCCTCTGCTCCCTCCCCAAGGCACGTGCTGGTCCTCCTGAGACCTTTAAAGGGAAGCTCTGGGCACAGCCGTGTGATCTGAAGGATTTCTGACCCTTCAGAAAGGAGAAGGGTAGGCCAGCATTGTTTGTTTGACAGCAGAACTTCTCTCTCTCTCTCACTTGTCCCTCCTTCCCCAGGGTGGAATTTTGTCAGGGACCTCTCCATGGTTCTAGAGCTGGGCACCACACCCTGCCCACCACCTTTAGATGCAAAGAAAGAGGGGGAAATATTGATATCACTTGATTAATCAATTGGCCAAGGCAGCAGCAGAGTCTTTTGTTGTGCTTTATAACATTGCTCTTTCCCCTTCCCTGTGTCTCAGCGAGGGTGTTGTGGTGTTTTGCTGACTCCTTCCTTGCTTGGGGCCACTCATTTATCACCTGAGATTTCCATCTTGGCCTAATAATTCATCTCTTATTGCAGCCCTCGCTGCTCCCAGGGCCCTTTTGTTTCCTCTTATCACAGCCTAATTATTTGGTGAAGGGAAATCTCTGATTATCTCGGGGCCAGTGGCTGAGAGCTCAGGAACACCTGACTGCCAGGTAGGGATGTGCTTGTGGCAGGGGGGTTCCCAGGGGCTCACACCCAGCTGCTTCTGTGGCAGGGGGACGTTGTAAGAGCCCAGTGGGTCCTACGTGAAACAAAAAGTCCCTTTTTTTTTTGGGCTTAGCCTTCCCTTTGTGCATTTGTCACAGCCAAATTCTCCCACGAACCTCACACCCACACACCTCCCACCACTTTCTCACACACAGACACACACTCTCACACGTTCTGTTAAGAATTCCTGTAAATTCGGGGGTTTGCTTTGGTTTTTGGGGTTTTTTTTTGGGGGGTTTTGGGTCTTTTTCTCCCTAGAAAACCTGGAACAGATAGCAAGAATTTGTATTTATTCATATGTGGCCAGTGCTGGGATGCTAAAAAGGGGGAAGAGTGGATGTGGATGAACAGATCTCAATCACAGTAGCTTAATTAATAATAATGACAGAAAGGCATCCTGCTCCCATTAGGAGTACATGCACAGCTTTAATCAGCTCCAGCCACCATCCAACAGGAGACTTGAACTGAATCAGTTGCTGATTTCTAYCACAGGAGTTGTTCTGACCAGATTGAAAGAGGGATCCCCTTGGTTCTTTATTAAAAAAAGGAGAAATTATTAATTTATTGTTAATTTATGCCTCTTTATCTAACCAGGATAATTTCTTTGTTTTATTCAGTGACTCTGAGGATATTTCAGGGAGTTCCCCAGTTTGCTTTTCCCCTGGGTGAGCATCCTTTGCTCCTCATTCTGCTGTCTCTAAAGCTCAGTGCAAAGCTCAGAGATGGCCCTGCACAGCCAAGCTGGGCAGAGAACCATTGTGAAGAGCAGCAGGGCTGCACTCCCCGTGCCACTGCTGCCTTTGCCCCACACTCACTGCTKTATCAAACATTCTGGAATCACCTGGAGCACGTGAGGTGCACTGTAAACCCAAACTCCCTCTCTGTCTCGCAGCCATTCCCTGACTCTGCAAGCAGCAATAAATCCAGCTGGGCTGGTTATGGCCACTCACAGCACTCCAGAGCAGTTCTTTAAAGAGAACTTCTGAAATCTCCTTGCTTTATTAAGCACTTCACGCATTTGAATTGTCAGTTGATGCATCTCATGCAAAACAGACAGAGTAATAACCTCTCCCAGCATCTCATTTTGAAGCCCCATTTACCTGAGCCTGGCTGCCTCCAATAAATATTTCACAACGTGTTCCTCCTCCACAAGTGCACTTACAACTCTRTGGAGCAAACACAAATGTTTTAATTCTGACAAAATGAGCCCTTTTTGTTTTYCCATGCACCACACAGCTCCGTGGCTGAATGGCTTCCTGATTACGGTGTCCCAGGATATTGCTTCAACTGGAGTGATATGAAATGTCATTAAAAAGTAATGTTCCTCTGCTTTGACAATCATATTAGTAAACACTGGGGGCTCTGCAGGTTGTGTGTCAGGCAGGCCGACACTAATGGCTTTATTAACATATACAGCAGCACTCTGTCAAACCTCCTTGTTAATCTGAACGTGCAGGTGACAGGCAGAAAGTGAGCAGGGAGAGGGTGTTTGAGTGCTCTTTGGGTTGGGCCACGAGTTAAAGGAGCCAGGACTTTTTTTCTTTTTCTTCTTTTTTTTGTCAAAAATTGGGGGAAAAATAATTTTCTCAAAATATCACCTTTTTTTTTTTTTTCTTTCTTTAAAAACTTCAGGCAAATTTTTGGTGTTGCCTCTGCTCAGGACTTGCAATTTAACAGCCCTGTTATGTTACAAATCCTGAGGCTCCACGACTCCTACCCTAGCCCAGCTGCCAAGCAGAGAGGTATTTCTTGACCTTTTAAAGGAAGCCAGAGAGAATGAACCATTTGGAGTGTGGGATGCCCTGGCTGCTKGGGATAAAACCAGCGTGGCTGTGAATTTTGGAGAGGAACAAACGTGCAGCCCTGAGCCAGCAGTGTGGCCTGAGCCTTTGTGGTGCTCTCCCCACTGCAGAAACAGCCATAAAACCCTTTAAAACAGTTCATAAATCAGAGGTGGTGGGCAGGGCGAGGCCTGGGCTGCACCAGGCCTTCAGAAAGTGYTTGGAGATCCCAGAGAGGGAGGATTTGCCTGGCTGCCATGGAGTTTCAGCTCGTAACTTGTGAGTTTTTCTCCTTCAGAAATCCCCTGGTGAGATGTGGGTGCTGCTGGAGGGGAGCTGGATGTCAGCATTTTTTTGTGTGTGTCCATGGATGGTCCTCTCTGTTTGTTCATGGATGACCCTTTCAGTTTGTTCACGGATGATCTTCTCCGTGTTTATGGATGACTCTTTTTGTGTTTGTTCATGGATTATCTTCTCTGTGTTTGTTCATGGATGATCCTTTCTGTGTTTGTTCATGGATGATCCTTTCTGTGTTCATGGATGATCTGCCCTGTGTTTGTTCATGGATGATCATCTCTGTTTTTTCATGGATGACCCTCTCTGTGTTCATGGATGATCCTTTCTGTGTTTGTCCACAGATTACTCTCTCTGTGTTTTTTCATGGATTATTGTTTCTGTGTTCATGGATGGCCCTCTCTGTGTTTGTTCATGGATGACCCTTTCAGTTTGTTCATGGATGATGTTCTCTGTGTGTGTTCATGGATGATCATCTCAGTTTTTTCATGGATGACCCTCTCTGTGTTCATGGATCATCCTTTCTGTGTTTTTTCCTGGATGACCCTTTCTGTTTGTTCCTGCTGGATCCTTTCTGCCCTGTTTCTTGCACCAGCTCTCTCCTCTCCCTGTGGGATCACACCAGGGCTGGGATTTCCCTGCCCCCTGCACGTGGTTGCTCYTCCCAGTGCTCTCTGCTCACCCCAGGTGTTCATTGCTCTTCCCATCTCCACTGGCTGAGTGACTCTGCCCCTTGTCCTTGCATTTTCCATGCTATTTCCATCYTTGCAGCACCAAGCTCCTGCCTGTCTCTTGCTGCAGCCAGGTGATGTTTTCTGGTTTGTTGAAAACCTCCCTGAGGATGTGTGTGCCCTTCTGAAACCAGAGCCAGAGCCTTGGTCTGCAGTCCTTTTTAGGGAAAGATGTCATAGTTGGTCTTGATTAAACTTGTAGTTTCATGTTGATTAAACCATGGTTAAATTATTAATGTGCTCATGCAGTACAGAAGGAGTTTGTTGTAATGGYTGACATGCCCAGTGTTAAAAACTTGCTGTTTGTGCTCGTTAGTGAGGAGCATGGAAAAATAAACAAATGGGATTGCAGGGGAAGGCCTTTCTTCRTTCCCACCACAGTGTAAGTGGAGCTGTCGTTTAAAATGAAATAGCAGCGGGTTTATGGTGATTTTTGGCTGCAGATCCTGTGTCACAGCCTGCTTTCCTGCCAAGGAAACGTGGGCAGCCTTGCTCTCCTCTAATGGGGAAACCCAAAGCATCGCAGAGCGTGGCCCCTGCCACGGTGGTGGCACAGAGCCAGGCAGAGCAGCCAGTGCCATAACAAGGAATGATTCAGCCCAGGGAAACCTCCAGAGCCCACAAGGAAAACCCCAGGGCTGTTTTGGTGTCTGGCAGAGTGACAGGAACACCAGGCTGAGGGGRTTTCTCTGAGAGCTCTCCCACTCTCCACGCAGCGTTGGCTTTCTTCCTTGGGAGCTGCAAAGCTGACACTCCTACAGCACAGCCCACACTGCCACAGGCACCGTGGGATCGGCCACTGGAGGGTCTCCATCCTCCCCAGGGATGGGACAGGGGCTTTGGGAATGGGTGTGCAGAGCCTGCCCCAGGGGTTGGGTCAGACCTTGGGTGAGAGGAGGAGTTGATGGAGACACTGCCTTTGCAGGTTTTAAAAAATGTGTTTACAGCATCTCCTTACTTTGCTTTGTAAAAGCTGAGGGTGGGGAAGSAGGGAAGAATTCTATAATTCTATCATTAAATGACCCACCAGGGCCCACAGGAAACCTGCCCTCCTTCCACAGCGAGAGGCCATACACCAACGTGCACATCCCAGAAGGTAAACTGACCTTTTTTTGAGCTAAAAAAGGAATGTTTGACTGGAAAACCAAACCAGTTTGCTTTGGCTGAGCTGTCACCCATGCTCAGGGCAGCCATTCTCCAGGAACCTGTGACTGCCTGAGGTTTCCCCTCAGCTAAAAAGATCAAGTGCCCTCAGGTGCTCCTCACACAGCTTCTCCTGGAGGAGATGGAGACCTTGTGTGGGTTCTCCCTCTCCCTGATGAGCAGTGCATCTCCTGGGGCAAACAGCTGTGGGCAGTGGTGCTGAGCTAATGACAATCTCTGGTGTGGGAGCTCCCAGGATTTCCCCAGGTTTGTGCTCTGCCCCCCCAAGTAACGAGTAAATAAAAGCCTCCTCATTTATTTATGATGCAAACAGCAACTGTGCATTCAGCTCTAGGATTTGGTATTATTTATTTAGAGCCTCTTGTCCCGGAGGCACTGGCAGTTTGCATGCAGGGGGCATCTGCCTGCCTTTATTACCCACAAATAAACATTTTACTTCTTGGGCTTTGGCTGTTGATGCTGTTGGAAGTCTGCTGTGGAAATTTAAATCACACAGATCCCTTGGTTCTTCCTCTTCAGATTCAGCAGCAGCAGCTCGAGGTCCCCCCAGCCCCTCTCAAAATCCCACCCTGCTGGAAAAGCTGAGCACTGAGCTCCTCTGGACATGAAGGATGTTGTATAAAACAGAACAGGAGGGTGATTGAGTGTCTCTGCTCCCAGCTGACCATGGGACAAAGTGCCTGAGCCTGAGGATGGAGCTGCACCCTGTGAGCATGGAGAGCTGCAGGAGTTCCTGGTGTCATGTCTGCTTGGGCATGGGTGTGGTGGTGCTGGAGGGGAAGGAGAGCTTGGAAAAGGAGTTTCCAACAGGGAGTAACCAAAGGAAACTGGTGATTTATATGCCAATAAATTGGARCTGAGGTTACTAAATCAGAGGGTCATTTTTTACGCCCCGGAGCTCGTTCATGTGCCTCATTCTGGGTTCCCATGGTTGGCACATGAGAGGATGAGGGCCAAGGGCTGGGCATGGAAATCCCCAAGGCCTGTGTCTGACAGAATTAGGCAGTGTTTTCTCCAGGCAGTGTGTGGGCAGCTGTGGGTGAGCAGCGTGTGGGCAGCTGTGGGTGAGCAGTGTGTGGGCAGCTGTGGGTGAGCAGCGTGCCCAGCTGCTGTCAGCCATGCCCCACACCCAAAGGGAGTGCCTGTGTGTGTGAGGGGCACAGGGGAGAGGTGGAAAAGCCTCATTGCTCCAAATCCAGGCTGGAGATGGAATAGAGAAAGGGAGTGAAGCACAAATGAACATTTCTGCAGAGACAACTCCAGCTGGGTGGGGTGTCCCCACCTGCAGCTCCCTCAAACCTTCCCTTCCATCCCTTCCATCCCTCCAATCTTCATTTGGATGAACAAAACTTCTTCTCCCAGCAGAGCCACTGGAGCACAGCCTAGGGGCTGGGAGAGGGAGGAGGAAATAGCTGCAGCTTGGCTTCTCCTCTCTGACCAGCAGCCAGCTCCCCACCTTGGGATGGATCCAGCAGGAGCACGGGAGCTCCCATCCAAGAAAGCCCAGCGCTCTGCCAAGGCCACACAGGTAGCAAAGAGCCTGATAGAAAGTCAAGTGAAACATCTGGGAGCCTTTTGAAATTATTTTTTTCCCTGCTGCCTCCACTCTGTGTTCCACTCTGATCCTCTGCTCCAAATGCTCCAGTGTCCCACATGAACACCCCTCTGTGTCCTCTGAGGAATCCTGGATCAGGGGACAGCAACAATGATCCAAACCAAAATGACAGGTGCTTTATCAGRATCACAGAATGGTTTTTGTTGAAAGGGACCTTAAAGACCATGTGCCATGTGCAGGGACATCTYCCACTGTCCCAGGCTGCTCCAAGCCCCATCCAGCCTGGCCTTGGACATTTCCAGGGATGCAGGAGCAGCCACAGCTTCACCCTGTGCCAGGGCCTCACCTCCCTCTGAGTAAAGAAGTAAATTCTGGTTCAAAACCCATCAGATCTGGTGCATTTTTGCCCAGGGAAGAGGTGGAATCAGCATCCCTGGAGGTGTTAAAACRTGTGCACATGTGGCCCTTGGGGACKTGGTTTAGWGGTGGCCCTGGCAGTTCTGRGTTAATGCTGGGATTTGATGATCTTGGAGGGCTTTTCCAAACTTAATTATTCTGTGATTTTAGGAGGGGAAGTGAAGCATCCAAAGTGCATCCAGTAAGGCTTTTTAGTAACTTTTCCTTTCTTCCTGAGAGATCTCTCATCCAGCCTGGGAAAAGGACTCCTGCCATGTCACTTGACTGATTATTCCCTAATACCAACCAATAGCTTAAATAAATAATTTCCTACCAACAGAACTCAGAATTCTGTTTGTGTGAGCCATCCAGCTGAGGAGCAGTGACAGGAGTGAAATAAATTATCTCAGGAATTAATTGTGAGCAGGGCAGCAATCCAATGYCAGAGATACAGGAAAGACACATGAAAAGGGAAGAAAAAAAACCCCAAAAACCCAAACCACAGGAAAATATAATATAAACATTCACAGAAGACATGCAAATGCAGGCACAATGAGGGGCCTCTGGATTTTTCCTRATGAACTTTAATGCAAAGAGGAAATTAAAGACCTCTTTTCTCCCCAGTTGCAGGAGCTCTGTGCTGGAGTGAGGGGATGGAGGGAGGGGACAGGGAGGGACATTCCTGCTCTCAGCCTGACAAGCAGCACTGTATTTTTGATGGAATATTCTTGTTTGTTAAGTGAAACAACCAACCAACTCAGCAAAACTGGAATTTTCAGCAGGAGAAGAACAGCCTGGACAAACTTCTTGGCTGAGTGGTTTTGTTTCTCCTTTTTTTTTTTTTTTTTCCTAAAAAGAGTTTTCAAGATGGTTCAGTATTTGAGGCCATTTATTTTTTTGCAATGGAAAGATCCAGTTTTCTACTCCGTGTTCCTTTTCACTTTGAATTGTAAGCTAAATATTCCATGAATGGGACTTCTCTACTGAAGGTCTGGGAGAATTGAAACCAAATGTCTGAAAATTATCTATTCAGAAGGACTTGGCTTCACTCAACTCAGACAACTSTTGCTTTTTCAAACTATAAACAATATTGAGATCCTGACTGTTTATCCCCATCTGACTTGAGGATTGTTTACAATTTTTAGACRTTTTTCAGGAACTGAAAACCTGTTTCTCGTGTATATTTGTGCTGGCAGCTGCTATCAAAGGGACAGCTCAGCTCCTCGAGAAGTGGAAGCAGATGACAATTTTCTCTTTRGTAAAGCTGGTAAAATATGGGGTGTTAAGCTATTTCCCAGGCTGGTGGGATGGTTTTYTGTCCCAGGCTCCTCAGGGTCCCACAAACCCCTCCCTGTCCCCRYGCCCTCCCCATCCAGGGCACCTCATCTGAGAGGGGTTTGGGTGKTTCMAACACARAACTCTGWTTTTGGATGCCCATTCCCTGGGATCCCAGAGCAGCTGTGGCTGYCCCATCCCTGRAARTGTGCAAGGCYRGGYTGGACAGGGCTTGGAGCACCCTGGGGCAGTGGAAGSTGTCCCTGCACTGCACAGAAAATCTGCTGATTCTCTTCCCCAAGCCCAGGACAAGGGAAGTGCTCCCCAGCCAATTCCTGTCAGTCATTTCCTTCAGATGGCTGCTCACACTCCCTAAATCCCAGCAGAACCAAAGAACTGAGCTGGAGAAACTGTGGCCAAGTGAGCCAAACCTGCAGCCTGGGCACTGATGGAGAAGCTCAGAGGGGCTGTCTGTGAAGAACCTTCCATTTCCAGGAGTGATCTGAGCTGCAGGGAGATCCTGGGGCTGAAAGGCAGCATTTGCAGCTCCTCTGCTGCACTGAGGACTTGGGTGATGCTCACACCAGCAAATTTTGGCCTCCAGAAGTTGCACAGCTGCCTCAAGAACCACGATGATGGCCATTATTATTATTATTATTCCTAATTAACGAGGCTGGAGTGCAGGTGCTGGGTCTTCCTTGAGGGGCTKTGCTTGGCTCCCAGCAGCTTTCCCCAAGCCAGGCTGCCTGCAGGGCATCCTTGGCCAGCAGAATTGCAAGGGCAGGGGCCAAGCCGTGTGCTGGAGGCTCAGAGTGGTGCTGCCCTTCTCCTGCAGCTCCACACCCTGATGGGATGATGATCCAGAGCTGTGTCCGAGGTGCAGGGCTGGAGCTGGGCCAACCAGAGCTCTCCCCTCCTCCAGGATGGAGGTGGTGAGGACAGGCAGGAGATGGAGGAGGTAAAACCCTTCCCAAAAGCCCAAAGTCTGGCCAAAACCTTGGGTAATAAATGCTGTGAGCTGAGGAATGCAGCCTCATCCCTGCCTGGCTGGGCAGGGTTCATTCATTGGCTTCTCCAGAGTTTTCTGCCCAGGTGTGGTTGAGTTCTTTACCACCACATGGAGATTTCTGTGCTKCAGCAGAATTCCCCACTTCCAATCTGGATGGTCCTCACTGGGTGGAGTGCAAAGCCCAGGTTGTTAACTCAGGATAATGGTAATTAAAAGAAAATATAATCAAAGGTGCTCAGAAATGAATTTTTTTTCCTGTGGAAGCCAAAAGATTATATTAAACTTCAGTGGTTTAATAAAACATTATGAAGTTTGGGAGCATATTTTCCCCGGGACTTAATCTGTTTTCACATCTAAAAAAGTAAATAGAATATCACTTTACTTGACCACACAGCAAACCTGATACAGGGGGGCTTCTCCACTGTATTTATTTCTTGAGGAATTCCTTTCCCCTCGGGTTTCACACAGTGAGCTGGGACCATTCCTGAACTGCCCAGGGCAGRGGAAGCAGGAATTCATCCAGAAATGCTCTGGAGGTGGCAGGGATAGCAAAGGGGGGAGACTTGACAGAGGATTTTTGCAGTTTAAAGAAAGGAGGGTGGCATTGACCTTGATGTGCTGGAAGACAAGAGGTGATGGGAGCAATGCCAGTGATGCCACTGGGGAGTTCACAGAAGGCTGAGCCATGGAGTGAGTGAGGTTTAGGKGAATAAAATCACACTCAAATGGGTAATTTTGTGGTTTTCCCCCCCTTTTTTTTTCATAAACCTGCCCCCTCTTTTGCAGCTTGCTGCCACCAGCAAAAAGAGAGCACAGCCTCTCAGTACCCGTAAACTTTATTARATGTGTGCTTTTTTTTCATTCTTAAATTAAATTAAAATCAGGGTTTTTTTCATACTGAAATAGCACCAAAGGGAGGAGGATGACAGAAYCACCAAGTGAAGGGGAGGGAGGAGAGAAAAACCCAGAAACTGTTTCATAACAATCAAGGAATTTTTTGATTGGTAGGAAAATGGGAAAATTTCTTCCCATCCTCTGGAGGCTGCTGCTGTGTGTGAGGGGTGTTTGTGGGAGAACTGAGAACCAGTGCAAGTCAAAACCCCTCTGTGCAGGGTGGGAAAGGCCAAATTATTGCTGGGAATTTGATTTCTGAGTGCTGCAGGCCACCCTGGCAGGAGGCAGAGGAGCCTCACACACTGATCTCCACGGGTGCAGAAACTCCTTTGCACTGGGTGCATTGAATGGCAGCATTTCCACAGGAGCTGATGGAATTCCCCACGGCACAAAACCAGCACCAAGGATGCCACGAGCACAGCAGCCCCATCCTTGCCCTTCCAGGAACGGCAGGGATGGATTTCAGAGCAGCAGACAGAGCTGGTATTGCCTTGCCAAAGTGCACTGGGAAACAAAACCCCATTTCTGTGGATTTTTTTTCAGTTAAAACAGAGAGCAAAGAGCTTCCCCACAGTCCAGGTTTGGCTGAAAGCTGTTGCTGCAGTGGGTTAAAGGGAGGTCTCACCTTCAGTGACCTTGCTGAAATGGTCCTGAACCAAACCATGTCAACAGCAGTGGGGAAAATAATTATTTGTGAAGACTTTGGGGCAATCCTTGTGCTCAGCACAGCTGAGCCCACACTCCTGCTGTGGCTGTGGCTGTTCTGTCTCCTCAAAGGTCATGGAACCATGGAATGGTTTGGATTGGAAGGGACCCCAAAGCTCATCCCACTCCATTCCCTGCCCTGAGCAGGGACACCTTCCACCCTCCCAGGCTGCTGCAAGCCCAGTCTGGCCTTGGACACTGCCAGGGATGGGGAATCCAGCACTGTACAAAACTTCCTTATGATCAGTTTGGCACTTGATGCTGACAGGATGCCTTGGAAAGGTTGGTGTATTTTTTTTTTTCTTAAATCCAAAGTTTGAATTAGTTCTAAAATCCAAATGCTGCATTGTATAGAAGCCTAAGCTTCATCAGTGTCTGATGGCAGATTTGATTATTGAGACCAGAAGCATTTTAATAACCTAATTATTCTCTCATAATGTGAATGTTTTTTAATAAAAACACTATACAGGCCACTTTTTTTATTTATAGCTACTTTTGATTTCCCCTCCAACACACGTGCTCAGCACTGCAGGCCCAGGAGGGATGTGGTTTCCAATAGTTTACCTCCAATTCTTCTTGGGTTAAAATAATCTAAACTTCATGGCTGGATTTTCAAATAAGCCTGAAGAGTTTARAGGCTTAAATGCTATTAGAGTTCAAAGCAATTTGGCTGCATGACCTCTTTTTTAAAAGCCATTGTTCATCTGCGGAGGGGGATTTTCAAAACTACTTATGGGCCAGATCAAAACCAATCAATCACAGCCTCAGATCCCTAAATAGCTTTACAAGGTGTGCAACAAGGCCTTCAAACCCTTGGGAAGGAGGGGGAGTAAGACATTAAAGCATTTAGGGGAAGGTTTTCCTCAGTGGCTGAGCTTGGGAAGGGTTTTTAAAGGCACATGTGATGGGGACACATCCAGTTAACGACAGGGATTTGGTGGCAGGTGCAGATSCTCAGCTGGARGAAAAGCCTGGTRTTGCTGCAGCTTGTCCARCATGGGGAGAGCAGCCCCATAAAGCTGCTTTATAGCAGTGCAAATGCCACTGGATGRGAGGAAACAGCAATAGAAATGTATTGATTTCTTTTTTTTTTTAACATCCTACTTGTAAGTGATGTTTATATTTGTCTGCTGGTTTTGGCTGGGGTAGAGTTCATTCAGCTCCCAGGGCTGTGGTTTGGATTTGTGCTGGGAACAGTGCTGATAACCCAGGGGTGTTTTCATTGTGGCTGAGCACTCCTTGCACAGCACCCAAGGCTCTTCCTGCTCCTCCAGGGAGGAGGCACAAGGGGCTGGGAGGGGACACAGCCAGGAGAGCTGACCCCAGCTGATGCAAGGGACATTCCAGACCAGGGGGAATCATGCTCAGCATGTAAAAGTGGGGGAAAGAAGGAAGCAGGACAATTTTGGAGTGATGGTGYTTGTCTTCTCAAGTCACCACTCCAAAATGTGAGGGAGCCCTGCTGTGCTGGGGATGAGCACCTGAGCACCCACGGGTGCTCTGGAATTCATTTCTTGCTTTGCTTTGCTCGTGTGTGTGGCTTTTCCTATACCTACTAACTGTCTTTATATCAACCCACAGCTTCCCTTGGATTTACTCCTCCAGTTCTTTCCCCCATCCCACCTGCAGAGTGAGTGAGGGGGGCTGAGATCCCAGCTGGGCTTAAACCACAACAATTTGTCAAAGGCAATCCAACCTTAATTCTCCTTGAAATACCCAAGAAATGGCACACTTAAATCTTCTTTTCAGCCTCAGATTTTGTGCCTGGCTGGTGCTGGCACCCTTTGGCTGTGCCTGTGAGTGAGTGATGCCTCATCCTCACCTTGTTTTTTCCACTTGAATGGCAGGGCACAGCACGGGAGGGAGCACTGCCAGGCTGTTTGTGCAGCACCAAGGCACAACTGGGCACTCCCACAGCTCAGAGACGCTGCAGATCCAGAGCCAGCAGATAAATGAGCCCATGCTAATAAAATACTCTTCTTCACTAACAGATTTCTGCCACTGAAACATTTCCACCAGCTACAACAACGTGCTAAAGGAGATTTGTTCTGCCTGGCGGTTTTTAAAGCCCATCACGACCTTCCAGCTTCTCCTTCAGATAATAACTCCTCTCATTCCTCTTTCTGGACTTGATTATTGTTCACTTTTTCCCATCCTCCAGTCTATTTAAGACTGGCCCAACATAAAACATTAATTATTATGGCTCAATCCATGTCCACTGGACACCAAGAAATCTCCTGCATATTCCCAACACCTTCAGGGTGAACCATGAGCATCATCTCAGTGTGGASCTCCCTCCCCATCCCCAAAATCCCTTCAGATGGGCCCCCCCCTTAGAAAAAAACCCCTCATAAAACCATTTTGCTGTCAGAGTAGCAAAAGGGATGCAAAAGGAGCTCTGGTTTAGAGCCAGCTCCCATGAATGAGGCCTTTTTTGACTACCTGGCAATTYTCATTACAGAGTCAAAAGAATCATTTGTGTTCTTTCGCTTTTGGCTACCAAAATTATTTTGTCTCAAAACAAAACAAAGGGTTGTTGGTTTTGGCTTCCTTAAGAGGAAAAATCATTTTTTTGGCTGATGAAAAGAGCTTGATTTAAGCGGGGGGTGAAAGTAAAACAAAAAATTGGATAAGTGGAAGCAAAATTCACCCAATGTTTCATGCAATAAAGAAATCCCCTAAGGTAACATTGGGAAAGCCAAATTAGGTATTAAGCCACCTTTGTTTTTTTGTCAAAAGTGGTGAGGTCTGGCCAGAATGGCACTYGCAAGCCAAAACCTGGCTGAACTTTTCAGGAAGACTTTGAGCTACCCCAAATGTCACTTCTAAAAACTTTGCACCTGTATTTTTTTTTTTTACAGAGGCACTGCTAAACCTTGGGCCCATGGAGGGGAGCTGCTCACACCAACAGGACCAGGCTGCTGCTCTGGGTGTGCACAGCATCTCTTCTCTGAGAGAAGAAAGGAAACAAAGCAGCATGGAAAAAAATAAGAAGAAAACAAATCAGAGCAAATCACGTTTCAGCACAGCTATTATTTTTTTTTTCTCTGTATTTCCCCCCCCCTTCTCTACTGATACGTAAAAAAAATATATATATATTATATTATATTTTCCTTTTCTTAAATTATTTCTCCCAGCCTCAGTCCCAGCCGAAGTCCTGCCCTGTCATCTGGTAGAACTTCATGTTGAAGGGCCTGTAGAAGTCCCTCAGCCTCTGCACCACCTCSGGGTCGATGTCAGGGTGGGTCCTGCCTTTCGTCTTGCCCAGGCAGTGGGGTTTGCTGCTGCCCTCCGCCTTCTTCAGGCACGGGAAGCCCTTGGTCTTGTTGAAGTAGAAATGTTTGTCGCTGATGATCCTCTTGAGGCCCAGGAAGTCCTGGACCCTGCCCAGCTCCCCSGCGGGGTCBCTGATGAGCCTCTCSCCGCTGACGAAGAGCAGCTGGCGCAGGGGGAAGTGCAGCAGCCAGTTCTCCAGGTGCTTGGCGTAGATGCCGATCTGGATGGCGCTCCACGAGGTGTCGATGAGCCCCGTAGTCCTGTTTTTGAAGGTCAGGCTCTCGAAGGTGGGGATGTCGGGCCTCTTGGAGAGCGTCTGGGTGTAGTCCGAGATGGCCCTGGTGACGGGGTCGCGCACCACCACGATCAGCTTGGTGCCCCTGCTCATGGACGAGATGCGCGCCGGTGCCTCCTTGGTGACGAAGTAGCTGGGGGTTTTCTCCATGGTGATCTGCCCCTCCAGGGTCCTGGGCATCAGCTCCCTGCCAGAGGGGGAAGGAGGGGTGGGTTAGTGGTGAAATCCCCTGGGTAGGGTGGGGGAGCTCCGGGGATGGAGGGCAGCATGGGCCTGTGTTCCATTTCTCTGGGAAATGGCTTCTCCCCCTCTCCTGTGCTGCATTTCTCTGGGAAATGGTGTTTCACCTTCTCAGAGACCCCTGGAATTTGTGAACACACATCCTGACCCTTCACTTCTTCCCCAACCCTATTGGCTTATGTCCAGCTGTCCCCTCCTCTGGATAAACTTACACAAGGCCCTGCTCTCCTTTGTTCTCTTTTTACCCCCTCAGATCATCAAAAAATAAAGATCTCAGACAACTTTGGGGGACTGATCCCCTTTTGGAAATCCTCTGTCCTACCTCTGAAATATTCCCTCCCCTTGAGATGTGAGCTGGCCTGGGAGTGTCAGGGGGCTGCTGGGGGGAATCATTCCAGTCCTGAGCCTCCTGCCTCTGCCCCCAGCCCTTCCCTCCTCGCATTGTCAGGAGGCCCATAAGGCTCTGATTGTGCAAACACCCAAACTCATCCTTCATTTCCCACTTCCTTTCACTGCCCCTTTTACCTGGAATCAGACCTGAATTCGTTTTGTCAATGTTCAAGTCCTGCCCTCTGGATGGGATCCCACCTCCCCTCCTGCAGCACATCTGAACCATCCCAAAATGCCCTTGGAATTCCTCCCTGCCCACACTGGGGTGTCATGCACAGAGGCTTCAATTCCCTGGAATAACAGTGAATTCCTGGAGAACAAAACACTGCCTTCCTGCAGGACAGAGGAATTTCCAAGGGCCAGGACGCAAGAATTTTTTTTTTTTTGRTTTTYCCAAGGAGGCAGCAAGTTGATGCCACCTAAAAATGTGCARCATCAGCCCCCTGACCTCAGCCATYTCCTTCTCTCACCCAAATTCATCCCACACACCAGCTGCTTTGGGAAGCTCTCCTACACTGAAGTGGGAAGGGGCTCAGGCCAGGGTCCATCAGCCACCARCAACTTCTCTTCTTCTTCCCCCACCACCTCTCTTTTTTCTTCCAGATCATTTTAAGCAGAGACTCTGCAACAGGAATTTATAAAAAAACCCCAAACTCGCTGTGAGAAGCACTCCCCTTCCCCCAGCCCCAGCCCACACTCCCAGAAGWACCATTACAGCACGTTCAGGAGATGATTGAAAAGAAAGATGCTCTAGCAGGAGTGATAACTTGATGTAACCACGAGCGTGGATGGGTGTATAAATTCAGAAGTGCTGCCTAAAGAGATTAATTCCCCCCTCCCAGGAGGCCAGCTGCTAAGCCCAGGGGCTGTGCTGCCCCAGCAGCTCTCACAAGGCTCTGTGTTTGCTTTGATGGGCTGTGAGTGTACATGGGAGTGAGCTCAGCCTCCTGCTCTGCCTTCCCTCAGATCTCAGCTGAAATCGATRCACACAAAGATGCATTTCAGGAAACTGAGAAAAATTTAAAAAAAAAAACAACCTCCAAGAAAAGCTGTGAGACTGAGGAAGCTGAAAGGAGGGGCAAAAAGATCAGAGAGGTCTGCAAGGCAAAAAGAAAATCACTCCTTGTGYTGTTGGTTGTGAAATCAAACCCAAGTGGCATTAACAGCAAAAGGACACCCTTGCCACTGATTTTAATGAGGATGGATTAGGTTGAGCTTGGAGCAGAGTAAGAGGCAGGAGCAGTCCTAGGAGAGGACAAGGAGCCCTGGGTCCCTCCCATCCTTACCCATCCCTGCTGTAGRAGCATTCTCTCTGCATRAAGACAATGCTCAGGGAAATTCTGSTGTTYCKGGAGGGATCYGTGATACAACTGCCACCTCCCAAGGTCCCAGTGCAGCACTGCAGGAGGAGACAGCTGGCACCACCCTGTCCCCAGGCCACAGGCAGGAAGCCTGGGCCCTTCCTGAGGAGCTGGGAAACCCATCTGAGCAATGCTGAATGCAGCTGGTAACTCCAGAGCTGAGCATCCTTCCTGGATCTGAGGCTGTGACCTTGCTCAGGAGGAGCAGCAGCCCTGGGCTGAGGGCAGGGCAGCCAAACCCCAGGGAGCTGAGCCAAGGGGAGAGGGCAGGAAGCAGCAGTGTCCCTGAGATAAGGGGGTGTCCCTGAGATAAGGGGGCCACACACCCCCAGGGGACCCCAGAGCAGCACAGTGGGACTTGATGTCAGCTCCCCTTCATGTCAGTCCCCCTTGATGTCAGCCCCCTGTCACCAAAATGGAGGCACATCTTCACTGCAGACCACAGAAGCTGGGTAGTTGTAGAAGTCCTTTGTTGCATGGTTAGAATCAGCCTCAGGAAGGGCTTGGTGTTAAAATTGTGCAGAAAGCCTCTGACACAGAGGCTCTGAGTCCCAGGCAGGAGCAGCAGCCACAGCGCCTTTCATCTGAGTTCTGTGAGTGTTTTATCATTGGCAGTCACAGCAATAACAACAGCAGCAGCAGCGTTGGTATCTTCCCTGAGTTCCCCAGCATTCTCCAAGCAGTGCATTTTATTCTGGTTTTGGCCAATCAGGCTAAAACATGAATTTTCTACAATACTGCTAAACCTGTGCTAAGCTAAGGTTGATGTGCCACAGTCTCTGTAAATTCTTACACAAACTCTACACTCACAGCTCTGTCTGTTCTATCTAGGAATGTTTAGCAAGGCTAAACATTGTTTTGGTTATGTCTAGAACTTAACTATCTTTGCAAAAGGTAAAGCTGCTGAACTTCAGCCTTTGGGTCCTTATGAACTATTCCAGTCTCTCCTTTGCTAAGGCACTTAAAAATCCTCTACTCATTTAAAACTAAACCTGCATTTCTACCCCATGTCTGTGTGCATTTATGTATTTTTGTTTCTTTGAGGGCTCTAATTCAGTCCTCACCTCTCTGAGGACCCCTGGGCCTGTGTGGATGGGATCTGGGGGGATTTTCCATCCTGCCAGCCCCCTGAGCAGTGAGGGCAGCATCTGCACGCCAAGAGGGGGCTGTGCCCAGCAGCCCCCCTGCCCCTGCTGAGCCTGCCGTGCTCAGCTCCCGTCCCTCTGCCCTCCCGGGGATGGAGGCTGTGTGGATCAGAGCTAATTACAGCACGCAAACCCTCTGCCTAATTGCTCTGATTAATTATTGATGGGCTGGGCAGGTAGTGGGGAGCACTCAGTGCCCTGTGATCAGSAGTGATCCCAATGTCCCAGCACCCTCTGACCAGAGAGGAAACTGTGCAAAGGGGGTTCCTCAAAAACCCACACAGCTGGAAAGCACATCTGGCCAGCAGCAGTGCCTAAGTGCTGTGGACAAGCAGCAACTCCCTGGTGGCATCAGCCCTGCCAGGCATTGATTTTCTCTGCAGAAACAAGAATCTCACGGGAGCTGAGGCAACCCCAGGTGGCACCAGCACCTCCTTGGGGCTGTCCCGCTGGGGTTTGCCAAAGGGGCATTTCAGAGTGGGGTTTTTCTCTCCAGTGGCCAATTCCTGGTCAATCCCAGCCCTCTGCCCACCAGGAAGAGCCCCAGGGCTTCCACGTGTCCATCCTTTGTATGGGAATGGAGACACCACCAGCAGCTCCTGAAGGATCTCTGAGTGCCAGGGCTGGGGCTGGGTTCATCATCAGCCATCTCTGCTTCCCCCTTGGGCTGCCCATGAGCTCTTCAACCCAGAGCTCCTCTCCTCTCCTGCCCAGCTGGGATGTGAACAGAGCAGGAGGTGGCACACGATCTGAAAAGTTCAAAGAGTGAAGACTGAGGGAAAAAAAAATGGGTACAAATGGCCCAGCACCTGATATAAATATAAATATAAATATAAATATAAATATAAATATAAATATAAATATAAATATAAATATAAATATAAATATAAATATAAATATAAATATA